>CAXAJV010000350.1:911800-1209800 GCA_963969225.1 Xylocopa violacea
CGTACCTCTCTGTGGGAACATTATATATGTCTATAGCGTTATATATACTAACCTAAGGCAGCCTAACATCTCGGATGTAGTATTTTACAACATTCCTGTCGGGTCGGCCCGTACTTCTCGGTGGGAACGTTATATATGTCTATAACGTAAGATAACCTAACCTAACCCATCTAGCCCCTCGCTGGTAATGTTTTACAGAATCCCGGTCCTGTCGGCCCGCACCTCTCTGGGGGAACATTATATACGTCTATAACGTTATATATCCTAACCTAACGCAACCTAACACCTAGGATGTAGTATTTTACATCACTCCTGGCGGGTCGGCCCCTGCTTCTCGGTGGGAACATTATATACGTCTATAACGTAATATAACCTAACCTAACCCATCCAGGTCCTCGCTGCGAATGTTTTGTAGAATCCCGTTCGTGTAGCCCTGTACGTCTCGGTGGGAACACTATATACGTCTATAACGTTATATATCCTAACCTAAGGCAATCTAACATCTCGGAGGTAGTATTTTACACCAATCCTGGCGGGGCGGAGGCTACTTCTCGGTGGGAACATTATATACCCCTGTAAAGTAATCTAACCTAACCTAACCCATCTAGCCCCTGGCTGGTAATGTTTAACATAATCCCGGTCGTGTCGGCCCAGACCTGTCCGTGGGAACATTATATATGTCTACAGCGTTATATATACTAGCCTACGGCAGCATAACATCTCGGATGTAGTATTTTACAACACTCCAGGCGGGTCGGCCCGTACTCCTCGGTGGGAACATTATATACGTTTGTAACGTAATATAACCTAACCTAATCCATCTAGCACCTCGCTGGTAATGTTTCACAGAATCCAGGTCGTGTCGGCCCAGACCTGTCCGTGGGAGCATTATATACGTCTGTAGCGTTATATATACTAACCTAAGGCAGCCTAACATCTCGGATGTATTATTTTACAACACTCCTGGCGGGTCGGCCCGTACTTCTCGGTGGGAACGTTATATACGTCTATAGCGTAAGATAACGTATCCTAACCCATCTAGCCCCTCGCTGGTAATGTTTTATAGAATCCCGGTCTTGACGGCCCGTACCTCTCTGTGGGAACATTATATATGTCTATAGCGTTATATATACTAACCTAAGGCAGCCTAACATCTCGGATGTAGTATTTTACAACATTCCTGTCGGGTCGGCCCGTACTTCTCGGTGGGAACGTTATATATGTCTATAACGTAAGATAACCTAACCTAACCCATCTAGCCCCTCGCTGGTAATGTTTTACAGAATCCCGGTCCTGTCGGCCCGCACCTCTCTGGGGGAACATTATATACGTCTATAACGTTATATATCCTAACCTAACGCAACCTAACACCTCGGATGTAGTATTTTACATCACTCCAGGCGGGTCGGCCCCTACTTCTCGGTGGGAACAATATATACGTTTATAACGTAAGATAACCTAACCTAACCTATCTAGCCCCTCGCTGGTAATGTTTTACAGTATCCCGTTCGTGTAGCCCTGTACGTCTCGGTGGGAACATTATATACGTTTATAACGTTATTTATCCTAACCTAATGCAATCTAACATCTCGGATGTAGTATTTTACAACAATCCTGGCGGGGCGGCGGCTACTTCTTGGTGGGAACATTATATACTTCTGTAACGTAATCTAACCTAACCTAACCCATCTCGCCCCTGGCTGGTGATGTTTTACAGAATCCCGGTCGTGTCGGCCCAGACCTGTCCGTGGGAACATTATATACGTCTATAGCGTTATATATACTAGCCTACGGCAGCCTAACATCTCGGATGTAGTATTTTACAACAATCCTGGCGGGGCGGAGGCTACTTCTGGGTGGGAACATTATATACCCCTGTAAAGTAATCTAACCTAACCTAACCCATCTAGCCCCTGGCTGGTAATGTTTAACAGAATCCCGGTCGTGTCGGCCCAGACCTGTGGGTGGGAACATTATATATGTCTACAGCGTTATATATACTAGCCTACGGCAGCCTAACATCTCGGATGTAGTATTTTACAACACTCCAGGCGGGTCGGCCCCTACTCCTCGGTGGGAACATTATATACGTTTGTAACGTAATATAACCTAACCTAATCCATCTAGCACCTCGCTGGTAATGTTTCACAGAATCCAGGTCGTGTCGGCCCAGACCTGTCCGTGGGAGCATTATATACGTCTGTAGCATTATATATACTAACCTAAGGCAGCCTAACATCTAGGATGTAGTATTTTACAACATTCCTGGCGGGTCGGCCCGTACTTCTCGGTGGGAACGTTATATGCGTCTATAACGTAAGATAACCTAACCTACCCCATCTAGCCCCTCGCTGGTAATGTTTTACAGAATTCCGGTCCTGTCGGCCCGCACTTCTCGGTGGGAACGTTATGTGCGTCTATAACGTAAGATAACCTAACCTACCCCATCTAGCCCCTCGCTGGTAATGTTTTACAGAATTCCGGTCCTGTCGGCCCGTACCTCTCTGTGGGAACATTATATACGTCTATAGCGTTATATATACTAGCCTACGGCAGCCTAACATCTCGGATGTAGTATTTTACAACATTCCTGTCGGGTACGCTCCTACTTCTCGGTGGGAACGTTATATACGTCTATAACGTAAGATAACCTAACATAAGGCAACCTAACACCTCGGATGTAGTATTTTACAACACTCCAGGCGGGTCGGCCCCTACTTTTCGGTGTGAACATTATATACGTCTATAATGTAATATAACCTAACCTAACCCATCTAGCCCCTCGCTGGTAATGTTTTACAGAATCCAGGTCGTGTCGGCCCAGACCTGGCCGTGGGAGCATTATATACGTCTGTAGCGTTATATATACTAACCTAAGGCAGCCTATATTTTCGTATGTAGTATTTTACAACATTCTTGGCGGGTCGGCGCGTACTTCTCGGTGGGAACGTTATATGCGTCTATAACGTAAGATAACCTAACCTACCCCATCTAGCCCGTAGCTGGTAATGTTGAACAGAATCCCGGTCGTGTCGGCCCAGACCTGTCCGTGGGAACATTATATATGTCTACAGCGTTATATATACTAGCCTACAGCAGCATAACATCTCGGATGTAGTATTTTACAACACTCCAGGCGGGTCGGCCCGTACTCCTCGGTGGGAACATTATATACGTTTGTAACGTAATATAACCTAACCTAATCCATCTAGCACCTCGCTGGTAATGTTTCACAGAATCCAGGTCGTGTCGGCCCAGACCTGTCCGTGGGAGCATTATATACGTCTGTAGCGTTATATATACTAACCTAAGGCAGCCTAACATCTCGGATGTATTATTTTACAACATTCCTGGCGGGTCGGCCCGTACTTCTCGGTGGGAACGTTATATACGTCTATAGCGTAAGATAACGTATCCTAACCCATCTAGCCCCTCGCTGGTAATGTTTTATAGAATCCCGGTCTTGTCGGCCCGTACCTCTCTGTGGGAACATTATATATGTCTATAGCGTTATATATACTAACCTAAGGCAGCCTAACATCTCGGATGTAGTATTTTACAACATTCCTGTCGGGTCGGCCCGTACTTCTCGGTGGGAACGTTATATATGTCTATAACGTAAGATAACCTAACCTAACCCATCTAGCCCCTCGCTGGTATTGTTTTACAGAATCCCGGTCCTGTCGGCCCGCACCTCTCTGGGGGAACATTATATACGTCTATAACGTTATATATCCTAACCTAACGCAACCTAACACCTAGGATGTAGTATTTTACATCACTCCTGGCGGGTCGGCCCCTGCTTCTCGGTGGGAACATTATATACGTCTATAACGTAATATAACCTAACCTAACCCATCCAGGTCCTCGCTGCGAATGTTTTGTAGAATCCCGTTCGTGTAGCCCTGTACGTCTCGGTGGGAACACTATATACGTCTATAACGTTATATATCCTAACCTAAGGCAATCTAACATCTCGGAGGTAGTATTTTACACCAATCCTGGCGGGGCGGAGGCTACTTCTCGGTGGGAACATTATATACCCCTGTAAAGTAATCTAACCTAACCTAACCCATCTAGCCCCTGGCTGGTAATGTTTAACATAATCCCGGTCGTGTCGACCCAGACCTGTCCGTGGGAACATTATATATGCCTACAGCGTTATATATACTAGCCTACGGCAGCCTAACATCTCGGATGTAGTATTTTACAACACTCCGGGCGGGTCGGCCCCTACTCCTCGGTGGGAACATTATATACGTTTGTAACTTAATATAACCTAACCTAATCCATCTAGCACCTCGCTGGTAATGTTTCACAGAATCCAGGTCGTGTCGGCCCAGACCTGTCCGTGGGAGCATTATATACGTCTGTAGCGTTATATATACTAACCTAAGGCAGCCTAACATCTCGGATGTAGTATTTTACAACATTCCTGGCGGGTTGGCCCGTACTTCTCGGTGGGAACGTTATATGCGTCTATAACGTAAGATAACCTAACCTACACCATCTAGCCCCTCGCTGGTAATGTTTTACAGAATTCCGGTCCTGTCGGCCCGCACTTCTCGGTGGGAACGTTATATGCGTCTATAACGTAAGATAACCTAACCTTCCCCATCTAGCCCCTCGCTGGTAATGTTTTACAGAATTCCGGTCCTGTCGGCCAGTACCTCTCTGTGGGAACATTATATACGTCTATAGCGTTATATATACTAGCCTACGGCAGCCTAACATCTCGGATGTAGTATTTTACAGCATTCCTGTCGGGTACGCTCCTACTTCTCGGTGGGAACGTTATATACGTCTATAACGTAAGATAACCTAACATAAGGCAACCTAACACCTCGGATGTAGTATTTTACAACACTCCAGGCGGGTCGGCCCCTACTTTTCGGTGTGAACATTATATACGTCTATAACGTAATATAACCTAACCTAACCCATCTAGCCCCTCGCTGGTAATGTTTTACAGAATCCCGGTCCTGTCGGCCCGCACCCCTCTGGGGGAACATTATATACGTCTATAACGTTATATATCCTAACCTAACGCAACCTAACACCTAGGATGTAGTATTTTACATCACTCCTGGCGGGTCGGCCCCTGCTTCTCGGTGGGAACATTATATACGTCTATAACGTAACATAACCTAACCTAACCCATCCAGGTCCTCGCTGCGAATGTTTTGTAGAATCCCGTTCGTGTAGCCCTGTACGTCTCGGTGGGAACACTATATACGTCTATAACGTTATATATCCTAACCTAAGGCAATCTAATATCTCGGAGGTAGTATTTTACACCAATCCTGGCGGGGCGGAGGCTACTTCTCGGTGGGAACATTATATACCCCTGTAAAGTAATCTAACCTAACCTAACCCATCTAGCCCCTGGCTGGTAATGTTTAACATAATCCCGGTCGTGTCGACCCAGACCTGTCCGTGGGAACATTATATATGCCTACAGCGTTATATATACTAGCCTACGGCAGCCTAACATCTCGGATGTAGTATTTTACAACATTCCTGGCGGGTCGGCCCGTACTTCTCGGCGGGAACGTTATATGCGTTTATAACGTAATCTAAAATAACCTGACCCATCTAGCCCCTCGCTGGTAATGTTTTACAGAATCCCGGTCCTGTCGGCCAAGATCTGTCCGTGGGAACATTATATATGTCTACAGCGTTATATATACTAGCCTACGGCAGCATAACATCTCGGATGTAGTATTTTACAACACTCCAGGCGGGTCGGCCCGTACTCCTCGGTGGGAACATTATATACGTTTGTAACGTAATATAACCTAACCTAATCCATCTAGCACCTCGCTGGTAATGTTTCACAGAATCCAGGTCGTGTCGGCCCAGACCTGTCCGTGGGAGCATTATATACGTCTGTAGCGTTATATATACTAACCTAAGGCAGCCTAACATCTCGGATGTATTATTTTACAACATTCCTGGCGGGTCGGCCCGTACTTCTCGGTGGGAACGTTATATACGTCTATAGCGTAAGATAACGTATCCTAACCCATCTAGCCCCTCGCTGGTAATGTTTTATAGAATCCCGGTCTTGTCGGCCCGTACCTCTCTGTGGGAACATTATATATGTCTATAGCGTTATATATACTAACCTAAGGCAGCCTAACATCTCGGATGTAGTATTTTACAACATTCCTGTCGGGTCGGCCCGTACTTCTCGGTGGGAACGTTATATATGTCTATAACGTAAGATAACCTAACCTAACCCATCTAGCCCCTCGCTGGTAATGTTTTACAGAATCCCGGTCCTGTCGGCCCGCACCTCTCTGGGGGAACATTATATACGTCTATAACGTTATATATCCTAACCTAACGCAACCTAACACCTAGGATGTAGTATTTTACATCACTCCTGGCGGGTCGGCCCCTGCTTCTCGGTGGGAACATTATATACGTCTATAACGTAATATAACCTAACCTAACCCATCCAGGTCCTCGCTGCGAATGTTTTGTAGAATCCCGTTCGTGTAGCCCTGTACGTCTCGGTGGGAACACTATATACGTCTATAACGTTATATATCCTAACCTAAGGCAATCTAACATCTCGGAGGTAGTATTTTACACCAAACCTGGCGGGGCGGAGGCTACTTCTCGGTGGGAACATTATATACCCCTGTAAAGTAATCTAACCTAACCTAACCCATCTAGCCCCTGGCTGGTAATGTTTAACATAATCCCGGTCGTGTCGACCCAGACCTGTCCGTGGGAACATTATATATGCCTACAGCGTTATATATACTAGCCTACGGCAGCCTAACATCTCGGATGTAGTATTTTACAACACTCCGGGCGGGTCGGCCCCTACTCCTCGGTGGGAACATTATATACGTTTGTAACTTAATAAAACCTAACCTAATCCATCTAGCACCTCGCTGGTAATGTTTCACAGAATCCAGGTCGTGTCGGCCCAGACCTGTCCGTGGGAGCATTATATACGTCTGTAGCGTTATATATACTAACCTAAGGCAGCCTAACATCTCGGATGTAGTATTTTACAACATTCCTGGCGGGTTGGCCCGTACTTCTCGGTGGGAACGTTATATGCGTCTATAACGTAAGATAACCTAACCTACACCATCTAGCCCCTCGCTGGTAATGTTTTACAGAATTCCGGTCCTGTCGGCCCGCACTTCTCGGTGGGAACGTTATATGCGTCTATAACGTAAGATAACCTAACCTTCCCCATCTAGCCCCTCGCTGGTAATGTTTTACAGAATTCCGGTCCTGTCGGCCAGTACCTCTCTGTGGGAACATTATATACGTCTATAGCGTTATATATACTAGCCTACGGCAGCCTAACATCTCGGATGTAGTATTTTACAACATTCCTGTCGGGTCCGCCCCTACTTCTCGGTGGGAACGTTATATACGTCTATAACGTAAGATAACCTAACATAAGGCAACCTAACACCTCGGATGTAGTATTTTACAACACTCCAGGCGGGTCGGCCCCTACTTTTCGGTGTGAACATTATATACGTCTATAATGTAATATAACCTAACCTAACCCATCTAGCCCCTCGCTGGTAATGTTTTACAGAATCCAGGTCGTGTCGGCCCAGACCTGGCCGTGGGAGCATTATATACGTCTGTAGCGTTATATATACTAACCTAAGGCAGCCTATATTTTCGTATGTAGTATTTTACAACATTCTTGGCGGGTCGGCGCGTACTTCTCGGTGGGAACGTTATATGCGTCTATAACGTAAGATAACCTAACCTACCCCATCTAGCCCGTAGCTGGTAATGTTGAACAGAATCCCGGTCGTGTCGGCCCAGACCTGTCCGTGGGAACATTATATATGTCTACAGCGTTATATATACTAGCCTACAGCAGCATAACATCTCGGATGTAGTATTTTACAACACTCCAGGCGGGTCGGCCCGTACTCCTCGGTGGGAACATTATATACGTTTGTAACGTAATATAACCTAACCTAATCCATCTAGCACCTCGCTGGTAATGTTTCACAGAATCCAGGTCGTGTCGGCCCAGACCTGTCCGTGGGAGCATTATATACGTCTGTAGCGTTATATATACTAACCTAAGGCAGCCTAACATCTCGGATGTATTATTTTACAACATTCCTGGCGGGTCGGCCCGTACTTCTCGGTGGGAACGTTATATACGTCTATAGCGTAAGATAACGTATCCTAACCCATCTAGCCCCTCGCTGGTAATGTTTTATAGAATCCCGGTCTTGTCGGCCCGTACCTCTCTGTGGGAACATTATATATGTCTATAGCGTTATATATACTAACCTAAGGCAGCCTAACATCTCGGATGTAGTATTTTACAACATTCCTGTCGGGTCGGCCCGTACTTCTCGGTGGGAACGTTATATATGTCTATAACGTAAGATAACCTAACCTAACCCATCTAGCCCCTCGCTGGTAATGTTTTACAGAATCCCGGTCCTGTCGGCCCGCACCTCTCTGGGGGAACATTATATACGTCTATAACGTTATATATCCTAACCTAACGCAACCTAACACCTAGGATGTAGTATTTTACATCACTCCTGGCGGGTCGGCCCCTGCTTCTCGGTGGGAACATTATATACGTCTATAACGTAATATAACCTAACCTAACCCATCCAGGTCCTCGCTGCGAATGTTTTGTAGAATCCCGTTCGTGTAGCCCTGTACGTCTCGGTGGGAACACTATATACGTCTATAACGTTATATATCCTAACCTAAGGCAATCTAACATCTCGGAGGTAGTATTTTACACCAATCCTGGCGGGGCGGAGGCTACTTCTCGGTGGGAACATTATATACCCCTGTAAAGTAATCTAACCTAACCTAACCCATCTAGCCCCTGGCTGGTAATGTTTAACATAATCCCGGTCGTGTCGACCCAGACCTGTCCGTGGGAACATTATATATGCCTACAGCGTTATATATACTAGCCTACGGCAGCCTAACATCTCGGATGTAGTATTTTACAACACTCCGGGCGGGTCGGCCCCTACTCCTCGGTGGGAACATTATATACGTTTGTAACTTAATATAACCTAACCTAATCCATCTAGCACCTCGCTGGTAATGTTTCACAGAATCCAGGTCGTGTCGGCCCAGACCTGTCCGTGGGAGCATTATATACGTCTGTAGCGTTATATATACTAACCTAAGGCAGCCTAACATCTCGGATGTAGTATTTTACAACATTCCTGGCGGGTTGGCCCGTACTTCTCGGTGGGAACGTTATATGCGTCTATAACGTAAGATAACCTAACCTACACCATCTAGCCCCTCGCTGGTAATGTTTTACAGAATTCCGGTCCTGTCGGCCCGCACTTCTCGGTGGGAACGTTATATGCGTCTATAACGTAAGATAACCTAACCTTCCCCATCTAGCCCCTCGCTGGTAATGTTTTACAGAATTCCGGTCCTGTCGGCCAGTACCTCTCTGTGGGAACATTATATACGTCTATAGCGTTATATATACTAGCCTACGGCAGCCTAACATCTCGGATGTAGTATTTTACAGCATTCCTGTCGGGTACGCTCCTACTTCTCGGTGGGAACGTTATATACGTCTATAACGTAAGATAACCTAACATAAGGCAACCTAACACCTCGGATGTAGTATTTTACAACACTCCAGGCGGGTCGGCCCCTACTTTTCGGTGTGAACATTATATACGTCTATAACGTAATATAACCTAACCTAACCCATCTAGCCCCTCGCTGGTAATGTTTTACAGAATCCCGGTCCTGTCGGCCCGCACCTCTCTGGGGGAACATTATATACGTCTATAACGTTATATATCCTAACCTAACGCAACCTAACACCTAGGATGTAGTATTTTACATCACTCCTGGCGGGTCGGCCCCTGCTTCTCGGTGGGAACATTATATACGTCTATAACGTAACATAACCTAACCTAACCCATCCAGGTCCTCGCTGCGAATGTTTTGTAGAATCCCGTTCGTGTAGCCCTGTACGTCTCGGTGGGAACACTATATACGTCTATAACGTTATATATCCTAACCTAAGGCAATCTAATATCTCGGAGGTAGTATTTTACACCAATCCTGGCGGGGCGGAGGCTACTTCTCGGT
This sequence comes from Xylocopa violacea, assembly GCA_963969225.1. Taxonomy (NCBI): domain Eukaryota; kingdom Metazoa; phylum Arthropoda; class Insecta; order Hymenoptera; family Apidae; genus Xylocopa; species Xylocopa violacea. The sequence goes on from CAXAJV010000350.1 coordinate 921,905, forward strand.
GGGAACATTATATACCCCTGTAAAGTAATCTAACCTAACCTAACCCATCTAGCCCCTGGCTGGTAATGTTTAACATAATCCCGGTCGTGTCGACCCAGACCTGTCCGTGGGAACATTATATATGCCTACAGCGTTATATATACTAGCCTACGGCAGCCTAACATCTCGGATGTAGTATTTTACAACATTCCTGGCGGGTCGGCCCGTACTTCTCGGCGGGAACGTTATATGCGTTTATAACGTAATCTAAAATAACCTGACCCATCTAGCCCCTCGCTGGTAATGTTTTACAGAATCCCGGTCCTGTCGGCCAAGATCTGTCCGTGGGAACATTATATATGTCTACAGCGTTATATATACTAGCCTACGGCAGCATAACATCTCGGATGTAGTATTTTACAACACTCCAGGCGGGTCGGCCCGTACTCCTCGGTGGGAACATTATATACGTTTGTAACGTAATATAACCTAACCTAATCCATCTAGCACCTCGCTGGTAATGTTTCACAGAATCCAGGTCGTGTCGGCCCAGACCTGTCCGTGGGAGCATTATATACGTCTGTAGCGTTATATATACTAACCTAAGGCAGCCTAACATCTCGGATGTATTATTTTACAACATTCCTGGCGGGTCGGCCCGTACTTCTCGGTGGGAACGTTATATACGTCTATAGCGTAAGATAACGTATCCTAACCCATCTAGCCCCTCGCTGGTAATGTTTTATAGAATCCCGGTCTTGTCGGCCCGTACCTCTCTGTGGGAACATTATATATGTCTATAGCGTTATATATACTAACCTAAGGCAGCCTAACATCTCGGATGTAGTATTTTACAACATTCCTGTCGGGTCGGCCCGTACTTCTCGGTGGGAACGTTATATATGTCTATAACGTAAGATAACCTAACCTAACCCATCTAGCCCCTCGCTGGTAATGTTTTACAGAATCCCGGTCCTGTCGGCCCGCACCTCTCTGGGGGAACATTATATACGTCTATAACGTTATATATCCTAACCTAACGCAACCTAACACCTAGGATGTAGTATTTTACATCACTCCTGGCGGGTCGGCCCCTGCTTCTCGGTGGGAACATTATATACGTCTATAACGTAATATAACCTAACCTAACCCATCCAGGTCCTCGCTGCGAATGTTTTGTAGAATCCCGTTCGTGTAGCCCTGTACGTCTCGGTGGGAACACTATATACGTCTATAACGTTATATATCCTAACCTAAGGCAATCTAACATCTCGGAGGTAGTATTTTACACCAAACCTGGCGGGGCGGAGGCTACTTCTCGGTGGGAACATTATATACCCCTGTAAAGTAATCTAACCTAACCTAACCCATCTAGCCCCTGGCTGGTAATGTTTAACATAATCCCGGTCGTGTCGACCCAGACCTGTCCGTGGGAACATTATATATGCCTACAGCGTTATATATACTAGCCTACGGCAGCCTAACATCTCGGATGTAGTATTTTACAACACTCCGGGCGGGTCGGCCCCTACTCCTCGGTGGGAACATTATATACGTTTGTAACTTAATAAAACCTAACCTAATCCATCTAGCACCTCGCTGGTAATGTTTCACAGAATCCAGGTCGTGTCGGCCCAGACCTGTCCGTGGGAGCATTATATACGTCTGTAGCGTTATATATACTAACCTAAGGCAGCCTAACATCTCGGATGTAGTATTTTACAACATTCCTGGCGGGTTGGCCCGTACTTCTCGGTGGGAACGTTATATGCGTCTATAACGTAAGATAACCTAACCTACACCATCTAGCCCCTCGCTGGTAATGTTTTACAGAATTCCGGTCCTGTCGGCCCGCACTTCTCGGTGGGAACGTTATATGCGTCTATAACGTAAGATAACCTAACCTTCCCCATCTAGCCCCTCGCTGGTAATGTTTTACAGAATTCCGGTCCTGTCGGCCAGTACCTCTCTGTGGGAACATTATATACGTCTATAGCGTTATATATACTAGCCTACGGCAGCCTAACATCTCGGATGTAGTATTTTACAACATTCCTGTCGGGTCCGCCCCTACTTCTCGGTGGGAACGTTATATACGTCTATAACGTAAGATAACCTAACCTAAGGCAACCTAACACCTCGGATGTAGTATTTTACAACACTCCAGGCGGGTCGGACCCTACTTTTCGGTGTGAACATTATATACGTCTATAACGTAATATAACCTAACCTAACCCATCTAGCCCCTCGCTGGTAATGTTTTCCAGAATCCAGGTCGTGTCGGCCCAGACCTGTCCGTGGGAGCATTATATACGTCTGTAGCGTTATATATACTAACCTAAGGCAGCCTAACTTCTCGTATGTAGTATTTTACAACATTCCTGGCGGGTCGGCGCGTACTTCTCGGTGGGAACGTTATATGCGTCTATAACGTAAGATAACCTAACCTACCCCATCTAGCCCGTAGCTGGTAATGTTTTACAGAATCCCGTGCGTGTCGTTCCAGACCTGTCCGTGGGAACATTATATACGTCTATAGCGTTATATATACTAACCTACGGCAGCCTAACATCTCGGATGTAGTATTTTACAACATTCCTGGCGGGTCGGACCGTACTTCTCGTTGGGAATCTAATATACGTCCATAACGTAAGGTAACCTAACCTAACCCATCTAGCCCCTCGCTGGTAATGTTTACAGTATCCCGGTCGTGTCGGCCCAGACCTGTCCGTGGGAACATTATATATGTCTACAGCGTTATATATACTAGCCTACGGCAGCCTAACATCTCGGATGTAGTATTTTACAACATTCCTGGCGGGTCGGCCCCTACTCCTCGGTGGGAACATTATACACCTTTGTAACGTAATATAACCTAACCTAATCCATCTAGCACCTCGCTGGTAATGTTTCACAGAATCCAGGTCGTGTCGGCCCAGACCTGTCCGTGGTAGCATTATATACGTCTGTAGCGTTATATATACTAACCTACGGCAGCCTAACATCTCGGATGTAGTATTTTACAACATTCCTGGCGGGTCGGCCCGTACTTCTCGGTGGGAACGTTATATGCGTCTATAACGTAAGATAACCTAACCTACCCCATCTAGCCCCTCGCTGGTAATGTTTTCCAGAATTCCGGTCCTGTCGGCCCGCACTTCTCGGTGGGAACGTTATATGCGTCTATAACGTAAGATAACCTAACCTTCCCCATCTAGCCCCTCGCTGGTAATGTTTTACAGAATTCCGGTCCTGTCGGCCCGTACCTCACTGTGGGAACATTATATACGTCTATAGCGTTATATATACTAGCCTACGGCAGCCTAACATCTCGGATGTAGTATTTTACAACATTCCTGTCGGGTCCGCCCCTACTTCTCGGTGGGAACGTTATATACGTCTATAACGTAAGATAACCTAACCTACGGCAGCCTAACATCTCGGATGTAGTATTTTACAACATTCCTGGCGGGTCGGACCGTACTTCTCGTTGGGAATGTTATATACGTCCATAACGTAAGGTAACCTAACCTAACCCATCTAGCCCCTCGCTGGTAATGTTTACAGTATCCCGGTCGTGTCGGCCCAGACCTGTCCGTGGGAACATTATATACGTCTATAGCGTTATATATACTAACCTACGGCAGCCTAACATCTCGGATGTAGTATTTTACAACATTCCTGGCGGGTCGGCCCGTACTTCTCGGTGGAAACATTATATACGTCTATAACGTAATATAACCTAACCTAACCCATCTAGCTCCTCGCTGGGAATGTTTTGTAGAATCACGTTCGTGTAGCCCTGTACGTCTCGGTGGGAACACTATATACGTCTATAACGTTATACATCCTAACCTAAGGCAATCTAACATCTGGTATGTAGTATTTTACAACAATCCTGGCGGGGCGGCGGCTATTTCTCGGTGGGAACATTATATACTTCTGTAACGTAATCTAACCTAACCTAACCCATTTCGCCCCTGGCTGGTAATGTTTTACAGAATCCCGGTCGTGTCGGCCCAGACCTGTCTGTGGGAACATTATATACATCTATAGCGTTATATGTACTAACCTACGGCAGCCTAACATCTCGGATGTAGTATTTTACAAGATTCCTTGCGGGTCGGCCCCTACTTCTCGGTGGGAACGTTATATACGTCTATAACGTAAGATAACCTAACCTAACCCATCTAGCCCCTCGCTGGGAATGTTTAACAGAATCCCGGTCGTGTCGGCCCAGACCTGTCCGTGGGAACATTATATACGTCTATAGCGTTATATATACTAACCTACGGCAGCCTAACATCTCGGATGTAGTATTTTACAACATTCCTGGCGGGTCGGACAGTACTTCTCGGTGGGAACGTTATATACGTCTATAACGTAAGGTAAGCTATCCTAACCCATCTAGCCCCTCGCTGGTAATGTTTTACAGAATCCCGGTCGTGTCGGCCCAGACCTGTCCGTGAGAACATTATATACGTCTATAACGTAATATAACCTAACCTAACCCATCTAGCTCCTCGCTGGGAATGTTTTGTAGAATCCCGTTCGTGTAGCCCTGTACGTCTCGGTGGGAACAATATATACGCCTATAACGTTATATATCCTAACCTACGGCAATCTAACATCTCGGATGTAGTATTTTAAAACAATCCTGGCGGGGCGGAGGCTACTTCTCGGTGGGAACATTATATACCCCTGTAAAGTAATCTAACCTAACCTAACCCATCTAGCCCCTGGCTGGTAATGTTTAACAGAATCCCGGTCGTGTCGGCCCAGACCTGTCCGTGGGAACATTATATACGTCTATAGCGTTATATATACTAGCCTACGGCAGCCTAACTTCTCGTATGTAGTATTTTACATCATTCCTGTCGGGTCGGCGCGTACTTCTCGGTGGGAACGTTATATGCGTCTATAACGTAAGATAACCTAACCTACCCCATCTAGCCCGTGGCTGGTAATGTTTTACAGAATCCCGGGAGTGTCGGCACAGTCCTGTCCGTGGGAACATTATATACGTCTATCGCGTTATATATACTAACCCACGGCAGCCTAACATCTCGGATGTAGTATTTTACAACATTCCTGGCGGGTCGGACCGTACTTCTCGGTGGGAACGTTATATACGTCTATATCGTAAGGTAACCTATCCTAACCCATCTAGCCCCTCGCTGGTAATGCTTTACAGAATCCCGGTCGTGTCGGCCCAGACCTGTCCGTGGGAGCATTATATACGTCTATAGCGTTATATATACTAACCTAAGGCAGCCTAACATCTCGGATGTAGTATTTTACAACATTCCTGGCGGGTCGGCCCGTACTTCTCGGTGGAAACGTTATATACGATTATAACGTAATCTAACCTAACCTGACCCATCTAGCTCCTCGCTGGGAATGTTTTCTAGAATCCCGTTCGTGTAGCCCTGTACGTCTCGGTGGGAACATTATATACGTCCATAACGTTATATATCCTAACCTACGGCAATCTAACATCTCGGATGTAGTATTTTAAAACAATCCTGGCGGGGCGACGGCTACTTCTCGGTGGGAACATTATATACTTCTGTAACCTAATCTAACCTAACCTAACCCATCTAGCCGTTGGCCGGTTATGTTTTACAGAATCCCGGTCGTGTCGGAACAGACCTGTCCGTGGGAACATTATATACGTCTATAGCGTCATATATACTAACCTATTTCAGCCTAACATCACGGATGTAGTATTTTACAACATTCCTGGCGGGTCGGCCCGTACTTCTCGGTGGAAACACTATATACGTCTATAACGTAAGATAACCTAACCTAACCCATCTAGCCCCTCGCTGGTAATGTTTTACAGAATCCCGGTCCTGTCGGCCCGCACCCCTCTGTGGGAACATTATATACGTCTATAACGTTATATATCCTAACCTAAGGCAACCTAACACCTCGGATGTAGTATTTTACAACACTCCTGGCGGGTCGGCCCCTACTTCTCGGTGGGAACGTTATATACGTCTATAACGTAAGATAACCTAACCTAACCCATCTAGCCCCTCGCTGGTAATGTTTTACAGAATCCCGGTCGTGTCGGCCCAGACCTGTCCGTGGTAACATTATATACGTCTATAGCGTTATATATACTAGCCTACGGCAGCGTAACATCTCGGATGTAGTATTTTACAACACTCCAGGCGGGTCGGCACCTACTCCTCGGTGGGAACATTATATACGTTTATAACGTAATATAACCTAACCTAACCCATCTAGCCCCTCGCTGGTAATGTCTCACAGAATCCAGGTCGTTTCGGCCCAGACCTGTCCGTGGGAGCATTATATACGTCTATAGCGTTATATAAACTAACCTAAGGCAGCCTAACATCTCGGATGTAGTATTTTACAACATTCCTGGCGGGTCGGCCCGTACTTCTCGGTGGGAACGTTATATACGTCTATAGCGTAAGATAGCGTATCCTAACCCATCTAGCCCCTCGCTGATAATGTTTTACAGAATCCCGGTCCTGTCGGCCCGCACCCCTCTGTGGGAATATTATATACGTCTATAACGTTATATATCCTAACCTAAGGCAACCTAACACCTCGGATGTAGTATTTTACATCACTCCTGGCGGGTCGGCCCCTGCTTCTCGGTGGGAACATTATATACGTCTATAACGTAATATAACCTAACCTAACCCATCCAGGTCCTCGCTGCGAATGTTTTGTAGAATCCCGTTCGTGTAGCCCTGTACGTCTCGGTGGGAACATTATATACGTCTATAACGTTATATATCCTAACCTAAGGCAATCTAACATCTCGGAGTTAGTATTTTACAACAATCCTGGCGGGGCGGAGGCTACTTCTCGGTGGGAACATTATATACCCCTGTAAAGTAATCTAACCTAACCTAACCCATCTAGCCCCTAGCTGGTAATGTTTAACAGAATCCCGGTCGTGTCGGCCCAGACCTGTCCGTGGGAACATTATATATGTCTACAGCGTTATATATACTAGCCTACGGCAGCCTAACATCTCGGATGTCGTATTTTACAACACTCCAGGCGGGTCGGCCCCTACTCCTCGGTGGGAACATTATATACGTTTGTAACGTAATATAACCTAACCTAATCCATCTAGCACCTCGCTGGTAATGTTTCACAGAATCCAGGTCGTGTCGGCCCAGACCTGTCCGTGGGAGCATTATATACGTCTGTAGCGTTATATATACTAACCTACGGCAGCCTAACATCTCGGATGTAGTATTTTACAACATTCCTGGCGGGTCGGCCCGTACTTCTCGGTGGGAACGTTATATGCGTCTATAACGTAAGATAACCTAACCTACCCCATCTAGCCCCTCGCTGGTAATGTTTTACAGAATTCCGGTCCTGTCGGCCCGCACTTCTCGGTGGGAACGTTATATGCGTCTATAACGTAAGATAACCTAACCTTCCCCATCTAGCCCCTCGCTGGTAATGTTTTACACAATTCCGGTCCTGTCGGCCCGTACCTCTCTGTGGGAACATTATATACGTCTATAGCGTTATATATACTAGCCTACGGCAGCCTAACATCTCGGATGTAGTATTTTACAACATTCCTGTCGGGTCCGCTCCTACTTCTCGGTGGGAACGTTATATACGTCTATAACGTAAGATAACCTAACCTAAGGCAACCTAACACCTCGGATGTAGTATTTTACAACACTCCAGGCGGGTGGGACCCTACTTTTCGGTGTGAACATTATATACGTCTATAACGTAAGATAACCTAACCTAAGGCAACCTAACACCTCGGATGTAGTATTTTACAACACTCCAGGCGGGTGGGACCCGACTTTTCGGTGTGAACATTATATACGTCTATAACGTAATATAACCTAACCTAACCCATCTAGCCCCTCGCTGATAATGTTTTCCAGAATCCCGGTCGTGTTGGCCCGGACCTGTCCGTGGGAACATTATATACGTCAATAGCGTTATATATGCTAGCCTACGGCATCCTAACATCTCGGATGTAGTATTTTACAACACTCCTGGCGGGCCGGTCCCCACTTCTCGGCGGGACAGTTATATACGTCAATAACGTAATATAACCTAACCTAACCCATCTAGGTCCTCGCTGGGAATGTTTTGTAGAATCCCGTTCGTGTAGCCCTGTACGTCTCGGTGGGAACATTATATACGTCTATAACGTTATATATCCTAACCTAAGGCAATCTAACATCTCGGATGTAGTATTTTACAACAATCCTGGCGGGGCGGAGGCTACTTCTGGGTGGGAACATTATATACCCCTGTAAAGTAATCTAACCTAACCTAACCCATCTAGCCCCTGGCTGGTAATGTTTTATAGAATCCCGGTCTTGTCGGCCCGTACCTCTCTGTGGGAACATTATATATGTCTATAGCGTTATATGTACTAACCTAAGGCAGCCTAACATCTCGGATGTAGTATTTTACAACATTCCTGTCGGGTCGGCCAGTACTTCTCGGTGGGAACGTTATATACGTCTATAACGTAAGATAACCTAACCTAACCCATCTAGCCCCTCGCTGGTAATGTTTTACAGAATCCCGGTCGTGTCGGCCCAGACCTGTCCGTGGTAACATTATATACGTCTATAGCGTTATATATACTAGCCTACGGCAGCGTAACATCTTGGTTGTAGTATTTTACAACACTCCAGGCGGGTCAAACCCTACTCCTCGGTGGGAACATTATATACGTTTATAACGTAATATAACCTAACCTAACCCATCTAGCCCCTCGCTGGTAATGTCTCACAGAATCCAGGTCGTTTCAGCCCAGACCTGTCCGTGGGAACATTATATACGTCTATAGCGTTATATATACTAACCTACGGCAGCCTAACATCTCGGATGTAGTATTTTACAAAATTCCTGTCGGGTCGGCCCGTACTTCTCGGTGGGAACGTTATATACGCCTATAAGGTAAGGTAACCTAACCTAACCCATCTAGCCCATCGCTGGTAATGTTTTACAGAATCCCGGTCCTGTCGGCACGTACCTCTCTGTGGGAACATTATATACGTCTATAACGTTATATATCCTAACCTAAGGCAACCTAACACCTCGGATGTAGTATTTTACAACACTCCTGGCGGGTCGGCCCCTACTTCTCGGTGGGAACATTATATACGTTCATAACGTAATATAACCTAACCTAACCCATCTATGTCCTCGCTGGGAATGTTTTGTAGAATCCCGTTCGTGTAGCCCTGTACGTCTCGGTGGGAACATTATATACGTCTATAACGTTATATATCCTAACCTAAGGCAATCTAACATCTCGGATGTAGTATTTTACAACAATCCCGGCGGGGCGGAGGCTACTTCTGGGTGGGAACATTATATACCCCTGTAAAGTAATCTAACCTAACCTAACCCATCTAGCCCCTGGCTGGTAATGTTTAACAGAATCCCGGTCGTGTCGGACCATACCTGTCCGTGGGAACATTATATACGTCTATAGCGTTATATATACTAGCCTACGGCAGCCTAACATCTCGGATGTAGTATTTTACAACAATCCTGGCGGGGCGGAGGCTACTTCTCGGTGGGAACATTATATACCCCTGTAAAGTAATCTAACCTAACCTAACCCATCTAGCCCCTGGCTGGTAGTGTTTAACAGAATCCCGGTCGTGTCGGACCAGACCTGTCCGTGGGAACATTATATACGTCTATAGCGTTATATATACTAACCGACGGCAGCCTAACATCTCGGAGGTAATATTTTACAACAATTCTGGCGGATCGGCCCGTACTTCTCGGTGGTAACGTTATATACGTCTATAACGTAAGATAACCTATCCTAACCCATCTAGCCCCTCGCTGGAAATGTTTTACATAATCCCGGTTCTGTCGGCCCGTGCCTTTCTGTGGGATCATTATATACGTCTATAACGTTATATATTCTAACCTAAGGCAACCTAACACCTCGCATGTAGTATTTTACCACACTCCTGGCGGGTCGGCCCCTACTTCTCGGTGGGAACATTATATACGTCTATAACGTAAGATAACGTAACCTAATCCATCTAGCCCCTGGCTGGTATTGTTTAACAGAATCCCGGTCGTGTCGGCCCAGACGTGTCCGTGGGAACATTATATACGTCTATAGCGTTATATATACTAGCCTACGGCAGCCTAACATCTCGGATGTAGTATTTTACAACATTCCTGTCGGGTCCGCTCCTACTTCTCGGTGGGAACGTTATATACGTCTATAACGTAAGATAACCTAACCTAAGGCAACCTAACACCTCGGATGTAGTATTTTACAACACTCCAGGCGGGTCGGACCCTACTTTTCGGTGTGAACATTATATACGTCTATAACGTAATATAACCTAACCTAACCCATCTAGCCCCTCGCTGGTAATGTTTTACAGAATCCAGGTCGTGTCGGCCCAGACCTGTCCGTGGGAGCATTATATACGTCTGTAGCGTTATATATACTAACCTAAGGCAGCCTAACTTCTCGTATGTAGTATTTTACAACATTCCTGGCGGGTCGGCGCGTACTTCTCGGTGGGAACGTTATATGCGTCTATAACGTAAGATAACCTAACCTACCCCATCTAGCCCGTAGCTGGTAATGTTTTACAGAATCCCGTGCGTGTCGTTCCAGACCTGTCCGTGGGAACATTATATACGTCTATAACTTTATATATCCTAACCTAGGGCAACCAAACATCTCGGATGTAGTATTTTACAATACTCCTGGCGGGTCGGCCCCTACTTCTCGGTGGGAACATTATATACGTTTATAGCGTAATATAACCTAACCTAACCCATCTAGGTTCTCGCTGGGAATGTTTTGTAGAATCCCGTTCGTGTAGCCCTGTACGTCTCGGTGGGAAAATTATATACGTCTATAACGTTATATATACTAACCTAAGGCAATCTAACATCTCGGATGTAGTATTTTACAACAATCCTGGCGGGGCGGCGTCTACTTCTCGGTGGGAACATTATATACCTCTGTAAAGTAATCTAACCTAACCTAACCCATCTAGCCCCTGGCTGATAATGTTTTCCAGAATCCCGGTCGTGTTGGCCCGGACCTGTCCGTGGGAACATTATATACGTCAATAGCGTTATATATGCTAGCCTACGGCATCCTAACATCTCGGATGTAGTATTTTACAACACTCCTGGCGGGCCGGTCCCCACTTCTCGGCGGGACAGTTATATACGTCAATAACGTAATATAACCTAACCTAACCCATCTAGGTCCTCGCTGGGAATGTTTTGTAGAATCCCGTTCGTGTAGCCCTGTACGTCTCGGTGGGAACATTATATACGTCTATAACGTTATATATCCTAACCTAAGGCAATCTAACATCTCGGATGTAGTATTTTACAACAATCCTGGCGGGGCGGAGGCTACTTCTGGGTGGGAACATTATATACCCCTGTAAAGTAATCTAACCTAACCTAACCCATCTAGCCCCTGGCTGGTAATGTTTTATAGAATCCCGGTCTTGTCGGCCCGTACCTCTCTGTGGGAACATTATATATGTCTATAGCGTTATATGTACTAACCTAAGGCAGCCTAACATCTCGGATGTAGTATTTTACAACATTCCTGTCGGGTCGGCCAGTACTTCTCGGTGGGAACGTTATATACGTCTATAACGTAAGATAACCTAACCTAACCCATCTAGCCCCTCGCTGGTAATGTTTTACAGAATCCCGGTCGTGTCGGCCCAGACCTGTCCGTGGTAACATTATATACGTCTATAGCGTTATATATACTAGCCTACGGCAGCGTAACATCTCGGTTGTAGTATTTTACAACACTCCAGGCGGGTCAAACCCTACTCCTCGGTGGGAACATTATATACGTTTATAACGTAATATAACCTAACCTAACCCATCTAGCCCCTCGCTGGTAATGTCTCACAGAATCCAGGTCGTTTCGGCCCAGACCTGTCCGTGGGAACATTATATACGTCTATAGCGTTATAGATACTAACCTACGGCAGCCTAACATCTCGGATATAGTATTTTACAAAATTCCTGTCGGGTCGGCCCGTACTTCTCGGTGGGAACGTTATATACGCCTATAACGTAAGGTAACCTAACCTAACCCATCTAGCCCATCGCTGGTAATGTTTTACAGAATCCCGGTCCTGTCGGCACGTACCTCTCTGTGGGAACATTATATACGTCTATAACGTTATATATCCTAACCTAAGGCAACCTAACACCTCGGATGTAGTATTTTACAACACTCCTGGCGGGTCGGCCCCTACTTCTCGGTGGGAACATTATATACGTTCATAACGTAATATAACCTAACCTAACCCATCTATGTCCTCGCTGGGAATGTTTTGTAGAATCCCGTTCGTGTAGCCCTGTACGTCTCGGTGGGAACATTATATACGTCTATAACGTTATATATCCTAACCTAAGGCAATCTAACATCTCGGATGTAGTATTTTACAACAATTCCGGCGGGGCGGAGGCTACTTCTGGGTGGGAACATTATATACCCCTGTAAAGTAATCTAACCTAACCTAACCCATCTAGCCCCTGGCTGGTAATGTTTAACAGAATCCCGGTCGTGTCGGACCATACCTGTCCGTGGGAACATTATATACGTCTATAGCGTTATATATACTAGCCTACGGCAGCCTAACATCTCGGATGTAGTATTTTACAACACTCCAGGCGGGTCGGCCCCTACTTCTAAGTGGGAACATTATATACGTTTATAACGTAATATAACCTATCCTAACCCATCTAGCCCTTCGCTGGTAATGTTGTACAGAATCCCGGTCGTGTCGGCCCAGACTTCTCCGTGGGAACATTATATACATCTATAGCGTTATATATCCTAACCTAAGGCAACCAAACACCTCGGATGTAGTATTCTACAACACTCCTGGCGGGTCGGCCCCTACTTCTCGGTGGGAACGTTATACACGTCTATAACGTAAGAGAACCTAACCTAACCCATCTAGCCCCTCGCTGGTAATGTTTTACAGAATTCCGGTCATGTCGGCCCAGACCTGTCCGTGGGAACATTATATACGTCTATAACGTTATATATTCTAACCTAAGGCAGCCTAACATCTCGGATGTAGTATTTTACAACATTCCTGGCGGCTCGGCGCGTACTTCTCGGTGGGAACGTTATATGCGTCTATAAAGTAAGATAACCTAACCTACCCCATCTAGCCCGTAGCTGGTAATGTTTTACAGAATCCCGTGCGTGTCGTTCCAGACCTGTCCGTGGGAACATTATATACGTCTATAGCGTTATATATACTAACCTACGGCAGCCTAACATCTCGGATGTAGTATTTTACAACATTCCTGGCGGGTCGGACATTACTTCTCGTTGGGAATGTTATATACGTCTATAACGTAAGGTAACCTAACCTAACCCATCTAGCCCCTCGCTGGTAATGTTTACAGTATCCCGGTCGTGTCGGCCCAGACCTGTCCGTGGGAACATTATATACGTCTATAGCGTTATATATACTAACCTACGGCAGCCTAACATCTCGGATGTAGTATTTTACAACATTCCTGGCGGGTCGGCCCGTACTTCTCGGTGGAAACATTATATACGTCTATAACGTAATATAACCTAACCTAACCCATCTAGCTCCTCGCTGGGAATGTTTTGTAGAATCACGTTCGTGTAGCCCTGTACGTCTCGGTGGGAACACTATATACGTCTATAACGTTATACATCCTAACCTAAGGCAATCTAACATCTGGTATGTAGTATTTTACAACAATCCTGGCGGGGCGGCGGCTATTTCTCGGTGGGAACATTATATACTTCTGTAACGTAATCTAACCTATCCTAACCCATTTCGCCCCTGGCTGGTAATGTTTTACAGAATCCCGGTCGTGTTGGCCCAGACCTGTCCGTGGGAACATTATATACATCTATAGCGTTATATGTACTAACCTACGGCAGCCTAACATGTCGGAGGTAGTATTTTACAACATTCCTGTCGGGTCGGCCCGTACTTCTCGGTGGGAACGTTATATACGTCTATAACGTAAGATAACCTAACCTACCCCATCTAGCCCCTCGCTGGTAATGTTTTAGAGAATTCCGATCCTGTCGGCCCGTACTTCTCGGTGGGAACGTTATATGCGTCTATAACGTAAGATAACCTAACCTAAGGCAACCTAACACATCGGATGTAGTATTTTACAACATTCCTGGCGGGTCGGCGGCTACTTCTCGGTGGGAACATTATATACTTCTGTAACCTAATCTAACCTAACCTAACCCATCTAGCCGTTGGCCGGTTATGTTTTACAGAATCCCGGTCGTGTCGGAACAGACCTGTCCGTGGGAACATTATATACGTCTATAGCGTCATATATACTAACCTATTTCAGCCTAACATCACGGATGTAGTATTTTACAACATTCCTGGCGGGTCGGCCCGTACTTCTCGGTGGAAACACTATATACGTCTATAACGTAAGATAACCTAACCTAACCCATCTAGCCCCTCGCTGGTAATGTTTTACAGAATCCCGGTCCTGTCGGCCCGCACCCCTCTGTGGGAACATTATATACGTCTATAACGTTATATATCCTAACCTAAGGCAACCTAACACCTCGGATGTAGTATTTTATAACACTCCTGGCGGGTCGGCCCCTGCTTCTCGGTGGGAACATTATATACGTCTATAACGTAATATAACCTAACCTAACCCATCCAGGTCCTCGCTGCGAATGTTTTGTAGAATCCCGTTCGTGTAGCCCTGTACGTCTCGGTGGGAACATTATATACGTCTATAACGTTATATATCCTAACCTAAGGCAATCTAACATCTCGGATGTAGTATTTTACAACAATCCTGGCGGGGCGGAGGCTACTTCTCGGTGGGAACATTATATACCCCTGTAAAGTAATCTAACCTAACCTAACCCATCTAGCCCCTGGCTGGTAGTGTTTAACAGAATCCCGGTCGTGTCGGACCAGACCTGTCCGTGGGAACATTATATACGTCTATAGCGTTATATATACTAACCGACGGCAGCCTAACATCTCGGAGGTAATATTTTACAACAATTCTGGCGGATCGGCCCGTACTTCTCGGTGGTAACGTTATATACGTCTATAACGTAAGATAACCTATCCTAACCCATCTAGCCCCTCGCTGGAAATGTTTTACATAATCCCGGTTCTGTCGGCCCGTGCCTTTCTGTGGGATCATTATATACGTCTATAACGTTATATATTCTAACCTAAGGCAACCTAACACCTCGGATGTAGTATTTTACAACACTCCTGGCGGGTCGGCCCCTACTTCTCGGTGGGAACATTATATACGTCTATAACGTAAGATAACGTAACCTAATCCATCTAGCCCCTGGCTGGTATTGTTTAACAGAATCCCGGTCGTGTCGGCCCAGACGTGTCCGTGGGAACATTATATACGTCTATAGCGTTATATATACTAACCTACGGTAGCCTAACATGTCGGAGGTAGTATTTTACAACATTCCTGTCGGGTCGGCCCGTACTTCTCGGTGGGAACGTTATATACGTCTATAACGTAAGATAACCTAACCTACCCCATCTAGCCCCTCGCTGGTAATGTTTTAGAGAATTCCGATCCTGTCGGCCCGTACTTCTAGGTGGGAACGTTATATGCGTCTATAACGTAAGATAACCTAACCTAAGGCAACCTAACACATCGGATGTAGTATTTTACAACATTCCTGGCGGGTCGGCCCCTACTTCTCGGTGGGAACGTTATATACGTCTATAACGTAAGCTAAGCTATCCTAACCCATCTAGCCCCTCGCTGGTAATGTTTTACAGAATCCCGGTCGTGTCGGCCCAGACCCGTCCGTGGGAACATTATATACGTCTATAGCGTTATATATACTAGCCTACGGCAGCCTAACTTCTCGTATGTAGTATTTTACAACATTCCTGTCGGTTCGGCGCGTACTTCTCGGTGGGAACGTTATATGCGTCTATAACGTAAGATAACCTAACCTACCCCATCTAGCCCGTGGCTGGTAATGTTTTACAGAATCCCGGGAGTGTCGGCACAGACCTGTCCGTGGGAACATTATATACGTCTATAGCGTTATATATACTAACCGACGGCAGCCTAACATCTCGGAGGTAATATTTTACAACAATTCTGGCGGATCGGCCCGTACTTCTCGGTGGTAACGTTATATACGTCTATAACGTAAGATAACCTATCCTAACCCATCTAGCCCCTCGCTGGAAATGTTTTACATAATCCCGGTTCTGTCGGCCCGTGCCTTTCTGTGGGATCATTATATACGTCTATAACGTTATATATTCTAACCTAAGGCAACCTAACACCTCGGATGTAGTATTTTACAACACTCCTGGCGGGTCGGCCCCTACTTCTCGGTAGGAACGTTATACACGTCTATAACGTAAGAGAACCTAACCTAACCCATCTAGCCCCTCGCTGGTAATGTTTTACAGAATTCCGGTCATGTCGGCCCAGACCTGTCCGTCGGAACATTATATACGTCTATAACGTTATATATTCTAACCTAAGGCAGCCTAACATCTCGGATGTAGTATTTTAAAACAATCCTGGCGGGGCGACGGCTACTTCTCGGTGGGAACATTATATACTTCTGTAACCTAATCTAACCTAACCTAACCCATCTAGCCGTTGGCCGGTTATGTTTTACAGAATCCCGGTCGTGTCGGAACAGACCTGTCCGTGGGAACATTATATACGTCTATAGCGTCATATATACTAACCTATTTCAGCCTAACATCACGGATGTAGTATTTTA
The DNA here is from genome assembly GCA_963969225.1 of Xylocopa violacea. Lineage (NCBI taxonomy): Eukaryota > Metazoa > Arthropoda > Insecta > Hymenoptera > Apidae > Xylocopa > Xylocopa violacea. The sequence continues at coordinate 938,685 of CAXAJV010000350.1, forward strand.
CAACACTCCTGGCGGGTCGGCCCGTACTTCTCGGTGGAAACACTATATACGTCTATAACGTAATATAACCTAACCTAACCCATCTAGCCCCTCGCTGGTAATGTCTCACAGAATCCAGGTCGTTTCGGCCCAGACCTGTCCGTGGGAGCATTATATACGTCTATAGCGTTATATAAACTAACCTAAGGCAGCCTAACATCTCGGATGTAGTATTTTACAACATTCCTGGCGGGTCGGCCCGTACTTCTCGGTGGGAACGTTATATACGTCTATAGCGTAAGATAGCGTATCCTAACCCATCTAGCCCCTCGCTGATAATGTTTTACAGAATCCCGGTCCTGTCGGCCCGCACCCCTCTGTGGGAATATTATATACGTCTATAACGTTATATATCCTAACCTAAGGCAACCTAACACCTCGGATGTAGTATTTTACATCACTCCTGGCGGGTCGGCCCCTGCTTCTCGGTGGGAACATTATATACGTCTATAACGTAATATAACCTAACCTAACCCATCCAGGTCCTCGCTGCGAATGTTTTGTAGAATCCCGTTCGTGTAGCCCTGTACGTCTCGGTGGGAACATTATATACGTCTATAACGTTATATATCCTAACCTAAGGCAATCTAACATCTCGGAGGTAGTATTTTACAACAATCCTGGCGGGGCGGAGGCTACTTCTCGGTGGGAACATTATATACCCCTGTAAAGTAATCTAACCTAACCTAACCCATCTAGCCCCTAGCTGGTAATGTTTAACAGAATCCCGGTCGTGTCGGCCCAGACCTGTCCGTGGGAACATTATATATGTCTACAGCGTTATATATCCTAACCTAAGGCAACCTAACACCTCGGATGTAGTATTTTACATCACTCCTGGCGGGTCGGCCCCTACTTCTCGGTGGGAACGTTATATACGCCTATAACGTAAGATAACCTAACCTAACCCATCTAGCCCCTCGCTGGTAATGTTTTACACAATTCCGGTCCTGTCGGCCCGTACCTCTCTGTGGGAACATTATATACGTCTATAGCGTTATATATACTAGCCTACGGCAGCCTAACATCTCGGATGTAGTATTTTACAACATTCCTGTCGGGTCCGCTCCTACTTCTCGGTGGGAACGTTATATACGTCTATAACGTAAGATAACCTAACCTAAGGCAACCTAACACCTCGGATGTAGTATTTTACAACACTCCAGGCGGGTGGGACCCTACTTTTCGGTGTGAACATTATATACGTCTATAACGTAATATAACCTAACCTAACCCATCTAGCCCCTCGCTGATAATGTTTTCCAGGATCCCGGTCGTGTTGGCCCGGACCTGTCCGTGGGAACATTATATACGTCAATAGCGTTATATATGCTAGCCTACGGCAGCGTAACATCTCGGTTGTAGTATTTTACAACACTCCAGGCGGGTCAAACCCTACTCCTCGGTGGGAACATTATATACGTTTATAACGTAATATAACCTAACCTAACCCATCTAGCCCCTCGCTGGTAATGTCTCACAGAATCCAGGTCGTTTCGGCCCAGACCTGTCCGTGGGAACATTATATACGTCTATAGCGTTATAGATACTAACCTACGGCAGCCTAACATCTCGGATATAGTATTTTACAAAATTCCTGTCGGGTCGGCCCGTACTTCTCGGTGGGAACGTTATATACGCCTATAACGTAAGGTAACCTAACCTAACCCATCTAGCCCATCGCTGGTAATGTTTTACAGAATCCCGGTCCTGTCGGCACGTACCTCTCTGTGGGAACATTATATACGTCTATAACGTTATATATCCTAACCTAAGGCAACCTAACACCTCGGATGTAGTATTTTACAACACTCCTGGCGGGTCGGCCCCTACTTCTCGGTGGGAACATTATATACGTTCATAACGTAATATAACCTAACCTAACCCATCTATGTCCTCGCTGGGAATGTTTTGTAGAATCCCGTTCGTGTAGCCCTGTACGTCTCGGTGGGAACATTATATACGTCTATAACGTTATATATCCTAACCTAAGGCAATCTAACATCTCGGATGTAGTATTTTACAACAATTCCGGCGGGGCGGAGGCTACTTCTGGGTGGGAACATTATATACCCCTGTAAAGTAATCTAACCTAACCTAACCCATCTAGCCCCTGGCTGGTAATGTTTAACAGAATCCCGGTCGTGTCGGACCATACCTGTCCGTGGGAACATTATATACGTCTATAGCGTTATATATACTAGCCTACGGCAGCCTAACATCTCGGATGTAGTATTTTACAACACTCCAGGCGGGTCGGCCCCTACTTCTAAGTGGGAACATTATATACGTTTATAACGTAATATAACCTATCCTAACCCATCTAGCCCTTCGCTGGTAATGTTGTACAGAATCCCGGTCGTGTCGGCCCAGACTTCTCCGTGGGAACATTATATACATCTATAGCGTTATATATCCTAACCTAAGGCAACCAAACACCTCGGATGTAGTATTCTACAACACTCCTGGCGGGTCGGCCCCTACTTCTCGGTGGGAACGTTATACACGTCTATAACGTAAGAGAACCTAACCTAACCCATCTAGCCCCTCGCTGGTAATGTTTTACAGAATTCCGGTCATGTCGGCCCAGACCTGTCCGTGGGAACATTATATACGTCTATAACGTTATATATTCTAACCTAAGGCAGCCTAACATCTCGGATGTAGTATTTTACAACATTCCTGGCGGCTCGGCGCGTACTTCTCGGTGGGAACGTTATATGCGTCTATAAAGTAAGATAACCTAACCTACCCCATCTAGCCCGTAGCTGGTAATGTTTTACAGAATCCCGTGCGTGTCGTTCCAGACCTGTCCGTGGGAACATTATATACGTCTATAGCGTTATATATACTAACCTACGGCAGCCTAACATCTCGGATGTAGTATTTTACAACATTCCTGGCGGGTCGGACAGTACTTCTCGTTGGGAATGTTATATACGTCTATAACGTAAGGTAACCTAACCTAACCCATCTAGCCCCTCGCTGGTAATGTTTACAGTATCCCGGTCGTGTCGGCCCAGACCTGTCCGTGGGAACATTATATACGTCTATAGCGTTATATATACTAACCTACGGCAGCCTAACATCTCGGATGTAGTATTTTACAACATTCCTGGCGGGTCGGCCCGTACTTCTCGGTGGAAACATTATATACGTCTATAACGTAATATAACCTAACCTAACCCATCTAGCTCCTCGCTGGGAATGTTTTGTAGAATCACGTTCGTGTAGCCCTGTACGTCTCGGTGGGAACACTATATACGTCTATAACGTTATACATCCTAACCTAAGGCAATCTAACATCTGGTATGTAGTATTTTACAACAATCCTGGCGGGGCGGCGGCTATTTCTCGGTGGGAACATTATATACTTCTGTAACGTAATCTAACCTATCCTAACCCATTTCGCCCCTGGCTGGTAATGTTTTACAGAATCCCGGTCGTGTTGGCCCAGACCTGTCCGTGGGAACATTATATACATCTATAGCGTTATATGTACTAACCTACGGCAGCCTAACATGTCGGAGGTAGTATTTTACAACATTCCTGTCGGGTCGGCCCGTACTTCTCGGTGGGAACGTTATATACGTCTATAACGTAAGATAACCTAACCTACCCCATCTAGCCCCTCGCTGGTAATGTTTTAGAGAATTCCGATCCTGTCGGCCCGTACTTCTCGGTGGGAACGTTATATGCGTCTATAACGTAAGATAACCTAACCTAAGGCAACCTAACACATCGGATGTAGTATTTTACAACATTCCTGGCGGGTCGGCGGCTACTTCTCGGTGGGAACATTATATACTTCTGTAACCTAATCTAACCTAACCTAACCCATCTAGCCGTTGGCCGGTTATGTTTTACAGAATCCCGGTCGTGTCGGAACAGACCTGTCCGTGGGAACATTATATACGTCTATAGCGTCATATATACTAACCTATTTCAGCCTAACATCACGGATGTAGTATTTTACAACATTCCTGGCGGGTCGGCCCGTACTTCTCGGTGGAAACACTATATACGTCTATAACGTAAGATAACCTAACCTAACCCATCTAGCCCCTCGCTGGTAATGTTTTACAGAATCCCGGTCCTGTCGGCCCGCACCCCTCTGTGGGAACATTATATACGTCTATAACGTTATATATCCTAACCTAAGGCAACCTAACACCTCGGATGTAGTATTTTATAACACTCCTGGCGGGTCGGCCCCTGCTTCTCGGTGGGAACATTATATACGTCTATAACGTAATATAACCTAACCTAACCCATCCAGGTCCTCGCTGCGAATGTTTTGTAGAATCCCGTTCGTGTAGCCCTGTACGTCTCGGTGGGAACATTATATACGTCTATAACGTTATATATCCTAACCTAAGGCAATCTAACATCTCGGATGTAGTATTTTACAACAATCCTGGCGGGGCGGAGGCTACTTCTCGGTGGGAACATTATATACCCCTGTAAAGTAATCTAACCTAACCTAACCCATCTAGCCCCTGGCTGGTAGTGTTTAACAGAATCCCGGTCGTGTCGGACCAGACCTGTCCGTGGGAACATTATATACGTCTATAGCGTTATATATACTAACCGACGGCAGCCTAACATCTCGGAGGTAATATTTTACAACAATTCTGGCGGATCGGCCCGTACTTCTCGGTGGTAACGTTATATACGTCTATAACGTAAGATAACCTATCCTAACCCATCTAGCCCCTCGCTGGAAATGTTTTACATAATCCCGGTTCTGTCGGCCCGTGCCTTTCTGTGGGATCATTATATACGTCTATAACGTTATATATTCTAACCTAAGGCAACCTAACACCTCGGATGTAGTATTTTACAACACTCCTGGCGGGTCGGCCCCTACTTCTCGGTGGGAACATTATATACGTCTATAACGTAAGATAACGTAACCTAATCCATCTAGCCCCTGGCTGGTATTGTTTAACAGAATCCCGGTCGTGTCGGCCCAGACGTGTCCGTGGGAACATTATATACGTCTATAGCGTTATATATACTAACCTACGGTAGCCTAACATGTCGGAGGTAGTATTTTACAACATTCCTGTCGGGTCGGCCCGTACTTCTCGGTGGGAACGTTATATACGTCTATAACGTAAGATAACCTAACCTACCCCATCTAGCCCCTCGCTGGTAATGTTTTAGAGAATTCCGATCCTGTCGGCCCGTACTTCTAGGTGGGAACGTTATATGCGTCTATAACGTAAGATAACCTAACCTAAGGCAACCTAACACATCGGATGTAGTATTTTACAACATTCCTGGCGGGTCGGCCCCTACTTCTCGGTGGGAACGTTATATACGTCTATAACGTAAGCTAAGCTATCCTAACCCATCTAGCCCCTCGCTGGTAATGTTTTACAGAATCCCGGTCGTGTCGGCCCAGACCCGTCCGTGGGAACATTATATACGTCTATAGCGTTATATATACTAGCCTACGGCAGCCTAACTTCTCGTATGTAGTATTTTACAACATTCCTGTCGGTTCGGCGCGTACTTCTCGGTGGGAACGTTATATGCGTCTATAACGTAAGATAACCTAACCTACCCCATCTAGCCCGTGGCTGGTAATGTTTTACAGAATCCCGGGAGTGTCGGCACAGACCTGTCCGTGGGAACATTATATACGTCTATAGCGTTATATATACTAACCGACGGCAGCCTAACATCTCGGAGGTAATATTTTACAACAATTCTGGCGGATCGGCCCGTACTTCTCGGTGGTAACGTTATATACGTCTATAACGTAAGATAACCTATCCTAACCCATCTAGCCCCTCGCTGGAAATGTTTTACATAATCCCGGTTCTGTCGGCCCGTGCCTTTCTGTGGGATCATTATATACGTCTATAACGTTATATATTCTAACCTAAGGCAACCTAACACCTCGGATGTAGTATTTTACAACACTCCTGGCGGGTCGGCCCCTACTTCTCGGTAGGAACGTTATACACGTCTATAACGTAAGAGAACCTAACCTAACCCATCTAGCCCCTCGCTGGTAATGTTTTACAGAATTCCGGTCATGTCGGCCCAGACCTGTCCGTCGGAACATTATATACGTCTATAACGTTATATATTCTAACCTAAGGCAGCCTAACATCTCGGATGTAGTATTTTAAAACAATCCTGGCGGGGCGACGGCTACTTCTCGGTGGGAACATTATATACTTCTGTAACCTAATCTAACCTAACCTAACCCATCTAGCCGTTGGCCGGTTATGTTTTACAGAATCCCGGTCGTGTCGGAACAGACCTGTCCGTGGGAACATTATATACGTCTATAGCGTCATATATACTAACCTATTTCAGCCTAACATCACGGATGTAGTATTTTACAACACTCCTGGCGGGTCGGCCCGTACTTCTCGGTGGAAACACTATATACGTCTATAACGTAATATAACCTAACCTAACCCATCTAGCCCCTCGCTGGTAATGTCTCACAGAATCCAGGTCGTTTCGGCCCAGACCTGTCCGTGGGAGCATTATATACGTCTATAGCGTTATATAAACTAACCTAAGGCAGCCTAACATCTCGGATGTAGTATTTTACAACATTCCTGGCGGGTCGGCCCGTACTTCTCGGTGGGAACGTTATATACGTCTATAGCGTAAGATAGCGTATCCTAACCCATCTAGCCCCTCGCTGATAATGTTTTACAGAATCCCGGTCCTGTCGGCCCGCACCCCTCTGTGGGAATATTATATACGTCTATAACGTTATATATCCTAACCTAAGGCAACCTAACACCTCGGATGTAGTATTTTACATCACTCCTGGCGGGTCGGCCCCTGCTTCTCGGTGGGAACATTATATACGTCTATAACGTAATATAACCTAACCTAACCCATCCAGGTCCTCGCTGCGAATGTTTTGTAGAATCCCGTTCGTGTAGCCCTGTACGTCTCGGTGGGAACATTATATACGTCTATAACGTTATATATCCTAACCTAAGGCAATCTAACATCTCGGAGGTAGTATTTTACAACAATCCTGGCGGGGCGGAGGCTACTTCTCGGTGGGAACATTATATACCCCTGTAAAGTAATCTAACCTAACCTAACCCATCTAGCCCCTAGCTGGTAATGTTTAACAGAATCCCGGTCGTGTCGGCCCAGACCTGTCCGTGGGAACATTATATATGTCTACAGCGTTATATATCCTAACCTAAGGCAACCTAACACCTCGGATGTAGTATTTTACATCACTCCTGGCGGGTCGGCCCCTACTTCTCGGTGGGAACGTTATATACGCCTATAACGTAAGATAACCTAACCTAACCCATCTAGCCCCTCGCTGGTAATGTTTTACACAATTCCGGTCCTGTCGGCCCGTACCTCTCTGTGGGAACATTATATACGTCCATAGCGTTATATATACTAGCCTACGGCAGCCTAACATCTCGGATGTAGTATTTTACAACATTCCTGTCGGGTCCGCTCCTACTTCTCGGTGGGAACGTTATATACGTCTATAACGTAAGATAACCTAACCTAAGGCAACCTAACACCTCGGATGTAGTATTTTACAACACTCCAGGCGGGTGGGACCCTACTTTTCGGTGTGAACATTATATACGTCTATAACGTAATATAACCTAACCTAACCCATCTAGCCCCTCTCTGATAATGTTTTCCAGGATCCCGGTCGTGTTGGCCCGGACCTGTCCGTGGGAACATTATATACGTCAATAGCGTTATATATGCTAGCCTACGGCATCCTAACATCTCGGATGTAGTATTTTACAACACTCCTGGCGGGCCGGTCCCCACTTCTCGGCGGGACAGTTATATACGTCAATAACGTAATATAACCTAACCTAACCCATCTAGGTCCTCGCTGGGAATGTTTTGTAGAATCCCGTTCGTGTAGCCCTGTACGTCTCGGTGGGAACATTATATACGTCTATAACGTTATATATCCTAACCTAAGGCAATCTAACATCTCGGATGTAGTATTTTACAACAATCCTGGCGGGTCCGCTCCTACTTCTCGGTGGGAACGTTATATACGTCTATAACGTAAGATAACCTAACCTAAGGCAACCTAACACCTCGGATGTAGTATTTTACAACACTCCAGGCGGGTGGGACCCTACTTTTCGGTGTGAACATTATATACGTCTATAACGTAATATAACCTAACCTAACCCATCTAGCCCCTCGCTGATAATGTTTTCCAGAATCCCGGTCGTGTTGGCCCGGACCTGTCCGTGGGAACATTATATACGTCAATAGCGTTATATATGCTAGCCTACGGCATCCTAACATCTCGGATGTAGTATTTTACAACACTCCTGGCGGGCCGGTCCCCACTTCTCGGCGGGACAGTTATATACGTCAATAACGTAATATAACCTAACCTAACCCATCTAGGTCCTCGCTGGGAATGTTTTGTAGAATCCCGTTCGTGTAGCCCTGTACGTCTCGGTGGGAACATTATATACGTCTATAACGTTATATATCCTAACCTAAGGCAATCTAACATCTCGGATGTAGTATTTTACAACAATCCTGGCGGGGCGGAGGCTACTTCTGGGTGGGAACATTATATACCCCTGTAAAGTAATCTAACCTAACCTAACCCATCTAGCCCCTGGCTGGTAATGTTTTATAGAATCCCGGTCTTGTCGGCCCGTACCTCTCTGTGGGAACATTATATATGTCTATAGCGTTATATGTACTAACCTAAGGCAGCCTAACATCTCGGATGTAGTATTTTACAACATTCCTGTCGGGTCGGCCAGTACTTCTCGGTGGGAACGTTATATACGTCTATAACGTAAGATAACCTAACCTAACCCATCTAGCCCCTCGCTGGTAATGTTTTACAGAATCCCGGTCGTGTCGGCCCAGACCTGTCCGTGGTAACATTATATACGTCTATAGCGTTATATATACTAGCCTACGGCAGCGTAACATCTCGGTTGTAGTATTTTACAACACTCCAGGCGGGTCAAACCCTACTCCTCGGTGGGAACATTATATACGTTTATAACGTAATATAACCTAACCTAACCCATCTAGCCCCTCGCTGGTAATGTCTCACAGAATCCAGGTCGTTTCGGCCCAGACCTGTCCGTGGGAACATTATATACGTCTATAACGTTATATATCCTAACCTAAGGCAACCTAACACCTCGGATGTAGTATTTTACAACACTCCTGGCGGGTCGGCCCCTACTTCTCGGTGGGAACATTATATACGTTCATAACGTAATATAACCTAACCTAACCCATCTATGTCCTCGCTGGGAATGTTTTGTAGAATCCCGTTCGTGTAGCCCTGTACGTCTCGGTGGGAACATTATATACGTCTATAACGTTATATATCCTAACCTAAGGCAATCTAACATCTCGGATGTAGTATTTTACAACAATCCCGGCGGGGCGGAGGCTACTTCTGGGTGGGAACATTATATACCCCTGTAAAGTAATCTAACCTAACCTAACCCATCTAGCCCCTGGCTGGTAATGTTTAACAGAATCCCGGTCGTGTCGGACCATACCTGTCCGTGGGAACATTATATACGTCTATAGCGTTATATATACTAGCCTACGGCAGCCTAACATCTCGGATGTAGTATTTTACAACAATCCTGGCGGGGCGGAGGCTACTTCTCGGTGGGAACATTATATTCCCACTGTAAAGTAATCTAACCTAACCTAACCCATCTAGCCCCTGGCTGGTAGTGTTTAACAGAATCCCGGTCGTGTCGGACCAGACCTGTCCGTGGGAACATTATATACGTTTATAGCGTTATATATACTAACCGACGGCAGCCTAACATCTCGGAGGTAATATTTTACAACAATTCTGGCGGATCGGCCCGTACTTCTCGGTGGTAACGTTATATACGTCTATAACGTAAGATAACCTATCCTAACCCATCTAGCCCCTTGCTGGAAATGTTTTACATAATCCCGGTTCTGTCGGCCCGTGCCTTTCTGTGGGATCATTATATACGTCTATAACGTTATATATTCTAACCTAAGGCAACCTAACACCTCGGATGTAGTATTTTACCACACTCCTGGCGGGTCGGCCCCTACTTCTCGGTGGGAACATTATATACGTCTATAACGTAAGATAATGTAACCTAATCCATCTAGCCCCTTGCTGGTATTGTTTAACAGAATCCCGGTCGTGTCGGCCCAGACGTGTCCGTGGGAACATTATATACGTCTATAGCGTTATATATACTAGCCTACGGCAGCCTAACATCTCGGATGTAGTATTTTACAACATTCCTGTCGGGTCCGCTCCTACTTCTCGGTGGGAACGTTATATACGTCTATAACGTAAGATAACCTAACCTAAGGCAACCTAACACCTCGGATGTAGTATTTTACAACACTCCAGGCGGGTCGGACCCTACTTTTCGGTGTGAACATTATATACGTCTATAACGTAATATAACCTAACCTAACCCATCTAGCCCCTCGCTGGTAATGTTTTACAGAATCCAGGTCGTGTCGGCCCAGACCTGTCCGTGGGAGCATTATATACGTCTGTAGCGTTATATATACTAACCTAAGGCAGCCTAACTTCTCGTATGTAGTATTATACAACATTCCTGGCGGGTCGGCGCGTACTTCTCGGTGGGAACGTTATATGCGTCTATAACGTAAGATAACCTAACCTACCCCATCTAGCCCGTAGCTGGTAATGTTTTACAGAATCCCGTGCGTGTCGTTCCAGACCTGTCCGTGGGAACATTATATACGTCTATAACGTTATATATCCTAACCTAGGGCAACCAAACATCTCGGATGTAGTATTTTACAATACTCCTGGCGGGTCGGCCCCTACTTCTCGGTGGGAACATTATATACGTTTATAGCGTAATATAACCTAACCTAACCCATCTAGGTTCTCGCTGGGAATGTTTTGTAGAATCCCGTTCGTGTAGCCCTGTACGTCTCGGTGGGAAAATTATATACGTCTATAACGTTATATATACTAACCTAAGGCAATCTAACATCTCGGATGTAGTATTTTACAACAATCCTGGCGGGGCGGCGTCTACTTCTCGGTGGGAACATTATATACCTCTGTAAAGTAATCTAACCTAACCTAACCCATCTAGCCCCTGGCTGATAATGTTTTCCAGAATCCCGGTCGTGTTGGCCCGGACCTGTCCGTGGGAACATTATATACGTCAATAGCGTTATATATGCTAGCCTACGGCATCCTAACATCTCGGATGTAGTATTTTACAACACTCCTGGCGGGCCGGTCCCCACTTCTCGGCGGGACAGTTATATACGTCAATAACGTAATATAACCTAACCTAACCCATCTAGGTCCTCGCTGGGAATGTTTTGTAGAATCCCGTTCGTGTAGCCCTGTACGTCTCGGTGGGAACATTATATACGTCTATAACGTTATATATCCTAACCTAAGGCAATCTAACATCTCGGATGTAGTATTTTACAACAATCCTGGCGGGGCGGAGGCTACTTCTGGGTGGGAACATTATATACCCCTGTAAAGTAATCTAACCTAACCTAACCCATCTAGCCCCTGGCTGGTAATGTTTTATAGAATCCCGGTCTTGTCGGCCCGTACCTCTCTGTGGGAACATTATATATGTCTATAGCGTTATATGTACTAACCTAAGGCAGCCTAACATCTCGGATGTAGTATTTTACAACATTCCTGTCGGGTCGGCCAGTACTTCTCGGTGGGAACGTTATATACGTCTATAACGTAAGATAACCTAACCTAACCCATCTAGCCCCTCGCTGGTAATGTTTTACAGAATCCCGGTCGTGTCGGCCCAGACCTGTCCGTGGTAACATTATATACGTCTATAGCGTTATATATACTAGCCTACGGCAGCGTAACATCTCGGTTGTAGTATTTTACAACACTCCAGGCGGGTCAAACCCTACTCCTCGGTGGGAACATTATATACGTTTATAACGTAATATAACCTAACCTAACCCATCTAGCCCCTCGCTGGTAATGTCTCACAGAATCCAGGTCGTTTCGGCCCAGACCTGTCCGTGGGAACATTATATACGTCTATAGCGTTATAGATACTAACCTACGGCAGCCTAACATCTCGGATATAGTATTTTACAAAATTCCTGTCGGGTCGGCCCGTACTTCTCGGTGGGAACGTTATATACGCCTATAACGTAAGGTAACCTAACCTAACCCATCTAGCCCATCGCTGGTAATGTTTTACAGAATCCCGGTCCTGTCGGCACGTACCTCTCTGTGGGAACATTATATACGTCTATAACGTTATATATCCTAACCTAAGGCAACCTAACACCTCGGATGTAGTATTTTACAACACTCCTGGCGGGTCGGCCCCTACTTCTCGGTGGGAACATTATATACGTTCATAACGTAATATAACCTAACCTAACCCATCTATGTCCTCGCTGGGAATGTTTTGTAGAATCCCGTTCGTGTAGCCCTGTACGTCTCGGTGGGAACATTATATACGTCTATAACGTTATATATCCTAACCTAAGGCAATCTAACATCTCGGATGTAGTATTTTACAACAATTCCGGCGGGGCGGAGGCTACTTCTGGGTGGGAACATTATATACCCCTGTAAAGTAATCTAACCTAACCTAACCCATCTAGCCCCTGGCTGGTAATGTTTAACAGAATCCCGGTCGTGTCGGACCATACCTGTCCGTGGGAACATTATATACGTCTATAGCGTTATATATACTAGCCTACGGCAGCCTAACATCCCGGATGTAGTATTTTACAACACTCCAGGCGGGTCGGCCCCTACTTCTAAGTGGGAACATTATATACGTTTATAACGTAATATAACCTATCCTAACCCATCTAGCCCTTCGCTGGTAATGTTGTACAGAATCCCGGTCGTGTCGGCCCAGACCTCTCCGTGGGAACATTATATACATCTATAGCGTTATATATCCTAACCTAAGGCAACCAAACACCTCGGATGTAGTATTCTACAACACTCCTGGCGGGTCGGCCCCTACTTCTCGGTGGGAACGTTATACACGTCTATAACGTAATAGAACCTAACCTAACCCATCTAGCCCCTCGCTGGTAATGTTTTACAGAATTCCGGTCATGTCGGCCCAGACCTGTCCGTGGGAACATTATATACGTCTATAACGTTATATATTCTAACCTAAGGCAGCCTAACATCTCGGATGTAGTATTTTACAACATTCCTGGCGGGTCGGCGCGTACTTCTCGGTGGGAACGTTATATGCGTCTATAAAGTAAGATAACCTAACCTACCCCATCTAGCCCGTAGCTGGTAATGTTTTACAGAATCCCGTGCGTGTCGTTCCAGACCTGTCCGTGGGAACATTATATACGTCTATAGCGTTATATATACTAACCTACGGCAGCCTAACATCTCGGATGTAGTATTTTACAACATTCCTGGCGGGTCGGACAGTACTTCTCGTTGGGAATGTTATATACGTCTATAACGTAAGGTAACCTAACCTAACCCATCTAGCCCCTCGCTGGTAATGTTTACAGTATCCCGGTCGTGTCGGCCCAGACCTGTCCGTGGGAACATTATATACGTCTATAGCGTTATATATACTAACCTACGGCAGCCTAACACCTCGGATGTAGTATTTTACAACACTCCTGGCGGGTCGGCCCCTACTTCTCGGTGGGAACATTATATACGTTCATAACGTAATATAACCTAACCTAACCCATCTATGTCCTCGCTGGGAATGTTTTGTAGAATCCCGTTCGTGTAGCCCTGTACGTCTCGGTGGGAACATTATATACGTCTATAACGTTATATATCCTAACCTAAGGCAATCTAACATCTGGTATGTAGTATTTTACAACAATCCTGGCGGGGCGGCGGCTATTTCTCGGTGGGAACATTATATACTTCTGTAACGTAATCTAACCTAACCTAACCCATTTCGCCCCTGGCTGGTAATGTTTTACAGAATCCCGGTCGTGTCGGCCCAGACCTGTCCGTGGGAACATTATATACATCTATAGCGTTATATGTACTAACCTACGGCAGCCTAACATCTCGGATGTAGTATTTTACAAGATTCCTTGCGGGTCGGCCCCTACTTCTCGGTGGGAACGTTATATACGTCTATAACGTAAGATAACCTAACCTAACCCATCTAGCCCCTCGCTGGGAATGTTTAACAGAATCCCGGTCGTGTCGGCCCAGACCTGTCCGTGGGAACATTATATACGTCTATAGCGTTATATATACTAACCTACGGCAGCCTAACATCTCGGATGTCGTATTTTACAACACTCCAGGCGGGTCGGCCCCTACTCCTCGGTGGGAACATTATATACGTTTGTAACGTAATATAACCTAACCTAATCCATCTAGCACCTCGCTGGTAATGTTTCACAGAATCCAGGTCGTGTCGGCCCAGACCTGTCCGTGGGAGCATTATATACGTCTGTAGCGTTATATATACTAACCTACGGCAGCCTAACATCTCGGATGTAGTATTTTACAACATTCCTGGCGGGTCGGCCCGTACTTCTCGGTGGGAACGTTATATGCGTCTATAACGTAAGATAACCTAACCTACCCCATCTAGCCCCTCGCTGGTAATGTTTTACAGAATTCCGGTCCTGTCGGCCGGAATTCTCGGTGGGAACGTTATATGCGTCTATAACGTAAGATAACCTAACCTTCCCCATCTAGCCCCTCGCTGGTAATGTTTTACACAATTCCGGTCCTGTCGGCCCGTACCTCTCTGTGGGAACATTATATACGTCTATAGCGTTATATATACTAGCCTACGGCAGCCTAACATCTCGGATGTAGTATTTTACAACATTCCTGTCGGGTCCGCTCCTACTTCTCGGTGGGAACGTTATATACGTCTATAACGTAAGATAACCTAACCTAAGGCAACCTAACACCTCGGATGTAGTATTTTACAACACTCCAGGCGGGTGGGACCCTACTTTTCGGTGTGAACATTATATACGTCTATAACGTAATATAACCTAACCTAACCCATCTAGCCCCTCGCTGATAATGTTTTCCAGAATCCCGGTCGTGTTGGCCCGGACCTGTCCGTGGGAACATTATATACGTCAATAGCGTTATATATGCTAGCCTACGGCATCCTAACATCTCGGATGTAGTATTTTACAACACTCCTGGCGGGCCGGTCCCCACTTCTCGGCGGGACAGTTATATACGTCAATAACGTAATATAACCTAACCTAACCCATCTAGGTCCTCGCTGGGAATGTTTTGTAGAATCCCGTTCGTGTAGCCCTGTACGTCTCGGTGGGAACATTATATACGTCTATAACGTTATATATCCTAACCTAAGGCAATCTAACATCTCGGATGTAGTATTTTACAACAATCCTGGCGGGTCCGCTCCTACTTCTCGGTGGGAACGTTATATACGTCTATAACGTAAGATAACCTAACCTAAGGCAACCTAACACCTCGGATGTAGTATTTTACAACACTCCAGGCGGGTGGGACCCTACTTTTCGGTGTGAACATTATATACGTCTATAACGTAATATAACCTAACCTAACCCATCTAGCCCCTCGCTGATAATGTTTTCCAGAATCCCGGTCGTGTTGGCCCGGACCTGTCCGTGGGAACATTATATACGTCAATAGCGTTATATATGCTAGCCTACGGCATCCTAACATCTCGGATGTAGTATTTTACAACACTCCTGGCGGGCCGGTCCCCACTTCTCGGCGGGACAGTTATATACGTCAATAACGTAATATAACCTAACCTAACCCATCTAGGTCCTCGCTGGGAATGTTTTGTAGAATCCCGTTCGTGTAGCCCTGTACGTCTCGGTGGGAACATTATATACGTCTATAACGTTATATATCCTAACCTAAGGCAATCTAACATCTCGGATGTAGTATTTTACAACAATCCTGGCGGGGCGGAGGCTACTTCTGGGTGGGAACATTATATACCCCTGTAAAGTAATCTAACCTAACCTAACCCATCTAGCCCCTGGCTGGTAATGTTTTATAGAATCCCGGTCTTGTCGGCCCGTACCTCTCTGTGGGAACATTATATATGTCTATAGCGTTATATGTACTAACCTAAGGCAGCCTAACATCTCGGATGTAGTATTTTACAACATTCCTGTCGGGTCGGCCAGTACTTCTCGGTGGGAACGTTATATACGTCTATAACGTAAGATAACCTAACCTAACCCATCTAGCCCCTCGCTGGTAATGTTTTACAGAATCCCGGTCGTGTCGGCCCAGACCTGTCCGTGGTAACATTATATACGTCTATAGCGTTATATATACTAGCCTACGGCAGCGTAACATCTCGGTTGTAGTATTTTACAACACTCCAGGCGGGTCAAACCCTACTCCTCGGTGGGAACATTATATACGTTTATAACGTAATATAACCTAACCTAACCCATCTAGCCCCTCGCTGGTAATGTCTCACAGAATCCAGGTCGTTTCGGCCCAGACCTGTCCGTGGGAACATTATATACGTCTATAGCGTTATATATACTAACCTACGGCAGCCTAACATCTCGGATGTAGTATTTTACAAAATTCCTGTCGGGTCGGCCCGTACTTCTCGGTGGGAACGTTATATACGCCTATAACGTAAGGTAACCTAACCTAACCCATCTAGCCCATCGCTGGTAATGTTTTACAGAATCCCGGTCCTGTCGGCACGTACCTCTCTGTGGGAACATTATATACGTCTATAACGTTATATATCCTAACCTAAGGCAACCTAACACCTCGGATGTAGTATTTTACAACACTCCTGGCGGGTCGGCCCCTACTTCTCGGTGGGAACATTATATACGTTCATAACGTAATATAACCTAACCTAACCCATCTATGTCCTCGCTGGGAATGTTTTGTAGAATCCCGTTCGTGTAGCCCTGTACGTCTCGGTGGGAACATTATATACGTCTATAACGTTATATATCCTAACCTAAGGCAATCTAACATCTCGGATGTAGTATTTTACAACAATCCCGGCGGGGCGGAGGCTACTTCTGGGTGGGAACATTATATACCCCTGTAAAGTAATCTAACCTAACCTAACCCATCTAGCCCCTGGCTGGTAATGTTTAACAGAATCCCGGTCGTGTCGGACCATACCTGTCCGTGGGAACATTATATACGTCTATAGCGTTATATATACTAGCCTACGGCAGCCTAACATCTCGGATGTAGTATTTTACAACAATCCTGGCGGGGCGGAGGCTACTTCTCGGTGGGAACATTATATACCCCTGTAAAGTAATCTAACCTAACCTAACCCATCTAGCCCCTGGCTGGTAGTGTTTAACAGAATCCCGGTCGTGTCGGACCAGACCTGTCCGTGGGAACATTATATACGTCTATAGCGTTATATATACTAACCGACGGCAGCCTAACATCTCGGAGGTAATATTTTACAACAATTCTGGCGGATCGGCCCGTACTTCTCGGTGGTAACGTTATATACGTCTATAACGTAAGATAACTTATCCTAACCCATCTAGCCCCTCGCTGGAAATGTTTTACATAATCCCGGTTCTGTCGGCCCGTGCCTTTCTGTGGGATCATTATATACGTCTATAACGTTATATATTCTAACCTAAGGCAACCTAACACCTCGGATGTAGTATTTTACCACACTCCTGGCGGGTCGGCCCCTACTTCTCGGTGGGAACATTATATACGTCTATAACGTAAGATAACGTAACCTAATCCATCTAGCCCCTGGCTGGTATTGTTTAACAGAATCCCGGTCGTGTCGGCCCAGACGTGTCCGTGGGAACATTATATACGTCTATAGCGTTATATATACTAGCCTACGGCAGCCTAACATCTCGGATGTAGTATTTTACAACATTCCTGTCGGGTCCGCTCCTACTTCTCGGTGGGAACGTTATATACGTCTATAACGTAAGATAACCTAACCTAAGGCAACCTAACACCTCGGATGTAGTATTTTACAACACTCCAGGCGGGTCGGACCCTACTTTTCGGTGTGAACATTATATACGTCTATAACGTAATATAACCTAACCTAACCCATCTAGCCCCTCGCTGGTAATGTTTTACAGAATCCAGGTCGTGTCGGCCCAGACCTGTCCGTGGGAGCATTATATACGTCTGTAGCGTTATATATACTAACCTAAGGCAGCCTAACTTCTCGTATGTAGTATTTTACAACATTCCTGGCGGGTCGGCGCGTACTTCTCGGTGGGAACGTTATATGCGTCTATAACGTAAGATAACCTAACCTACCCCATCTAGCCCGTAGCTGGTAATGTTTTACAGAATCCCGTGCGTGTCGTTCCAGACCTGTCCGTGGGAACATTATATACGTCTATAACGTTATATATCCTAACCTAGGGCAACCAAACATCTCGGATGTAGTATTTTACAATACTCCTGGCGGGTCGGCCCCTACTTCTCGGTGGGAACATTATATACGTTTATAGCGTAATATAACCTAACCTAACCCATCTAGGTTCTCGCTGGGAATGTTTTGTAGAATCCCGTTCGTGTAGCCCTGTACGTCTCGGTGGGAAAATTATATACGTCTATAACGTTATATATACTAACCTAAGGCAATCTAACATCTCGGATGTAGTATTTTACAACAATCCTGGCGGGGCGGCGTCTACTTCTCGGTGGGAACATTATATACCTCTGTAAAGTAATCTAACCTAACCTAACCCATCTAGCCCCTGGCTGATAATGTTTTCCAGAATCCCGGTCGTGTTGGCCCGGACCTGTCCGTGGGAACATTATATACGTCAATAGCGTTATATATGCTAGCCTACGGCATCCTAACATCTCGGATGTAGTATTTTACAACACTCCTGGCGGGCCGGTCCCCACTTCTCGGCGGGACAGTTATATACGTCAATAACGTAATATAACCTAACCTAACCCATCTAGGTCCTCGCTGGGAATGTTTTGTAGAATCCCGTTCGTGTAGCCCTGTACGTCTCGGTGGGAACATTATATACGTCTATAACGTTATATATCCTAACCTAAGGCAATCTAACATCTCGGATGTAGTATCTTACAACAATCCTGGCGGGGCGGAGGCTACTTCTGGGTGGGAACATTATATACCCCTGTAAAGTAATCTAACCTAACCTAACCCATCTAGCCCCTGGCTGGTAATGTTTTATAGAATCCCGGTCTTGTCGGCCCGTAACTCTCTGTGGGAACATTATATATGTCTATAGCGTTATATGTACTAACCTAAGGCAGCCTAACATCTCGGATGTAGTATTTTACAACATTCCTGTCGGGTCGGCCAGTACTTCTCGGTGGGAACGTTATATACGTCTATAACGTAAGATAACCTAACCTAACCCATCTAGCCCCTCGCTGGTAATGTTTTACAGAATCCCGGTCGTGTCGGCCCAGACCTGTCCGTGGTAACATTATATACGTCTATAGCGTTATATATACTAGCCTACGGCAGCGTAACATCTCGGTTGTAGTATTTTACAACACTCCAGGCGGGTCAAACCCTACTCCTCGGTGGGAACATTATATACGTTTATAACGTAATATAACCTAACCTAACCCATCTAGCCCCTCGCTGGTAATGTCTCACAGAATCCAGGTCGTTTCGGCCCAGACCTGTCCGTGGGAACATTATATACGTCTATAGCGTTATAGATACTAACCTACGGCAGCCTAACATCTCGGATATAGTATTTTACAAAATTCCTGTCGGGTCGGCCCGTACTTCTCGGTGGGAACGTTATATACGCCTATAACGTAAGGTAACCTAACCTAACCCATCTAGCCCATCGCTGGTAATGTTTTACAGAATCCCGGTCCTGTCGGCACGTACCTCTCTGTGGGAACATTATATACGTCTATAACGTTATATATCCTAACCTAAGGCAACCTAACACCTCGGATGTAGTATTTTACAACACTCCTGGCGGGTCGGCCCCTACTTCTCGGTGGGAACATTATATACGTTCATAACGTAATATAACCTAACCTAACCCATCTATGTCCTCGCTGGGAATGTTTTGTAGAATCCCGTTCGTGTAGCCCTGTACGTCTCGGTGGGAACATTATATACGTCTATAACGTTATATATCCTAACCTAAGGCAATCTAACATCTCGGATGTAGTATTTTACAACAATTCCGGCGGGGCGGAGGCTACTTCTGGGTGGGAACATTATATACCCCTGTAAAGTAATCTAACCTAACCTAACCCATCTAGCCCCTGGCTGGTAATGTTTAACAGAATCCCGGTCGTGTCGGACCATACCTGTCCGTGGGAACATTATATACGTCTATAGCGTTATATATACTAGCCTACGGCAGCCTAACATCCCGGATGTAGTATTTTACAACACTCCAGGCGGGTCGGCCCCTACTTCTAAGTGGGAACATTATATACGTTTATAACGTAATATAACCTATCCTAACCCATCTAGCCCTTCGCTGGTAATGTTGTACAGAATCCCGGTCGTGTCGGCCCAGACCTCTCCGTGGGAACATTATATACATCTATAGCGTTATATATCCTAACCTAAGGCAACCAAACACCTCGGATGTAGTATTCTACAACACTCCTGGCGGGTCGGCCCCTACTTCTCGGTGGGAACGTTATACACGTCTATAACGTAAGAGAACCTAACCTAACCCATCTAGCCCCTCGCTGGTAATGTTTTACAGAATTCCGGTCATGTCGGCCCAGACCTGTCCGTGGGAACATTATATACGTCTATAACGTTATATATTCTAACCTAAGGCAGCCTAACATCTCGGATGTAGTATTTTACAACATTCCTGGCGGGTCGGCGCGTACTTCTCGGTGGGAACGTTATATGCGTCTATAAAGTAAGATAACCTAACCTACCCCATCTAGCCCGTAGCTGGTAATGTTTTACAGAATCCCGTGCGTGTCGTTCCAGACCTGTCCGTGGGAACATTATATACGTCTATAGCGTTATATATACTAACCTACGGCAGCCTAACATCTCGGATGTAGTATTTTACAACATTCCTGGCGGGTCGGACAGTACTTCTCGTTGGGAATGTTATATACGTCTATAACGTAAGGTAACCTAACCTAACCCATCTAGCCCCTCGCTGGTAATGTTTACAGTATCCCGGTCGTGTCGGCCCAGACCTGTCCGTGGGAACATTATATACGTCTATAGCGTTATATATACTAACCTACGGCAGCCTAACACCTCGGATGTAGTATTTTACAACACTCCTGGCGGGTCGGCCCCTACTTCTCGGTGGGAACATTATATACGTTCATAACGTAATATAACCTAACCTAACCCATCTATGTCCTCGCTGGGAATGTTTTGTAGAATCCCGTTCGTGTAGCCCTGTACGTCTCGGTGGGAACATTATATACGTCTATAACGTTATATATCCTAACGTAAGGCAATCTAACATTTGGTATGTAGTATTTTACAACAATCCTGGCGGGGCGGCGGCTATTTCTCGGTGGGAAAATTATATACTTCTGTAACGTAATCTAACCTAACCTAACCCATTTCGCCCCTGGCTGGTAATGTTTTACAGAATCCCGGTCGTGTCGGCCCAGACCTGTCCGTGGGAACATTATATACATCTATAGCGTTATATGTACTAACCTACGGCAGCCTAACATCTCGGATGTAGTATTTTACAAGATTCCTTGCGGGTCGGCCCCTACTTCTCGGTGGGAACGTTATATACGTCTATAACGTAAGATAACCTAACCTAACCCATCTAGCCCCTCGCTGGGAATGTTTAACAGAATCCCGGTCGTGTCGGCCCAGACCTGTCCGTGGGAACATTATATACGTCTATAGCGTTATATATACTAACCTACGGCAGCCTAACATCTCGGATGTAGTATTTTACAACATTCCTGGCGGGTCGGACAGTACTTCTCGGTGGGAACGTTATATACGTCTATAACGTAAGGTAAGCTATCCTAACCCATCTAGCCCCTCGCTGGTAATGTTTTACAGAATCCCGGTCGTGTCGGCCCAGACCTGTCCGTGAGAACATTATATACGTCTATAACGTAATATAACCTAACCTAACCCATCTAGCTCCTCGCTGGGAATGTTTTGTAGAATCCCGTTCGTGTAGCCCTGTACGTCTCGGTGGGAACAATATATACGCCTATAACGTTATATATCCTAACCTACGGCAATCTAACATCTCGGATGTAGTATTTTAAAACAATCCTGGCGGGGCGACGGCTACTTCTCGGTGGGAACATTATATACTTCTGTAACCTAATCTAACCTAACCTAACCCATCTAGCCGTTGGCCGGTTATGTTTTACAGAATCCCGGTCGTGTCGGAACAGACCTGTCCGTGGGAACATTATATACGTCTATAGCGTCATATATACTAACCTATTTCAGCCTAACATCACGGATGTAGTATTTTACAACATTCCTGGCGGGTCGGCCCGTACTTCTCGGTGGAAACACTATATACGTCTATAACGTAAGATAACCTAACCTAACCCATCTAGCCCCTCGCTGGTAATGTTTTACAGAATCCCGGTCCTGTCGGCCCGCACCCCTCTGTGGGAACATTATATACGTCTATAACGTTATATATCCTAACCTAAGGCAACCTAACACCTCGGATGTAGTATTTTATAACACTCCTGGCGGGTCGGCCCCTGCTTCTCGGTGGGAACATTATATACGTCTATAACGTAATATAACCTAACCTAACCCATCCAGGTCCTCGCTGCGAATGTTTTGTAGAATCCCGTTCGTGTAGCCCTGTACGTCTCGGTGGGAACATTATATACGTCTATAACGTTATATATCCTAACCTAAGGCAATCTAACATCTCGGATGTAGTATTTTACAACAATCCTGGCGGGGCGGAGGCTACTTCTCGGTGGGAACATTATATACCCCTGTAAAGTAATCTAACCTAACCTAACCCATCTAGCCCCTGGCTGGTAGTGTTTAACAGAATCCCGGTCGTGTCGGACCAGACCTGTCCGTGGGAACATTATATACGTCTATAGCGTTATATATACTAACCGACGGCAGCCTAACATCTCGGAGGTAATATTTTACAACAATTCTGGCGGATCGGCCCGTACTTCTCGGTGGTAACGTTATATACGTCTATAACGTAAGATAACCTATCCTAACCCATCTAGCCCCTCGCTGGAAATGTTTTACATAATCCCGGTTCTGTCGGCCCGTGCCTTTCTGTGGGATCATTATATACGTCTATAACGTTATATATTCTAACCTAAGGCAACCTAACACCTCGGATGTAGTATTTTACAACACTCCTGGCGGGTCGGCCCCTACTTCTCGGTGGGAACATTATATACGTCTATAACGTAAGATAACGTAACCTAATCCATCTAGCCCCTGGCTGGTATTGTTTAACAGAATCCCGGTCGTGTCGGCCCAGACGTGTCCGTGGGAACATTATATACGTCTATAGCGTTATATATACTAACCTACGGTAGCCTAACATGTCGGAGGTAGTATTTTACAACATTCCTGTCGGGTCGGCCCGTACTTCTCGGTGGGAACGTTATATACGTCTATAACGTAAGATAACCTAACCTACCCCATCTAGCCCCTCGCTGGTAATGTTTTACAGAATTCCGGTCCTGTCGGCCGGAATTCTCGGTGGGAACGTTATATGCGTCTATAACGTAAGATAACCTAACCTTCCCCATCTAGCCCCTCGCTGGTAATGTTTTACACAATTCCGGTCCTGTCGGCCCGTACCTCTCTGTGGGAACATTATATACGTCTATAGCGTTATATATACTAGCCTACGGCAGCCTAACATCTCGGATGTAGTATTTTACAACATTCCTGTCGGGTCCGCTCCTACTTCTCGGTGGGAACGTTATATACGTCTATAACGTAAGATAACCTAACCTAAGGCAACCTAACACCTCGGATGTAGTATTTTACAACACTCCAGGCGGGTGGGACCCTACTTTTCGGTGTGAACATTATATACGTCTATAACGTAATATAACCTAACCTAACCCATCTAGCCCCTCGCTGATAATGTTTTCCAGAATCCCGGTCGTGTTGGCCCGGACCTGTCCGTGGGAACATTATATACGTCAATAGCGTTATATATGCTAGCCTACGGCATCCTAACATCTCGGATGTAGTATTTTACAACACTCCTGGCGGGCCGGTCCCCACTTCTCGGCGGGACAGTTATATACGTCAATAACGTAATATAACCTAACCTAACCCATCTAGGTCCTCGCTGGGAATGTTTTGTAGAATCCCGTTCGTGTAGCCCTGTACGTCTCGGTGGGAACATTATATACGTCTATAACGTTATATATCCTAACCTAAGGCAATCTAACATCTCGGATGTAGTATTTTACAACAATCCTGGCGGGTCCGCTCCTACTTCTCGGTGGGAACGTTATATACGTCTATAACGTAAGATAACCTAACCTAAGGCAACCTAACACCTCGGATGTAGTATTTTACAACACTCCAGGCGGGTGGGACCCTACTTTTCGGTGTGAACATTATATACGTCTATAACGTAATATAACCTAACCTAACCCATCTAGCCCCTCGCTGATAATGTTTTCCAGAATCCCGGTCGTGTTGGCCCGGACCTGTCCGTGGGAACATTATATACGTCAATAGCGTTATATATGCTAGCCTACGGCATCCTAACATCTCGGATGTAGTATTTTACAACACTCCTGGCGGGCCGGTCCCCACTTCTCGGCGGGACAGTTATATACGTCAATAACGTAATATAACCTAACCTAACCCATCTAGGTCCTCGCTGGGAATGTTTTGTAGAATCCCGTTCGTGTAGCCCTGTACGTCTCGGTGGGAACATTATATACGTCTATAACGTTATATATCCTAACCTAAGGCAATCTAACATCTCGGATGTAGTATTTTACAACAATCCTGGCGGGGCGGAGGCTACTTCTGGGTGGGAACATTATATACCCCTGTAAAGTAATCTAACCTAACCTAACCCATCTAGCCCCTGGCTGGTAATGTTTTATAGAATCCCGGTCTTGTCGGCCCGTACCTCTCTGTGGGAACATTATATATGTCTATAGCGTTATATGTACTAACCTAAGGCAGCCTAACATCTCGGATGTAGTATTTTACAACATTCCTGTCGGGTCGGCCAGTACTTCTCGGTGGGAACGTTATATACGTCTATAACGTAAGATAACCTAACCTAACCCATCTAGCCCCTCGCTGGTAATGTTTTACAGAATCCCGGTCGTGTCGGCCCAGACCTGTCCGTGGTAACATTATATACGTCTATAGCGTTATATATACTAGCCTACGGCAGCGTAACATCTCGGTTGTAGTATTTTACAACACTCCAGGCGGGTCAAACCCTACTCCTCGGTGGGAACATTATATACGTTTATAACGTAATATAACCTAACCTAACCCATCTAGCCCCTCGCTGGTAATGTCTCACAGAATCCAGGTCGTTTCGGCCCAGACCTGTCCGTGGGAACATTATATACGTCTATAGCGTTATATATACTAACCTACGGCAGCCTAACATCTCGGATGTAGTATTTTACAAAATTCCTGTCGGGTCGGCCCGTACTTCTCGGTGGGAACGTTATATACGCCTATAAC
The DNA here is from genome assembly GCA_963969225.1 of Xylocopa violacea. Lineage (NCBI taxonomy): Eukaryota > Metazoa > Arthropoda > Insecta > Hymenoptera > Apidae > Xylocopa > Xylocopa violacea. The sequence continues at coordinate 964,349 of CAXAJV010000350.1, forward strand.
GTAAGGTAACCTAACCTAACCCATCTAGCCCATCGCTGGTAATGTTTTACAGAATCCCGGTCCTGTCGGCACGTACCTCTCTGTGGGAACATTATATACGTCTATAACGTTATATATCCTAACCTAAGGCAACCTAACACCTCGGATGTAGTATTTTACAACACTCCTGGCGGGTCGGCCCCTACTTCTCGGTGGGAACATTATATACGTTCATAACGTAATATAACCTAACCTAACCCATCTATGTCCTCGCTGGGAATGTTTTGTAGAATCCCGTTCGTGTAGCCCTGTACGTCTCGGTGGGAACATTATATACGTCTATAACGTTATATATCCTAACCTAAGGCAATCTAACATCTCGGATGTAGTATTTTACAACAATCCCGGCGGGGCGGAGGCTACTTCTGGGTGGGAACATTATATACCCCTGTAAAGTAATCTAACCTAACCTAACCCATCTTGCCCCTGGCTGGTAATGTTTAACAGAATCCCGGTCGTGTCGGACCATACCTGTCCGTGGGAACATTATATACGTCTATAGCGTTATATATACTAGCCTACGGCAGCCTAACATCTCGGATGTAGTATTTTACAACAATCCTGGCGGGGCGGAGGCTACTTCTCGGTGGGAACATTATATACCCCTGTAAAGTAATCTAACCTAACCTAACCCATCTAGCCCCTGGCTGGTAGTGTTTAACAGAATCCCGGTCGTGTCGGACCAGACCTGTCCGTGGGAACATTATATACGTCTATAGCGTTATATATACTAACCGACGGCAGCCTAACATCTCGGAGGTAATATTTTACAACAATTCTGGCGGATCGGCCCGTACTTCTCGGTGGTAACGTTATATACGTCTATAACGTAAGATAACCTATCCTAACCCATCTAGCCCCTCGCTGGAAATGTTTTACATAATCCCGGTTCTGTCGGCCCGTGCCTTTCTGTGGGATCATTATATACGTCTATAACGTTATATATTCTAACCTAAGGCAACCTAACACCTCGGATGTAGTATTTTACCACACTCCTGGCGGGTCGGCCCCTACTTCTCGGTGGGAACATTATATACGTCTATAACGTAAGATAACGTAACCTAATCCATCTAGCCCCTGGCTGGTATTGTTTAACAGAATCCCGGTCGTGTCGGCCCAGACGTGTCCGTGGGAACATTATATACGTCTATAGCGTTATATATACTAGCCTACGGCAGCCTAACATCTCGGATGTAGTATTTTACAACATTCCTGTCGGGTCCGCTCCTACTTCTCGGTGGGAACGTTATATACGTCTATAACGTAAGATAACCTAACCTAAGGCAACCTAACACCTCGGATGTAGTATTTTACAACACTCCAGGCGGGTCGGACCCTACTTTTCGGTGTGAACATTATATACGTCTATAACGTAATATAACCTAACCTAACCCATCTAGCCCCTCGCTGGTAATGTTTTACAGAATCCAGGTCGTGTCGGCCCAGACCTGTCCGTGGGAGCATTATATACGTCTGTAGCGTTATATATACTAACCTAAGGCAGCCTAACTTCTCGTATGTAGTATTTTACAACATTCCTGGCGGGTCGGCGCGTACTTCTCGGTGGGAACGTTATATGCGTCTATAACGTAAGATAACCTAACCTACCCCATCTAGCCCGTAGCTGGTAATGTTTTACAGAATCCCGTGCGTGTCGTTCCAGACCTGTCCGTGGGAACATTATATACGTCTATAACGTTATATATCCTAACCTAGGGCAACCAAACATCTCGGATGTAGTATTTTACAATACTCCTGGCGGGTCGGCCCCTACTTCTCGGTGGGAACATTATATACGTTTATAGCGTAATATAACCTAACCTAACCCATCTAGGTTCTCGCTGGGAATGTTTTGTAGAATCCCGTTCGTGTAGCCCTGTACGTCTCGGTGGGAAAATTATATACGTCTATAACGTTATATATACTAACCTAAGGCAATCTAACATCTCGGATGTAGTATTTTACAACAATCCTGGCGGGGCGGCGTCTACTTCTCGGTGGGAACATTATATACCTCTGTAAAGTAATCTAACCTAACCTAACCCATCTAGCCCCTGGCTGATAATGTTTTCCAGAATCCCGGTCGTGTTGGCCCGGACCTGTCCGTGGGAACATTATATACGTCAATAGCGTTATATATGCTAGCCTACGGCATCCTAACATCTCGGATGTAGTATTTTACAACACTCCTGGCGGGCCGGTCCCCACTTCTCGGCGGGACAGTTATATACGTCAATAACGTAATATCACCTAACCTAACCCATCTAGGTCCTCGCTGGGAATGTTTTGTAGAATCCCGTTCGTGTAGCCCTGTACGTCTCGGTGGGAACATTATATACGTCTATAACGTTATATATCCTAACCTAAGGCAATCTAACATCTCGGATGTAGTATTTTACAACAATCCTGGCGGGGCGGAGGCTACTTCTGGGTGGGAACATTATATACCCCTGTAAAGTAATCTAACCTAACCTAACCCATCTAGCCCCTGGCTGGTAATGTTTTATAGAATCCCGGTCTTGTCGGCCCGTACCTCTCTGTGGGAACATTATATATGTCTATAGCGTTATATGTACTAACCTAAGGCAGCCTAACATCTCGGATGTAGTATTTTACAACATTCCTGTCGGGTCGGCCCGTACTTCTCGGTGGGAACGTTATATACGCCTATAACGTAAGGTAACCTAACCTAACCCATCTAGCCCATCGCTGGTAATGTTTTACAGAATCCCGGTCCTGTCGGCACGTACCTCTCTGTGGGAACATTATATACGTCTATAACGTTATATATCCTAACCTAAGGCAACCTAACACCTCGGATGTAGTATTTTACAACACTCCTGGCGGGTCGGCCCCTACTTCTCGGTGGGAACATTATATACGTTCATAACGTAATATAACCTAACCTAACCCATCTATGTCCTCGCTGGGAATGTTTTGTAGAATCCCGTTCGTGTAGCCCTGTACGTCTCGGTGGGAACATTATATACGTCTATAACGTTATATATCCTAACCTAAGGCAATCTAACATCTCGGATGTAGTATTTTACAACAATTCCGGCGGGGCGGAGGCTACTTCTGGGTGGGAACATTATATACCCCTGTAAAGTAATCTAACCTAACCTAACCCATCTAGCCCCTGGCTGGTAATGTTTAACAGAATCCCGGTCGTGTCGGACCATACCTGTCCGTGGGAACATTATATACGTCTATAGCGTTATATATACTAGCCTACGGCAGCCTAACATCCCGGATGTAGTATTTTACAACACTCCAGGCGGGTCGGCCCCTACTTCTAAGTGGGAACATTATATACGTTTATAACGTAATATAACCTATCCTAACCCATCTAGCCCTTCGCTGGTAATGTTGTACAGAATCCCGGTCGTGTCGGCCCAGACCTCTCCGTGGGAACATTATATACATCTATAGCGTTATATATCCTAACCTAAGGCAACCAAACACCTCGGATGTAGTATTCTACAACACTCCTGGCGGGTCGGCCCCTACTTCTCGGTGGGAACGTTATACACGTCTATAACGTAAGAGAACCTAACCTAACCCATCTAGCCCCTCGCTGGTAATGTTTTACAGAATTCCGGTCATGTCGGCCCAGACCTGTCCGTGGGAACATTATATACGTCTATAACGTTATATATTCTAACCTAAGGCAGCCTAACATCTCGGATGTAGTATTTTACAACATTCCTGGCGGGTCGGCGCGTACTTCTCGGTGGGAACGTTATATGCGTCTATAAAGTAAGATAACCTAACCTACCCCATCTAGCCCGTAGCTGGTAATGTTTTACAGAATCCCGTGCGTGTCGTTCCAGACCTGTCCGTGGGAACATTATATACGTCTATAGCGTTATATATACTAACCTACGGCAGCCTAACATCTCGGATGTAGTATTTTACAACATTCCTGGCGGGTCGGACAGTACTTCTCGTTGGGAATGTTATATACGTCTATAACGTAAGGTAACCTAACCTAACCCATCTAGCCCCTCGCTGGTAATGTTTACAGTATCCCGGTCGTGTCGGCCCAGACCTGTCCGTGGGAACATTATATACGTCTATAGCGTTATATATACTAACCTACGGCAGCCTAACACCTCGGATGTAGTATTTTACAACACTCCTGGCGGGTCGGCCCCTACTTCTCGGTGGGAACATTATATACGTTCATAACGTAATATAACCTAACCTAACCCATCTATGTCCTCGCTGGGAATGTTTTGTAGAATCCCGTTCGTGTAGCCCTGTACGTCTCGGTGGGAACATTATATACGTCTATAACGTTATATATCCTAACGTAAGGCAATCTAACATTTGGTATGTAGTATTTTACAACAATCCTGGCGGGGCGGCGGCTATTTCTCGGTGGGAACATTATATACTTCTGTAACGTAATCTAACCTAACCTAACCCATTTCGCCCCTGGCTGGTAATGTTTTACAGAATCCCGGTCGTGTCGGCCCAGACCTGTCCGTGGGAACATTATATACATCTATAGCGTTATATGTACTAACCTACGGCAGCCTAACATCTCGGATGTAGTATTTTACAAGATTCCTTGCGGGTCGGCCCCTACTTCTCGGTGGGAACGTTATATACGTCTATAACGTAAGATAACCTAACCTAACCCATCTAGCCCCTCGCTGGGAATGTTTAACAGAATCCCGGTCGTGTCGGCCCAGACCTGTCCGTGGGAACATTATATACGTCTATAGCGTTATATATACTAACCTACGGCAGCCTAACATCTCGGATGTAGTATTTTACAACATTCCTGGCGGGTCGGACAGTACTTCTCGGTGGGAACGTTATATACGTCTATAACGTAAGGTAAGCTATCCTAACCCATCTAGCCCCTCGCTGGTAATGTTTTACAGAATCCCGGTCGTGTCGGCCCAGACCTGTCCGTGAGAACATTATATACGTCTATAACGTAATATAACCTAACCTAACCCATCTAGCTCCTCGCTGGGAATGTTTTGTAGAATCCCGTTCGTGTAGCCCTGTACGTCTCGGTGGGAACAATATATACGCCTATAACGTTATATATCCTAACCTACGGCAATCTAACATCTCGGATGTAGTATTTTAAAACAATCCTGGCGGGGCGACGGCTACTTCTCGGTGGGAACATTATATACTTCTGTAACCTAATCTAACCTAACCTAACCCATCTAGCCGTTGGCCGGTTATGTTTTACAGAATCCCGGTCGTGTCGGAACAGACCTGTCCGTGGGAACATTATATACGTCTATAGCGTCATATATACTAACCTATTTCAGCCTAACATCACGGATGTAGTATTTTACAACATTCCTGGCGGGTCGGCCCGTACTTCTCGGTGGAAACACTATATACGTCTATAACGTAAGATAACCTAACCTAACCCATCTAGCCCCTCGCTGGTAATGTTTTACAGAATCCCGGTCCTGTCGGCCCGCACCCCTCTGTGGGAACATTATATACGTCTATAACGTTATATATCCTAACCTAAGGCAACCTAACACCTCGGATGTAGTATTTTATAACACTCCTGGCGGGTCGGCCCCTGCTTCTCGGTGGGAACATTATATACGTCTATAACGTAATATAACCTAACCTAACCCATCCAGGTCCTCGCTGCGAATGTTTTGTAGAATCCCGTTCGTGTAGCCCTGTACGTCTCGGTGGGAACATTATATACGTCTATAACGTTATATATCCTAACCTAAGGCAATCTAACATCTCGGATGTAGTATTTTACAACAATCCTGGCGGGGCGGAGGCTACTTCTCGGTGGGAACATTATATACCCCTGTAAAGTAATCTAACCTAACCTAACCCATCTAGCCCCTGGCTGGTAGTGTTTAACAGAATCCCGGTCGTGTCGGACCAGACCTGTCCGTGGGAACATTATATACGTCTATAGCGTTATATATACTAACCGACGGCAGCCTAACATCTCGGAGGTAATATTTTACAACAATTCTGGCGGATCGGCCCGTACTTCTCGGTGGTAACGTTATATACGTCTATAACGTAAGATAACCTATCCTAACCCATCTAGCCCCTCGCTGGAAATGTTTTACATAATCCCGGTTCTGTCGGCCCGTGCCTTTCTGTGGGATCATTATATACGTCTATAACGTTATATATTCTAACCTAAGGCAACCTAACACCTCGGATGTAGTATTTTACAACACTCCTGGCGGGTCGGCCCCTACTTCTCGGTGGGAACATTATATACGTCTATAACGTAAGATAACGTAACCTAATCCATCTAGCCCCTGGCTGGTATTGTTTAACAGAATCCCGGTCGTGTCGGCCCAGACGTGTCCGTGGGAACATTATATACGTCTATAGCGTTATATATACTAACCTACGGTAGCCTAACATGTCGGAGGTAGTATTTTACAACATTCCTGTCGGGTCGGCCCGTACTTCTCGGTGGGAACGTTATATACGTCTATAACGTAAGATAACCTAACCTACCCCATCTAGCCCCTCGCTGGTAATGTTTTAGAGAATTCCGATCCTGTCGGCCCGTATTTCTCGGTGGGAACGTTATATGCGTCTATAACGTAAGATAACCTAACCTAAGGCAACCTAACACATCGGATGTAGTATTTTACAACATTCCTGGCGGGTCGGCCCCTACTTCTCGGTGGGAACGTTATATACGTCTATAACGTAAGCTAAGCTATCCTAACCCATCTAGCCCCTCGCTGGTAATGTTTTACAGAATCCCGGTCGTGTCGGCCCAGACCTGTCCGTGAGAACATTATATACGTCTATAACGTAATATAACCTAACCTAACCCATCTAGCTCCTCGCTGGGAATGTTTTGTAGAATCCCGTTCGTGTAGCCCTGTACGTCTCGGTGGGAACAATATATACGCCTATAACGTTATATATCCTAACCTACGGCAATCTAACATCTCGGATGTAGCATTTTAAAACAATCCTGGCGGGGCGGAGGCTACTTCTCGGTGGGAACATTATATACCCCTGTAAAGTAATCTAACCTAACCTAACCCATCTAGCCCCTGGCTGGTAATGTTTAACAGAATCCCGGTCGTGTCGGCCCAGACCTGTCCGTGGGAACATTATATACGTCTATAGCGTTATATATACTAGCCTACGGCAGCCTAACTTCTCGTATGTAGTATTTTACAACATTCCTGTCGGTTCGGCGCGTACTTCTCGGTGGGAACGTTATATGCGTCTATAACGTAAGATAACCTAACCTACCCCATCTAGCCCGTGGCTGGTAATGTTTTACAGAATCCCGGGAGTGTCGGCACAGACCTGTCCGTGGGAACATTATATACGTCTATAGCGTTATATATACTAACCGACGGCAGCCTAACATCTCGGAGGTAATATTTTACAACAATTCTGGCGGATCGGCCCGTACTTCTCGGTGGTAACGTTATATACGTCTATAACGTAAGATAACCTATCCTAACCCATCTAGCCCCTCGCTGGAAATGTTTTACATAATCCCGGTTCTGTCGGCCCGTGCCTTTCTGTGGGATCATTATATACGTCTATAACGTTATATATTCTAACCTAAGGCAACCTAACACCTCGGATGTAGTATTTTACAACACTCCTGGCGGGTCGGCCCCTACTTCTCGGTAGGAACGTTATACACGTCTATAACGTAAGAGAACCTAACCTAACCCATCTAGCCCCTCGCTGGTAATGTTTTACAGAATTCCGGTCATGTCGGCCCAGACCTGTCCGTCGGAACATTATATACGTCTATAACGTTATATATTCTAACCTAAGGCAGCCTAACATCTCGGATGTAGTATTTTACAACATTCCTGGCGGGCCGGCCCGTACTTCTCGGTGGAAACATTATATACGTCTATAACGTAATATAACCTGACCTAACCCATCTAGCTCCTCGCTGGGAATGTTTTGTAGAATCACGTTCGTGTAGCCCTGTACGTCTCGGTGGGAACACTATATACGTCTATAACGTTATACATCCTAACCTAAGGCAATCTAACATCTGGTATGTAGTATTTTACAACAATCCTGGCGGGGCGGCGGCTATTTCTCGGTGGGAACATTATATACTTCTGTAACGTAATCTAACCTAACCTAACCCATTTCGCCCCTGGCTGGTAATGTTTTACAGAATCCCGGTCGTGTCGGCCCAGACCTGTCCGTGGGAACATTATATACATCTATAGCGTTATATGTACTAACCTACGGCAGCCTAACATCTCGGATGTAGTATTTTACAAGATTCCTTGCGGGTCGGCCCCTACTTCTCGGTGGGAACGTTATATACGTCTATAAAGTAATCTAACCTAACCTAACCCATCTAGCCCCTGGCTGGTAATGTTTAACAGAATCCCGGTCGTGTCGGCCCAGACCTGTCCGTGGGAACATTATATACGTCTATAGCGTTATATATACTAGCCTACGGCAGCCTAACTTCTCGTATGTAGTATTTTACAACATTCCTGTCGGGTCGGCGCGTACTTCTCGGTGGGAACGTTATATGCGTCTATAACGTAAGATAACCTAACCTACCCCATCTAGCCCGCGATTGGTAATGTTTTACAGAATCCCGGGAGTGTCGGCACAGACCTGTCCGTGGGAACATTATATACGTCTATAGCGTCATATATACTAACCTATTTCAGCCTAACATCACGGATGTAGTATTTTACAACATTCCTGGCCGGTCGGCCCCTACTTCTCGGTGGGAACGTTATATACGTCTATAACGTAAGATAACCTAACCTAGCCCATCTAGCTGCTCGCTGGGAATGTTTTGTAGAATCCCGTTCGTGTAGCTCTGTACGTCTCGGTGGGAACATTATATACGTCTATAACGTTATATATCCTAACCTACGGCAGCCTAACATGTCGGATGTAGTATTTTACAACAATCCTGGCGGGGCGGCGGCTACTTCTCGGTGGGAACATTATATACTTCTGTAACGTAATCTATCCTAACTTAACCCATCTATCCGCTGGCTGGTTATGTTTTACAGAATCCCGGTCGTGTCGGACCAGACCTGTCCGTGGGAACATTATATACGTCTATAGCGTTATATATACTAACCTACGGCAGCCTAACATCTCGGATGTAGTATTTTACACCACTCCTGGCGGGTCGGCCCCTACTTCTCGGTGGGAACATTATATACATCGATAACGTAAGATAACCTAACCTAACCCATCTAGCCCCTCGCTGGCAATGTTTTACAATATCACGGTCGTGTCGGCCCAGACCTGTCCGTGGGAACATTATATACATCTATAGCGTTATATATACTAACCTACGGCAGCCTAACATCTCGGATGTAGTATTTTACAACATTCCTGGCCGGTCGGCCCGTACATCTCGGTGGGAACGTTATATACGCCTATAACCTAAGATACCCTATCCTAACCCATCTAGCCGCTCGCTGGTAATGTTTTACAGAATCCCGGTCCTGTCGGCCCGTACCTCTCTGTGGGAACATTATATACATCTATAACGTTACATATCTTAACCTAAGGCAACATAACAACTCGGATGTATTATTTTACAACACTCCTGGCGGGTCGGCCCCTACTCCTCGGTGGGAACATTATATACGTCTATAACCTATCCTAACCCATCTAGCCCCTCGCTGGTAATGTTTTACAGAATCCCGGTCCTGTCGATCCGCACCTCTCTGTGGGAATATTATATACGTCTATAACGTTATATATCCTAACGTAAGGCAACCTAACACCTCGGATGTTGTATTTTACAACACTCCTGGCGGGTCGGCCCCTACATCTCGGTGGGACCGTTACATACGTCTATAACGTTATATGTCCTGACCTAAGGCAACCTCACTCCTCGGATGTAGTATTTTACAACCCTCCTGGCGGGTCGGACCCTACTTCTCGGTGGGAACGTTATATACGTCTATAACGTAAGAAAACCTAACCTAACCCATCTAGCTCATCGCTGGGAATGTTTTGTAGAATCCCGTTCGTGTAGCCCTGTACGTCTCGGTGGGAACATTATATACGTCTATAACGTTATATATCCTAACCTAAGGCAATATAACATCTCGGATTTAGTATTTTACAACATTCCTGGCGGGTCGGCCTCTACTTCTCGGTGGGAACGTTATATACGTCTATAACGTAAGGTAACCTATCCTAACCCATCTAGCTCCTCGCTGGGAATGTTTTGTAGCATCCCGTCCGTGTAGCCCTGTACGTCTCGGTGGGAACATTATATACGTCTATAGCGTTATATACACTAACTAAGGCAGCCTAACATATCGGATGTAGTATTTTACAACATTCCTGGCGGGTCGGCCCCTACTTCTCGGTGGGAACGTTATATACGTCTATAACGTAAGATAACCTAACCTAACCCATCTAGCTCCTCGCTGGGAATGTTTTGTAGAATCCCGTTCGTGTAGCCCTGTGCGTCTCGGTGGGAACATTATATACGTCTATAACGTTATATATCCTAATCTAAGGCAATCTAACATCTCGGATGTAGTATTTTACAACATTCCTGGCGGGTCGGCCCGTACTTCTCGTTGGGAACGTTATATACGTCTATAACGTAAGATAACCTATCCCAACCCATCTAGCCCCTCGCTGGAAATGTTTTACATAATCCCGGTTCTGTCGGCCCGTGCCTTTCTGTGGGATCATTATATACGTCTATAACGTTATATATTCTAACCTAAGGCAACCTAACACCTCGGATGTAGTATTTTACCACACTCCCGGCGGGTCGGCCCCTACTTCTCGGTGGGAACATTATATACGTCTATAACGTAAGATAACGTAACCTAATCCATCTAGCCCCTGGCTGGTATTGTTTAACAGAATCCCGGTCGTGTCGGCCCAGACGTGTCCGTGGGAACATTATATACGTCTATAGCGTTATATATACTAGCCTACGGCAGCCTAACATCTCGGATGTAGTATTTTACAACATTCCTGTCGGGTCCGCTCCTACTTCTCGGTGGGAACGTTATATACGTCTATAACGTAAGATAACCTAACCTAAGGCAACCTAACACCACGGATGTAGTATTTTACAACACTCCAGGCGGGTCGGACCCTACTTTTCGGTGTGAACATTATATACGTCTATAACGTAATATAACCTAACCTAACCCATCTAGCCCCTCGCTGGTAATGTTTTACAGAATCCAGGTCGTGTCGGCCCAGACCTGTCCGTGGGAGCATTATATACGTCTGTAGCGTTATATATACTAACCTAAGGCAGCCTAACTTCTCGTATGTAGTATTTTACAACATTCCTGGCGGGTCGGCGCGTACTTCTCGGTGGGAACGTTATATGCGTCTATAACGTAAGATAACCTAACCTACCCCATCTAGCCCGTAGCTGGTAATGTTTTACAGAATCCCGTGCGTGTCGTTCCAGACCTGTCCGTGGGAACATTATATACGTCTATAGCGTTATATATACTAACCTACGGCAGCCTAACATCTCGGATGTAGTATTTTACAACATTCCTGGCGGGTCGGACAGTACTTCTCGTTGGGAATGTTATATACGTCTATAACGTAAGGTAACCTAACCTAACCCATCTAGCCCCTCGCTGGTAATGTTTACAGTATCCCGGTCGTGTCGGCCCAGACCTGTCCGTGGGAACATTATATACGTCTATAGCGTTATATATACTAACCTACGGCAGCCTAACATCTCGGATGTAGTATTTTACAACATTCCTGGCGGGTCGGCCCGTACTTCTCGGTGGAAACATTATATACGTCTATAACGTAATATAACCTAACCTAACCCATCTAGCTCCTCGCTGGGAATGTTTTGTAGAATCACGTTCGTGTAGCCCTGTACGTCTCGGTGGGAACACTATATACGTCTATAACGTTATACATCCTAACCTAAGGCAATCTAACATCTGGTATGTAGTATTTTACAACAATCCTGGCGGGGCGGCGGCTATTTCTCGGTGGGAACATTATATACTTCTGTAACGTAATCTAACCTAACCTAACCCATTTCGCCCCTGGCTGGTAATGTTTTACAGAATCCCGGTCGTGTCGGCCCAGACCTGTCCGTGGGAACATTATATACATCTATAGCGTTATATGTACTAACCTACGGCAGCCTAACATCTCGGATGTAGTATTTTACAAGATTCCTTGCGGGTCGGCCCCTACTTCTCGGTGGGAACGTTATATACGTCTATAACGTAAGATAACCTAACCTAACCCATCTAGCCCCTCGCTGGGAATGTTTAACAGAATCCCGGTCGTGTCGGCCCAGACCTGTCCGTGGGAACATTATATACGTCTATAGCGTTATATATACTAACCTACGGCAGCCTAACATCTCGGATGTAGTATTTTACAACATTCCTGGCGGGTCGGACAGTACTTCTCGGTGGGAACGTTATATACGTCTATAACGTAAGGTAAGCTATCCTAACCCATCTAGCCCCTCGCTGGTAATGTTTTACAGAATCCCGGTCGTGTCGGCCCAGACCTGTCCGTGAGAACATTATATACGTCTATAACGTAATATAACCTAACCTAACCCATCTAGCTCCACGCTGGGAATGTTTTGTAGAATCCCGTTCGTGTAGCCCTGTACGTCTCGGTGGGAACAATATATACGCCTATAACGTTATATATCCTAACCTACGGCAATCTAACATCTCGGATGTAGTATTTTAAAACAATCCTGGCGGGGCGACGGCTACTTCTCGGTGGGAACATTATATACTTCTGTAACCTAATCTAACCTAACCTAACCCATCTAGCCGTTGGCCGGTTATGTTTTACAGAGGGGACGCCATCTTGGATTCGAGGCGAACGGACGTGCCGAGTGACGCTCCGCGATTCTCAGCGATTTTTGATGGTATTTCTACGGAATATATCTCAGAAAGTGTTTTCAAGTGCGTGTGAAGTGGAAAGGAACAGTGTGGAGAAAGAATTGTGAGAATATACTAACCACAAGACGAGAAAAGTGTAAAAAAGTGGTGGCGTGAGTCAGCCACGCGTTGCACTGCGACAACGAGGAGAGAAAGTGAAATATCTTTCGAACCTCGCGGAGAAAAGTGCTGCTTCCATCTCCAGCACTATAAATCGACTGAAGCAACATTCCTGTGGTAGTTTTGTAGTGGAAAGTGCCGTAATATAGGAAAAATCTGTGAAAAACTGTAAGAAACTTGTGACAATTTAGGACGCCATCTTGGACGCCATCTTGGACGCCATATTGGATCGACCGTTATCACCGGCCGCCGCCACGCGGCGCGACGATCCAGACGCATAGTGCCACAGCTGTAGGTGTTGAGTTATCTGATTGGCTGCTACCGCCTGCACAGCGAACTCACATTGGATAGCGAACCGGACGCGAGTGACCCTGATTGGTCGTAGCCGTCGGCACGACCAATCCTCATAGGACTACGTACATAGTGAACTATACGAAATAAATGAATACAAGTAAAGAAATCAACATGGAGCTTGAGACAGAAAGCAGCTCACTCATTCAGCGGACATCGCGGAAAAGAAAAGATTCCATAGATAGTACAGACAGTGAAATGCTCCATACAACGGTCCGTAGGAAAAAGAAAAACAGTTTGATCTCCTCTGAGGACGAGTGTGTGCCATCGACCGAACAAGAAGAGAACGCAAAACCTTTTGCAATAGTGGAAATATTGCAAATTCTCCAAGGAAGTGACACAATAACAGCAAAGGACACAAAAATTTTGAGAAAAAAAGCCCTCGATGCATATAAACAATTTAAAATACTGCTTGAGGGAAACAAAAAACTGAAATCCAAGCTTATCGAAGAACAGAGTGTAAACAAAAAAATATCTTTATTAGACTCTACAATAAGCAACGCCGTATCACAACTTAACGAAGTGAAAAAACAAATGCAGGAACAGTCAACTCACCAGAATCTATCATACGCGGATAAAGTTAAGGTACAGTCGAAGATCATCTCAACACAGTCAATAAAACCGCCGAAGAACATAGTTACAATCTATCCTAAAGAAGGCAGCGAAATAAATAATAGTGAAACCACGAGAAAAATTATAGTGAACAGCATTGAGCCAATTGAGGAGAAGCTAAAAATACGACACATGAAAAAGATAAACAAAAGTGGTGTTCTAATAGAAACAGAAACTACAGACGACGCAGAACAGATATTAAAATGCAAAAAACTTACCTGCGCTGGCCTCGTAGCCGGCCTGCCCTCCAAGAGAAAACCAAATATGATCATCTACCAAGTGCCAAAAGACTTAAAAGAGAAGGACCTCTTAGCCGCGATAAAGGACCAAAACGCAGATCACCTAAACAAAGACAAATTTACTGAAGACTTCAAGCTCCTATTCAGAACCGGAGATCGTGAGAAGGATACAGTGAACTGGGTTATCGAAGTTACTCCAGAAATCAGAAACATCCTCACCAAACGCAGTAAAATATTCATAGGCTGGCATTCCTGCAGCATCCGCGACTACATACAGATAACAAGATGCTACAAATGTCAGAGCTTCGGACATATATCTAAGCACTGTCAAGCAAAAGTGGACACTTGCGGCCACTGTGGACAAGATGGACACTCCTTCGGCTCCTGCCCAAAGAAGCAGCAGAATCCAACGTGTGTAAACTGCAAGCGGGCAAACAAACCACACGACCACTCTTCACGCTCAAAGGAATGTGCAGCCTACAAGCACGCCATCGAAGTCTACCTAGCCAAAGTCGACTATGGTAAGTAATCCCTATTCTACTATGACACAGTTAACACAAATCACACTAGGACAGATAAACGGACAAAATTCGAGAACCGTCCTGGACGAAATCCGACACATCATATCCGAAGGAAATATCGACATCCTTTGCATACAGGAACCATATTCTTACGATAACAAAATTACCGGCATGGGAAACTTCACAGTACTCTCCGATCCTAAACGTTTCACCAACATAACATCACAGAATACGATAAAAACTGCAATAGTGCTCAGTAAAAATGTTACAGTGCTCAAACTCGAACAACTATCAAATACACATTGTATCTGCGCCGAAATTACGAAAGGAAAACTCAAATTCTACATTATCAATAGTTACTTTCAGTACAGTGACCAAATAGAACCATACCTCCAACACCTTGACATAATATTACATAAACTAAAGGGACACAACATAATCATCTGCCTCGACGCCAATGCGAAATCACCAACCTGGCACAGTAAACATTCAGATGAAAGAGGAGAACTCCTAGAATCCTTAATAGCACAGCACAATCTCTTTGTCGTTAATAAACCCTCAGAAACTCACACCTTCGACTCCTTTCAAGGCAAAACTAACATAGATGTCACGCTCACCAACTCATCCAGCTATAAACTTATATCCGATTGGACCGTCCACCAAGAAGCAACCATCAGTGACCACAATTTAATAACCTTTCAAATAAGCACACCAATCACAAAATGTAATCCAGAGCGCCTCCCAAGGTACAATCTCAGTCGCGCCAACTGGGAAAAATTCGACGACGTACTAGAACAGGAAAAACATAAATTACTTGCTACAAACAACACACAAAATGATGCCAGAAACACCGCCACGACAATTACGAAAATAATACAAACAGCATGCGAGTCAGCCATTCCAAGAAAGACGCAATTTCCTAAATCCGTCCCCTGGTGGAACGCCAGACTTACGAAATTAAAAAAAGATACACGTACAGCTAGACGCAGATCCCAAACAACCACTCACGAACCTCACCGATCACAAGAGAAGAAAAACTACAGCATTGCCAGGAACAAATACATAGCCGCCATCAGAAAAGCAAAACAGGACAACTGGAAAAAGTTCGTAACTTCCGAAGGAAACAGAAACCCCTGGAGCTACATATACAAACTTAGTGCAAACAAAGTTCCGATCGAAACCACACACGAAAATATTAAATCAAAAGGAGTACAAGCCCTCTCATGGGAGGAATCAACCAACGCACTACTGGAAGAACTACTCCCACAAGATGACACAGCAGCAGAGGAACAATGGCACCTAGCAACTCGACGGTTTAGCGAGAAACCTCCGGAATCAGTAAACGCGCCTCCATTTACACATGATGAAATAGGAAATATAATACAGAAACTTAAAAACAAGAAAGCTCCAGGATACGATTTCATAGAAACCGAAATTCTCAAAAGAGCATGGAAATCATTAAGCCACGAAATCACACATCTCATGAACATCTGCCTGACCGAAAAAACCTTTCCTCATCCCTGGAAGAGAGGTGTCATTAGGATACTTATCAAAGGAGAAAAGAAAGATAAGACTAACCCAAAATCATACCGCCCAATATGCCTCCTACCGACACTAAGCAAGGTACTGGAAAAGCTAATTTCAAACAGAATAACAAACATCACCCAGACTCACCCTCTTGCTTCCAACAGACAATTCGGCTTCAAAAAAGGAAACTCCAGAGGACGCAATAGTGAAAATGCGCGAAATTACACAAGAGATAAGACAAAAATACGCAATAGCCCTTCTTTTCGACATCTCCGGCGCCTTTGACAACGTATGGTGGCCGAGTATATTGGCAAATCTTAAAAAGCGAAACTGCCCAAAGAACATCTACGAATTAATCAAAAGCTATCTATCCGAACGCAGCATTGAAATAGCAAACCCGAACAAAACAATAAAAAAGGAAACATCCAAAGGTTGCCCGCAAGGATCCATCCTCGGACCGACTTTCTGGAATTTAATCTTTGATGAAATTATCAACACTATACAATCTCTGGAAGCGGAACCCATTGCCTACGCCGACGACTTACTAGTGATTATAAACGGAAACTCGCGAAAAGACCTTGAAGTAAAATCAAACAAAATAACAGAAGTCATCTCCAAATGGTGCAATAGACAAAAACTCCAACTCTCGCAAAGCAAAACAGAGATGATCCTACTCAAAGGCTTCCTCGACATAAAAAGACCACCTTTAGTAAAAATTAATCAAATTTCAATAAAAATGGTTAAAGAAGCAAGATATCTCGGCATACATTTCGGAACCAGGCTGAACGTCACTCCACATGTGAAACATATAACAAACAAAAGCAAAATCATTTTCAATAAACTCGCACACGTCGCAAGAGTCCACTGGGGCATAAACAACAAAAATCTAATGACTATATACAAAGGTGTCTTTGTTCCCATCATGACGTACGCAGCCGCGGGGTGGGGGAACAAAATAAACGTCTGGCACAAGAAACAACTAAGACAAGCACAAAGAAGCGCACTCCTACGCGTAACAAGAGCCTATAGAACAGTCTCGACGGAAGCTCTTCTAGTCCTGGCTGCAGCATTACCCATCGAACTCCTCATAGCAGAACGAGCTGATTTCTATTTGTACAAGCGGAACTGCATACAACAGACACCAGGAAACAAAACAACAGATAACACCCAGCTGAAACTCTTCCAAAAACAGCAAAGGAAAACCTCAATAGATACATGGCAAGCAACGTGGGAACAATCAAACCAAGGCAGAATAACTTATAAATTTTTCGACAAGATAGAAAAACGCCTGGAGTATAACTGGTGCCAACCAAACTTCTACACGTCACAGCTACTTACAGGACATGGAAAGATCAGAGAT
The DNA here is from genome assembly GCA_963969225.1 of Xylocopa violacea. Taxonomy (NCBI): domain Eukaryota; kingdom Metazoa; phylum Arthropoda; class Insecta; order Hymenoptera; family Apidae; genus Xylocopa; species Xylocopa violacea. The sequence goes on from CAXAJV010000350.1 coordinate 982,008, forward strand.
AAACAGAAAGAACGCCACACAGCACCAACAGACATATGCTCCTGCGGTTCACCGGACTCAGTCGAGCACATAATTTACGAATGCTCCAACCACACAAATGAACGTAATAACCTATCGAACTCCTTGAAGCGCAACAAACTGACCTGGCCATGCACTCTTCAAGATCTGGTAAGTAAAGATTTCTATTCACACTTTTCAGCATTTGCAAACCAAGTGATGAACGCCAGAGAGAACGAATACAGTGACGAGACGACGCGACACACGCGAAGACGAAAAAACGATACGCAACAAAGATAAACAAAATACACACTCACTTCGCACGCACGCACGCACACACACATTCACACACACGCACACACACACACACACATAAACACATGCGCGCGCGCAAAAAGAAGCCGTAAAGACAACGCGAGCACCAGACATCTCTTAAGAGTCCGGTGTGTCCAAGCGGCCGACGGTAGCATAACATCCAATACTGTCAAAAATCGGATAGTGAAAACTAACCGATCTCGTATGAGACTGAGTGCAAGCACTGGCGACCCCGCCTCCACGTGGCCCCCGCTGTCAACACCTCATTCGAACCCGGCTTCAACCCGAGTTCCAATGAGGTGGCTAAGTGGGTCGCTTCCCGTACGGGACGGTCTACTCTCTTGATGACCCGTAGTTGGTGAGAGAGAGGTTTTTCCAAGCACCGCCGCTCAAAACATCTACGGGCGTGACTCTTCGCAGTGGCTAAACGCTAACACAACATCTGTCGATATAGGCGAAAGCCTCGGTGCGACAAGAGCCGGCGCCCGCGCCTCGAAGCTCAGTTTAGACACTCTCTTATGTTTTACAGAATCCCGGTCGTGTCGGAACAGACCTGTCCGTGGGAACATTATATACGTCTATAGCGTCATATATACTAACCTATTTCAGCCTAACATCACGGATGTAGTATTTTACAACATTCCTGGCGGGTCGGCCCGTACTTCTCGGTGGAAACACTATATACGTCTATAACGTAAGATAACCTAACCTAACCCATCTAGCCCCTCGCTGGTAATGTTTTACAGAATCCCGGTCCTGTCGGCCCGCACCCCTCTGTGGGAACATTATATACGTCTATAACGTTATATATCCTAACCTAAGGCAACCTAACACCTCGGATGTAGTATTTTATAACACTCCTGGCGGGTCGGCCCCTGCTTCTCGGTGGGAACATTATATACGTCTATAACGTAATATAACCTAACCTAACCCATCCAGGTCCTCGCTGCGAATGTTTTGTAGAATCCCGTTCGTGTAGCCCTGTACGTCTCGGTGGGAACATTATATACGTCTATAACGTTATATATCCTAACCTAAGGCAATCTAACATCTCGGATGTAGTATTTTACAACAATCCTGGCGGGGCGGAGGCTACTTCTCGGTGGGAACATTATATACCCCTGTAAAGTAATCTAACCTAACCTAACCCATCTAGCCCCTGGCTGGTAGTGTTTAACAGAATCCCGGTCGTGTCGGACCAGACCTGTCCGTGGGAACATTATATACGTCTATAGCGTTATATATACTAACCGACGGCAGCCTAACATCTCGGAGGTAATATTTTACAACAATTCTGGCGGATCGGCCCGTACTTCTCGGTGGTAACGTTATATACGTCTATAACGTAAGATAACCTATCCTAACCCATCTAGCCCCTCGCTGGAAATGTTTTACATAATCCCGGTTCTGTCGGCCCGTGCCTTTCTGTGGGATCATTATATACGTCTATAACGTTATATATTCTAACCTAAGGCAACCTAACACCTCGGATGTAGTATTTTACAACACTCCTGGCGGGTCGGCCCCTACTTCTCGGTGGGAACATTATATACGTCTATAACGTAAGATAACGTAACCTAATCCATCTAGCCCCTGGCTGGTATTGTTTAACAGAATCCCGGTCGTGTCGGCCCAGACGTGTCCGTGGGAACATTATATACGTCTATAGCGTTATATATACTATCCTACGGTAGCCTAACATGTCGGAGGTAGTATTTTACAACATTCCTGTCGGGTCGGCCCGTACTTCTCGGTGGGAACGTTATATACGTCTATAACGTAAGATAACCTAACCTACCCCATCTAGCCCCTCGCTGGTAATGTTTTAGAGAATTCCGATCCTGTCGGCCCGTACTTCTCGGTGGGAACGTTATATGCGTCTATAACGTAAGATAACCTAACCTAAGGCAACCTAACACATCGGATGTAGTATTTTACAACATTCCTGGCGGGTCGGCCCCTACTTCTCGGTGGGAACGTTATATACGTCTATAACGTAAGCTAAGCTATCCTAACCCATCTAGCCCCTCGCTGGTAATGTTTTACAGAATCCCGGTCGTGTCGGCCCAGACCTGTCCGTGAGAACATTATATACGTCTATAACGTAATATAACCTAACCTAACCCATCTAGCTCCTCGCTGGGAATGTTTTGTAGAATCCCGTTCGTGTAGCCCTGTACGTCTCGGTGGGAACAATATATACGCCTATAACGTTATATATCCTAACCTACGGCAATCTAACATCTCGGATGTAGTATTTTAAAACAATCCTGGCGGGGCGGAGGCTACTTCTCGGTGGGAACATTATATACCCCTGTAAAGTAATCTAACCTAACCTAACCCATCTAGCCCCTGGCTGGTAATGTTTAACAGAATCCCGGTCGTGTCGGCCCAGACCTGTCCGTGGGAACATTATATACGTCTATAGCGTTATATATACTAGCCTACGGCAGCCTAACTTCTCGTATGTAGTATTTTACAACATTCCTGTCGGTTCGGCGCGTACTTCTCGGTGGGAACGTTATATGCGTCTATAACGTAAGATAACCTAACCTACCCCATCTAGCCCGTGGCTGGTAATGTTTTACAGAATCCCGGGAGTGTCGGCACAGACCTGTCCGTGGGAACATTATATACGTCTATAGCGTTATATATACTAACCCACGGCAGCCTAACATCTCGGATGTAGTATTTTACAACATTCCTGGCGGGTCGGACCGTACTTCTCGGTGGGAACGTTATATACGTCTATATCGTAAGGTAACCTATCCTAACCCATCTAGCCCCTCGCTGGGAATGCTTTACAGAATCCCGGTCGTGTCGGCCCAGACCTGTCCTTGGGAGCATTATATACGTCTATAGCGTTATATATACTAACCTAAGGCAGCCTAACATCTCGGATGTAGTATTTTACAACATTCCTGGCGGGTCGGCCCGTACTTCTCGGTGGAAACGTTATATACGATTATAACGTAATCTAACCTAACCTGACCCATCTAGCTCCTCGCTGGGAATGTTTTCTAGAATCCCGTTCGTGTTGCCCTGTACGTCTCGGTGGGAACATTATATACGTCCATAACGATATATATCCTAACCTACGGCAATCTAACATCTCGGATGTAGTATTTTAAAACAATCCTGGCGGGGCGACGGCTACTTCTCGGTGGGAACATTATATACTTCTGTAACCTAATCTAACCTAACCTAACCCATCTAGCCCTTGGCCGGTTATGTTTTACAGAATCCCGGTCGTGTCGGAACAGACCTGTCCGTGGGAACATTATATACGTCTATAGCGTCATATATACTAACCTATTTCAGCCTAACATCACGGATGTAGTATTTTACAACATTCCTGGCGGGTCGGCCCGTACTTCTCGGTGGAAACACTATATACGTCTATAACGTAAGATAACCTAACCTAACCCATCTAGCCCCTCGCTGGTAATGTTTTACAGAATCCCGGTCCTGTCGGCCCGCACCCCCCTGTGGGAACATTATATACGTCTATAACGTTATATATCCTAACCTAAGGCAACCTAACACCTCGGATGTAGTATTTTATAACACTCCTGGCGGGTCGGCCCCTGCTTTTCGGTGGGAACATTATATACGTCTATAACGTAATATAACCTAACCTAACCCATCCAGGTCCTCGCTGCGAATGTTTTGTAGAATCCCGTTCGTGTAGCCCTGTACGTCTCGGTGGGAACATTATATACGTCTATAACGTTATATATCCTAACCTAAGGCAATCTAACATCTCGGATGTAGTATTTTACAACAATCCTGGCGGGGCGGAGGCTACTTCTCGGTGGGAACATTATATACCCCTGTAAAGTAATCTAACCTAACCTAACCCATCTAGCCCCTGGCTGGTAGTGTTTAACAGAATCCCGGTCGTGTCGGACCAGACCTGTCCGTGGGAACATTATATACGTCTATAGCGTTATATATACTAACCGACGGCAGCCTAACATCTCGGAGGTAATATTTTACAACAATTCTGGCGGATCGGCCCGTACTTCTCGGTGGTAACGTTATATACGTCTATAACGTAAGATAACCTATCCTAACCCATCTAGCCCCTCGCTGGAAATGTTTTACATAATCCCGGTTCTGTCGGCCCGTGCCTTTCTGTGGGATCATTATATACGTCTATAACGTTATATATTCTAACCTAAGGCAACCTAACACCTCGGATGTAGTATTTTACAACACTCCTGGCGGGTCGGCCCCTACTTCTCGGTAGGAACGTTATACACGTCTATAACGTAAGAGAACCTAACCTAACCCATCTAGCCCCTCGCTGGTAATGTTTTACAGAATTCCGGTCATGTCGGCCCAGACCTGTCCGTCGGAACATTATATACGTCTATAACGTTATATATTCTAACCTAAGGCAGCCTAACATCTCGGATGTAGTATTTTACAACATTCCTGGCGGGTCGGCCCGTACTTCTCGGTGGAAACATTATATACGTCTATAACGTAATATAACCTGACCTAACCCATCTAGCTCCTCGCTGGGAATGTTTTGTAGAATCACGTTCGTGTAGCCCTGTACGTCTCGGTGGGAACACTATATACGTCTATAACGTTATACATCCTAACCTAAGGCAATCTAACATCTGGTATGTAGTATTTTACAACAATCCTGGCGGGGCGGCGGCTATTTCTCGGTGGGAACATTATATACTTCTGTAACGTAATCTAACCTAACCTAACCCATTTCGCCCCTGGCTGGTAATGTTTTACAGAATCCCGGTCGTGTCGGCCCAGACCTGTCCGTGGGAACATTATATACATCTATAGCGTTATATGTACTAACCTACGGCAGCCTAACATCTCGGATGTAGTATTTTACAAGATTCCTTGCGGGTCGGCCCCTACTTCTCGGTGGGAACGTTATATACGTCTATAACGTAAGATAACCTAACCTAACCCATCTAGCCCCTCGCTGGGAATGTTTAACAGAATCCCGGTCGTGTCGGCCCAGACCTGTCCGTGGGAACATTATATACGTCTATAGCGTTATATATACTAACCTACGGCAGCCTAACATCTCGGATGTAGTATTTTACAACATTCCTGGCGGGTCGGACAGTACTTCTCGGTGGGAACGTTATATACGTCTATAACGTAAGGTAAGCTATCCTAACCCATCTAGCCCCTCGCTGGTAATGTTTTACAGAATCCCGGTCGTGTCGGCCCAGACCTGTCCTTGGGAACATTATATACGTCAATAACGTAATATAACCTAACCTAACCCATCTAGCTCCTCGCTGGGAATGTTTTGTAGAATCCCGTTCGTGTAGCCCTGTACGTCTCGGTGGGAACAATATATACGCCTATAACATTATATATCCTAACCTACGGCAATCTAACATCTCGGATGTAGTATTTTAAAACAATCCTGGCGGGGCGGAGGCTACTTCTCGGTGGGAACATTATATACCCCTGTAAAGTAATCTAACCTAACCTAACCCATCTAGCCCCTGGCTGGTAATGTTTAACAGAATCCCGGTCGTGTCGGCCCAGACCTGTCCGTGGGAACATTATATACGTCTATAGCGTTATATATACTAGCCTACGGCAGCCTAACATCTCGGATGTAGTATTTTACACCACTCCTGGCGGGTCGGCCCCTACTTCTCGGTGGGAACATTATATACATCTATAACGTAAGATAACCTAACCTAACCCATCTAGCCCCTCGCTGGCAATGTTTTACAATATCACGGTCGTGTCGGCCCAGACCTGTCCGTGGGAACATTATATACATCTATAGCGTTATATATACTAACCTACGGCAGCCTAACATCTCGGATGTAGTATTTTACAACATTCCTGGCCGGTCGGCCCGTACATCTCGGTGGGAACGTTATATACGCCTATAACCTAAGATACCCTATCCTAACCCATCTAGCCGCTCGCTGGTAATGTTTTACAGAATCCCGGTCCTGTCGGCCCGTACCTCTCTGTGGGAACATTATATACATCTATAACGTTACATATCTTAACCTAAGGCAACATAACAACTCGGATGTAGTATTTTACAACACTCCTGGCGGGTCGGCCCCTACTCCTCGGTGGGAACATTATATACGTCTATAACCTATCCTAACCCATCTAGCCCCTCGCTGGTAATGTTTTACAGAATCCCGGTCCTGTCGATCCGCACCTCTCTGTGGGAATATTATATACGTCTATAACGTTATATATCCTAACGTAAGGCAACCTAACACCTCGGATGTTGTATTTTACAACACTCCTGGCGGGTCGGCCCCTACATCTCGGTGGGACCGTTACATACGTCTATAACGTTATATATCCTGACCTAAGGCAACCTCACTCCTCGGATGTAGTATTTTACAACCCTCCTGGCGGGTCGGACCCTACTTCTCGGTGGGAACGTTATATACGTCTATAACGTAAGAAAACCTAACCTAACCCATCTAGCTCATCGCTGGGAATGTTTTGTAGAATCCCGTTCGTGTAGCCCTGTACGTCTCGGTGGGAACATTATATACGTCTATAACGTTATATATCCTAACCTAAGGCAATATAACATCTCGGATTTAGTATTTTACAACATTCCTGGCGGGACGGCCCCTACTTCTCGGTGGGAACGTTATATACGTCTATAACGTAAGGTAACCTATCCTAACCCATCTAGCTCCTCGCTGGGAATGTTTTGTAGCATCCCGTCCGTGTAGCCCTGTACGTCTCGGTGGGAACATTATATACGTCTATAGCGTTATATACACTAACTAAGGCAGCCTAACATATCGGATGTAGTATTTTACAACATTCCTGGCGGGTCGGCCCCTACTTCTCGGTGGGAACGTTATATACGTCTATAACGTAAGATAACCTAACCTAACCTATCTAGCTCCTCGCTGGGAATGTTTTGTAGAATCCCGTTCGTGTAGCCCTGTGCGTCTCGGTGGGAACATTATATACGTCTATAACGTTATATATCCTAATCTAAGGCAATCTAACATCTCGGATGTAGTATTTTACAACATTCCTGGCGGGTCGGCCCGTACTCTCGGTGGGAACGTTATATACGTCTATAACGTAAGATAACCTATCCCAACCCATCTAGCCCCTCGCTGGTAATGTTTTGCAGAATCCCGGTCCTATCGGCCCGTACCTCTCTGGGGGAACATTATATACGTCTATAACGTTATATATCCTCACATAAGGCAACCTAACTCCTCGGATGTAGAATTTTACAACACTCCTGACGGGTCGGCCCCTACTTCTCGGTGGGAACATTATATACGTCTCTAACGTAATATAACCTAACCTAGCCCATCTAGCTGCTCGCTGGGAATGTTTTGTAGAATCCCGTCCGTGTAGCCCTGTACGTCTCGGTGGGAACATTATATACGTCTATAGCGTTATATACACTAACTAAGGCAGCCTAACATATCGGATGTAGTATTTTACAACATTCCTGGCGGGTCGGCCCGTACTTTTCGGTGGGAACGTTATATACGGCTATAACGTAAGATAACCTAACCTAACCCATCTAGCCCATCGCTGGTAATGTTTTACAGTATCCCGGTCGTGTCGGCCCGTACCTCTCTGTGGGAACATTATGCACGTCTATAACGTTATATATCCTCACATAAGGCAATATAACACCTCGGATGTAGTATTTTACAACACTCCTGGCGGGTCGGCCCGCACTTCACGGTGGGAACGTTATATACGTCTATAACGTAAGATAACCTATCCTGACCCATCTAGCCCCTCGCTGGTAATATTTTACAGAATCCCGGTCCTGTCGGCCCGTACCTCTCTGTGGGAACATTATATACGTCTATAGCGTTATATATACTAACCTACGGCAGCCTAACATCTCGGATGTAGTATTTTAGAACATTCCTGGCGGGTCGGCCCCTACTTCTCGGTGGGAACGTTATATAGGTCTATAACGTAAGAAAACCTAACCTAACCCATCTAGCTCCTCGCTGGGAATGTTTTGTAGAATCCCGTTCGTGTAGCCCTGTACGTCTCGGTGGGAACATTATATACGTCTATAACGTTATATATGCTAACCTAAGGCAATCTGACATCTAGGATGTAGTATTTTACAACAATCCTGGCGGGGCGGCGGCTACTACTCTGTGGGAACATTATATACTTCTGTAACGTAATCTAACCTAAGCTAACCCATCCAGCCGCTGGCTGGGTATGTTTTACAGAATCCCGGTCGTGTCGGACCAGACCTGCCCGTGGGAACATTATATACGTCTATAGCGTTATATATACTAACCTACGGCAGCCTAACATCTCGGATGTAGTATTTTACAACATTCCTGACGGGTCGGCCCCTACTTCTCGGTGGGAACGTTATATACGTCTATAACGCAAGGCAACCTATGCTAACCCATCTAGCTCCTCGCTGGGAATGTTTTGTAGAATCCCGTTCGTGTAGCCCTGTACGTCTCGGTGGGAACATTATATACGTCTATAGCGTTATATACACTAACCTAAGGCAGCCTAACATATCGGATGTAGTATTTTACAACATTCCTGGCGGGTCGGCCCGTACTTCTCGGTGGGCGCGTTATATACGTCTATAACGTAAGATAACCCATCTTAACCCACCTAGCCCCTCGCTGGCAATGTTTTACAGAATCCCGGTCCTGTCGGCCCGTACCTCTCTGTGGGAACATTATACACGTCTATAACGTTATATATCCTCACATAAGGCAACATAACACCTCGGATGTAGTATTTTACAACATTCCTGGCGGGTCGGCCCCTACTTCTCGGTGGCAACGTTATATACGTCTATAACGTAAGATAACCTAACCTAACCCATCTAGCCCCTCGCTGGTAATGTTTTACAGTATCCCGGTCGTGTCGGCCCAGACATGTCCGTGGGAACATTATATACGTCTATAGCGTTATATATACTAACCTACGGCAGCCTAACATCTCGGATGTAGTATTTTACAACATTCCTGGCGGGTCGGCCCGTACTTCTCGGTGGGAACGTTATATACGTCTATAACGTAAGATAACCTGTCCTAACCCATCTAGCCCCTCGCTGGTAATATTTTGCAGAATCCCGGACCTGTCGGCCCGTACCTCTCTGTGGAAACATTATATACGTCTATAACGTTATATATCCTAACCTAAAGAAACCTACCTGCTCGAATGTAGTATTTTACAACACTCCTGGCGGGTCAGCCCCTACATCTCGGTGGGAACGCTATATACGTCTATAACGTAATATAACCTAACCTAACCCATCTAGCTCCTCGCTGGGAATGTTTTGTAGAATCCCGTTCGTGTAGCCCTGTACGTCTCGGTGGGAACATTATATACGTCTATAACGTTATATATCCTAACCTAAGGCAACCTAACATCTGGGATGTAGTATTTTACAGCAATCCTGTCGGGGCGGCGGCTACTTCTCGGTGGGAACATTATATACTTCTGTAACGTAATCTAACCTAACCTAACCCATCTAGCCGCTGGCTGGTTATGTTTTACAGAATCACGGTCGTGTCGGACCAGACCTGTCCGTGGAAACATTATATACGTCTATAGCGTTATATATTCTAACCTACGGCAGCCTAACATCTCGGATGTAGTATTTTACAACATTCCTGGCGGGTCGGACCCTACTTCTCGGTGGGAACGTTATATACTTCTATAACGTAAGATAACCTAACCTAACCCATCTAGCCCCTCGCTGGTAATGTTTTACGGAATCCCGGTCGTGTCGGCCCGTACCTCTCCGTGTCATCATTATACACGTCTATAACGTTATATATCCTCACATAAGGCAACATAACACCTCGGATGTAGTATTTTACAACATTCCTGGCGGGTCGGCCCCTACTTCTCGGTGGGAACGTTATATACGCCTATAACGTAAGATAACCTAACCTAACCCATCTAGCTCCTCGCTGGGAATGTTTTGTAGAATCCCGTTCGTGTAGCCCTGTACGTCTCGGTGGGAACATTATATACGTCTATAGCGTTATATACACTAACCTAAGGCAGCCTAACATATCGGATGTAGTCTTTTACAACATTCCTGGCGGGTCGACCCCTACTTCGCGGTGGGAACGTTATATACGTCTATAACGTAAGGCAACCTATGCTAACCCATCTAGCTCCTCGCTGGGAATGTTTTGTAGAATCCCGTTCGTGTAGCCCTGTACGTCTCGGTGGGAACATTATATACGTCTATAGCGTTATATACACTAACCTAAGGCAGCCTAACATATCGGATGTAGTATTTTACAACATTCCTGGCGGGTCGGCCCCTACTTCTCGGTGGGAACGTTATATACGGCTATAACGTAAGATAACCTAACCTAACCCATCTAGCCCATCGCTGGTAATGTTTTACAGTATCCCGGTCGTGTCGGCCCAGACCTGTCCGTGGGAACATTATATACGTCTATAGCGTTACATATACTAACCTACGGCAGCCTAACATCTCGGATGTAGTATTTTACAACATTCCTGGCGGGTCGGCCCGTACTTCTCGGTGGGCGCGTTATATACGTCTATAACGTAAGATAACCCATCCTAACCCATCTAGCCCCTCGCTGGCAATGTTTTACAGAATCCCGGTCCTGTCGGCCCGTACCTCTCTGTGGGAACATTATACACGTCTATAACGTTATATATCCTCACATAAGACAACATAACACCTCGGATGTAGTATTTTACCACATTCCTGGCGGGTCGGCCCCTACTTCTCGGTGGGAACGTTATATACGTCTGTAACGTAAGATAACCTAACCTAACCCATCTAGCCCCTCGCTGGTAATGTTTTACAGTATCCCGGTCGTGTCGGCCCAGACCTGTCCGTGGGAACATTATATACGTCTATAGCGTTATATATACTAACCTACGGCAGCCTAACATCTCGGATGTAGTATTTTACAACATTCCTGGCGGGTCGGCCCGTACTTCTCGGTGGGAACGTTATATACGTCTATAACGTAAGATAACCCATCCTAACCCATCTAGCCCCTCGCTGGTAATGTTTTACAGAATCCCGGTCCTGTCGGCCCGTACCTCTCTGTGGGAACATTATGCACGTCTATAACGTTATATATCCTCACATAAGGCAATATAACACCTCGGATGTAGTATTTTACAACACTCCTGGCGGGTCGGCCCGCACTTCTCGGTGGGAACGTTATATACGTCTATAACGTAAGATAACCTATCCTGACCCATCTAGCCCCTCGCTGGTAATATTTTACAGAATCCCGGTCCTGTCGGCCCGTACCTCTCTGTGGGAACATTATATACGTCTATAGCGTTATATATACTAACCTACGGCAGCCTAACATCTCGGATGTAGTATTTTACAACATTCCTGACGGGTCGGCCCCTACTTCTCGGTGGGAACGTTATATACGTCTATAACGCAAGGCAACCTATGCTAACCCATCTAGCTCCTCGCTGGGAATGTTTTGTAGAATCCCGTTCGTGTAGCCCTGTACGTCTCGGTGGGAACATTATATACGTCTATAGCGTTATATACACTAACCTAAGGCAGCCTAACACCTCGGATGTAGTATTTTACAACATTCCTGGCGGGTCGGCCCGTACTTCTCGGTGGGAACGTTATATACGTATATAACGTACAATAACCTATCCTAACCCATCTAGCCCCTCGCTGGTAATATTTTACAGAATCCCGGTCCTGTCGGCCCGTGCCTCTCTGTGGGAACATTATATACGTCTATAACGTTATATATCCTAACCTAAAGAAACCTACCTGCTCGAATGTAGTATTTTACAACACTCCTGGCGGGTCAGCCCCTACATCTCGGTGGGAACGCTATATACGTCTATAACGTAATATAACCTAACCTAACCCATCTAGCTCCTCGCTGGGAATGTTTTGTAGAATCCCGTTCGTGTAGCCCTGTACGCCTCGGTGGGAACATTATATACGTCTATAACGTTATATATCCTAACCTAAGGCAACCTAACATCTCGGATGTAGTATTTTACAGCAATCCTGTCGGGGCGGCGGCTACTTCTCGGTGGGAACATTATATACTTCTGTAACGTAATCTAACCTAACCTAACCCATCTAGCCGCTGGCTGGTTATGTTTTACAGAATCACGGTCGTGTCGGACCAGACCTGTCCGTGGAAACATTATATACGTCTATAGCGTTATATATTCTAACCTACGGCAGCCTAACATCTCGGATGTAGTATTTTACAACATTCCTGGCGGGTCGGACCCTACTTCTCGGTGGGAACGTTATATACTTCTATAACGTAAGATAACCTAACCTAACCCATCTAGCCCCTCGCTGGTAATGTTTTACGGAATCCCGGTCGTGTCGGCCCGTACCTCTCCGTGGGATCATTATACACGTCTATAACGTTATATATCCTCACATAAGGCAACATAACACCTCGGATGTAGTATTTTACAACATTCCTGGCGGGTCGGCCCCTACTTCTCGGTGGGAACGTTATATACGCCTATAACGTAAGATAACCTAACCTAACCCATCTAGCCCCTCGCTGGTAATGTTTTACAGTATCCCGGTCGTGTCGGCCCAGACCTGTCCGTGAGAACATTATATACGTCTATAGCGTTATATATACTAACCTACGGCAGCCTAACATCTCGGATGTAGTATTTTACAACATTCCTGGCGGGTCGGCCCGTACTTCTCGGTGGGAACGTTATATACGTCTATAACGTAAGATAACCCATCCTAACCCATCTAGCCCCTCGCTGGTAATGTTTTACAGAATCCCGGTCCTGTCGGCCCGTACCTCTCTGTGGGAACATTATGCACGTCTATAACGTTATATATCCTCACATAAGGCAATATAACACCTCGGATGTAGTATTTTACAACACTCCTGGCGGGTCGGCCCGCACTTCTCGGTGGGAACGTTATATACGTCTATAACGTAAGATAACCTATCCTGACCCATCTAGCCCCTAGCTGGTAATATTTTACAGAATCCCGGTCCTGTCGGCCCGTACCTCTCTGTGGGAACATTATATACGTCTATAGCGTTATATATACTAACCTACGACAGCCTAACATCTCGGATGTAGTATTTTAGAACATTCCTGGCGGGTCGGCCCCTACTTCTCGGTGGGAACGTTATATACGTCTATAACGTAAGATAACCTAACCTAAGCCATCTAGCTCCTCGCTGGGAATGTTTTGTAGAATCCCGTTCGTGTAGCCCTGTACGTCTCGGTGGGAACATTATATACGTCTATAGCGTTATATATACTAACCTACGGCAGCCTAACATATCGGATGTAGTATTTTACAACATTCCTGGCGGGTCGGCCCCTACTTCTCGGTGGGAACGTTATATACGTCTATAACGTAAGATAACCTAACCTAACCCATCTAGCCCCTCGCTGGTATTGTTTTACGGAATCCCGTTCGTGTAGCCCTGTACGTCTCGGTGGGAACATTATATACGTCTATAGCGTTATATATACTAACCTACGGCAGCCTAACATCTCGGATGTAGTATTTTACAACATTCCTGACGGGTCGACCCCTACTTCGCGGTGGGAACGTTATATACGTCTATAACGTAAGGCAACCTATGCTAACCCATCTAGCACCTCGCTGGGAATGTTTTGTAGAATCCCGTTCGTGTAGCCCTGTACGTCTCGGTGGGAACATTATATACGTCTATAGCGTTATATACACTAACCTAAGGCAGCCTAACATATCGGATGTAGTATTTTACAACATTCCTGGCGGGTCGGCCCCTACTTCTCGGTCGGAACGTTATATACGTCTATAACGTAAGATAACCTAACCTAACCCATCTAGCCCCTCGCTGGTATTGTTTTACAGAATCCCGGTCGTGTCGGACCAGACCTGTCCGTGGAAACATTATATACATCTATAGCGTTATATATACTAACCTACGACAGCTTAACATCTCGGATGTAGTATTTTACAACATTCCTGGCGGGTCGGCCCGTACTTTTCGGTGGGAACGTTATATACGGCTATAACGTAAGATAACCTAACCTAACCCATCTAGCCCATCGCTGGTAATGTTTTACAGTATCCCGGTCGTGTCGGCCCAGACCTGTCCGTGGGAACATTATATGCGTCTATAGCGTTACATATACTAACCTACGGCAGCCTAACATCTCGGATGTAGTATTTTACAACATTCCTGGCGGGTCGGTCCGTACTTCTCGGTGGGAACGTTATATACGTCTATAACGTAAGATAACCTATCCTAACCCATCTAGCCCATCGCTGGTAATATTTTACAGAATCCCGGACCTGTCGGCCCGTACCTCTCTGTGGAAACATTATATACGTCTATAGCGTTATATATACTAACCTACGGCAGCCTAACATCTCGGATGTAGTATTTTAGAACATTCCTGGCGTGTCGGCCCCTACTTCTCGGTGGGAACGTTATATACGTCTATAACGTAAGATAACCTAACCTAAGCCATCTAGCTCCTCGCTGGGAATGTTTTGTAGAATCCCGTTCGTGTAGCCCTGTACGTCTCGGTGGGAACATTATATACGTCTATAGCGTTATATATACTAACCTACGGCAGCCTAACATCTCGGATGTAGTATTTTACAACATTCCTGGCGTGTCGGCCCCTACTTCTCGGTGGGAACGTTATATACGTCTATAACGTAAGATAACCTAACCTAAGCCATCTAGCTCCTCGCTGGAAATGTTTTGTAGAATCCCGTTCGTGTAGCCCTGTACGTCTCGGTGGGAACATTATATACGTCTATAGCGTTATATACACTAACCTAAGGCAGCCTAACATATCGGATGTAGTATTTTACAACATTCCTGGCGGGTCGACCCCTACTTCGCGGTGGGAACGTTATATACGTCTATAACGTAAGGCAACCTATGCTAACCCATCTAGCTCCTCGCTGGGAATGTTTTGTAGAATCCCGTTCGTGTAGCCCTGTACGTCTCGGTGGGAACATTATATACGTCTATAGCGTTATATACACTAACCTAAGGCAGCCTAACATATCGGATGTAGTATTTTACAACATTCCTGGCGGGTCGGCCCCTACTTCTCGGTGGGAACGTTATATACGGCTATAACGTAAGATAACCTAACCTAACCCATCTAGCCCATCGCTGGTAATGTTTTACAGTATCCCGGTCGTGTCGGCCCAGACCTGTCCGTGGGAACATTATATACGTCTATAGCGTTACATATACTAACCTACGGCAGCCTAACATCTCGGATGTAGTATTTTACAACATTCCTGGCGGGTCGGCCCGTACTTCTCGGTGGGCGCGTTATATACGTCTATAACGTAAGATAACCCATCCTAACCCATCTAGCCCCTCGCTGGCAATGTTTTACAGAATCCCGGTCCTGTCGGCCCGTACCTCTCTGTGGGAACATTATACACGTCTATAACGTTATATATCCTCACATAAGGCAACATAACACCTCGGATGTAGTATTTTACAACATTCCTGGCGGGTCGGACCCTACTTCTCGGTGGGAACGTTATATGCTTCTATAACGTAAGATAACCTAACCTAACCTATCTAGTCCCTCGCTGGTAATGTTTTACGGAATCCCGGTCGTGTCGGCCCGTACCTCTCCGTGGGATCATTATATACGTCTATAACGTTATATATCCTGACCTAAGGCAACCTCACTCCTCGGATGTAGTATTTTACAACATTCCTGGCGGGTCGGCCCCTACTTCTCGGTGGGAACGTTATATACGTCTATAACGTAAGATAACCTAACCTAAGCCATCTAGCTCCTCGCTGGGAATGTTTTGTAGAATCCCGTTCGTGTAGCCCTGTACGTCTCGGTGGGAACATTATATACGTCTATAGCGTTATATATACTAACCTACGGCAGCCTAACATCTCGGATGTAGTATTTTACAACATTCCTGACGGGTCGACCCCTACTTCGCGGTGGGAACGTTATATACGTCTATAACGTAAGGCAACCTATGCTAACCCATCTAGCTCCTCGCTGGGAATGTTTTGTAGTATCCCGTTCGTGTAGCCCTGTACGTCTCGGTGGGAACATTATATACGTCTATAGCGTTATATACACTAACCTAAGGCAGCCTAACATATCGGATGTAGTATTTTACAACATTCCTGGCGGGTCGGCCCCTACTTCTCGGTGGGAACGTTATATACGTCTATAACGTAAGATAACCTAACCTAACCCATCTAGCCCCTCGCTGGTATTGTTTTACGGAATCCCGTTCGTGTAGCCCTGTACGTCTCGGTGGGAACATTATATACGTCTATAGCGTTATATATACTAACCTACGGCAGCCTAACATCTCGGATGTAGTATTTTACAACATTCCTGACGGGTCGACCCCTACTTCGCGGTGGGAACGTTATATACGTCTATAACGTAAGGCAACCTATGCTAACCCATCTAGCACCTCGCTGGGAATGTTTTGTAGAATCCCGTTCGTGTAGCCCTGTACGTCTCGGTGGGAACATTATATACGTCTATAGCGTTATATACACTAACCTAAGGCAGCCTAACATATCGGATGTAGTATTTTACAACATTCCTGGCGGGTCGGCCCCTACTTCTCGGTGGGAACGTTATATACGTCTATAACGTAAGATAACCTAACCTAACCCATCTAGCCCCTCGCTGGTATTGTTTTACAGAATCCCGGTCGTGTCGGACCAGACCTGTCCGTGGAAACATTATATACATCTATAGCGTTATATATACTAACCTAGGACAGCTTAACATCTCGGATGTAGTATTTTACAACATTCCTGGCGGGTCGGCCCGTACTTTTCGGTGGGAACGTTATATACGGCTATAACGTAAGATAACCTAACCTAACCCATCTAGCCCATCGCTGGTAATGTTTTACAGTATCCCGGTCGTGTCGGCCCAGACCTGTCCGTGGGAACATTATATACGTCTATAGCGTTACATATACTAACCTACGGCAGCCTAACATCTCGGATGTAGTATTTTACAACATTCCTGGCGGGTCGGTCCGTACTTCTCGGTGGGAACGTTATATACGTCTATAACGTAGGATAACCTATCCTAACCCATCTAGCCCATCGCTGGTAATATTTTACAGAATCCCGGACCTGTCGGCCCGTACCTCTCTGTGGAAACATTATATACGTCTATAGCGTTATATATACTAACCTACGGCAGCCTAACATCTCGGATGTAGTATTTTAGAACATTCCTGGCGTGTCGGCCCCTACTTCTCGGTGGGAACGTTATATACGTCTATAACGTAAGATAACCTAACCTAAGCCATCTAGCTCCTCGCTGGGAATGTTTTGTAGAATCCCGTTCGTGTAGCCCTGTACGTCTCGGTGGGAACATTATATACGTCTATAGCGTTATATATACTAACCTACGGCAGCCTAACATCTCGGATGTAGTATTTTACAACATTCCTGGCGTGTCGGCCCCTACTTCTCGGTGGGAACGTTATATACGTCTATAACGTAAGATAACCTAACCTAAGCCATCTAGCTCCTCGCTGGGAATGTTTTGTAGAATCCCGTTCGTGTAGCCCTGTACGTCTCGGTGGGAACATTATATACGTCTATAGCGTTATATACACTAACCTAAGGCAGCCTAACATATCGGATGTAGTATTTTACAACATTCCTGGCGGGTCGACCCCTACTTCGCGGTGGGAACGTTATATACGTCTATAACGTAAGGCAACCTATGCTAACCCATCTAGCTCCTCGCTGGGAATGTTTTGTAGAATCCCGTTCGTGTAGCCCTGTACGTCTCTGTGGGAACATTATATACGTCTATAGCGTTATATACACTAACCTAAGGCAGCCTAACATATCGGATGTAGTATTTTACAACATTCCTGGCGGGTCGGCCCCTACTTCTCGGTGGGAACGTTATATACGGCTATAACGTAAGATAACCTAACCTAACCCATCTAGCCCATCGCTGGTAATGTTTTACAGTATCCCGGTCGTGTCGGCCCAGACCTGTCCGTGGGAACATTATATACGTCTATAGCGTTACATATACTAACCTACGGCAGCCTAACATCTCGGATGTAGTATTTTACAACATTCCTGGCGGGTCGGCCCGTACTTCTCGGTGGGCGTGTTATATACGTCTATAACGTAAGATAACCCATCCTAACCCATCTAGCCCCTCGCTGTCAATGTTTTACAGAATCCCGGTCCTGTCGGCCCGTACCTCTCTGTGGGAACATTATACACGTCTATAACGTTATATATCCTCACATAAGGCAACATAACACCTCGGATGTAGTATTTTACAACATTCCTGGCGGGTCGGACCCTACTTCTCGGTGGGAACGTTATATACTTCTATAACGTAAGATAACCTAACCTAACCTATCTAGTCCCTCGCTGGTAATGTTTTACGGAATCCCGGTCGTGTCGGCCCGTACCTCTCCGTGGGATCATTATATACGTCTATAACGTTATATATCCTGACCTAAGGCAACCTCACTCCTCGGATGTAGTATTTTACAACATTCCTGGCGGGTCGGCCCCTACTTCTCGGTGGGAACGTTATATACGTCTATAACGTAAGATAACCTAACCTAACCCATCTAGCCCCTCGCTGGTAATGCTTTACAGTATCCCGGTCGTGTCGGCCCAGACTTGTCCGTGGGAATATTATATACGTCTATAGCGTTATATATACTAACCTACGGCAGCCTAACATCTCGGATGTAGTATTTTACAACATTCCTGGCGGGTCGGCCCGTACTTCTCGGTGGGAACGTTATATACGTCTATAACGTAAGATAACCAAACCTAACCCATCTAGCTCCTCGCTGGGAATGTTTTGTAGAATCCCCTTCGTGTAGCCCTGTACGTCTCGGTGGGAACATTATATACGTCTGTAACGTTATATATCCTAACCTAAGGCAATCTAACATCTCGGATGTAGTATTTTACAACAATCCTGGCGGGTCGGCCCCTACTTCTCGGTGGGAACGTTATATACGTCTATAACGTAAGATAACCTAACCTAACCCATCTAGCTCCACGCTGGGAATGTTTTGTAGAATCCCGTTGGTGTAGCCCTGTACATCTCGGTGGGAACATTATATACGTCTGTAACGTTATATATCCTAACCTAAGGCAATCTAACATCTCGGATGTAGTATTTTACAACAATCCTGGCGGGGCGGCGGCTACTTCTCTGTGGGAACATTATATACTTCTGTAACGTAATCTAACCTAACCTAACCCATCCAGCTGCTGTCTGGGTATGTTTTACAGAATCCCGGTCGTGTCGGACCAGACCTGCCCGTGGGAACATTATATACGTCTATAGCGTTATATACACTAACCTAAGGCAGCCTAACATATCGGATGTAGTATTTTACAGCAATCCTGTCGGGGCGGCGGCTACTTCTCGGTGGGAACGTTATATACGTCTATAACGTAAGATAACCTATCCTAACCCATCTAGCCCCTCGCTGGTTATATTTTACAGAATCCCGGTCCTGTCGGCACGTACCTTTCTGTGGGAACATTATATACGTCTATAGCGTTATATATACTAACCTACGGCAGCCTAACATCTCGGATGTAGTATTTTAGATCATTCCTGGCGAGTCGGCCCCTACTTCTCGATGGGAACGTTATATACGTCTATAACGTAAGATAACCAAACCTAACCCATCTAGCTCCTCGCTGGGAATGTTTTGTAGAATCCCGTTCGTGTAGCCCTGTACGTCTCGGTGGGAACATTATATACGTCTGTAACGTTATATATCCTAACCTAAGGCAATCTAACATCTCGGATGTAGTATTTTACAACAATCCTGGCGGGGCGGCGGCTACTTCTCTGTGGGAACATTATATACTTCTGTAACGTAATCTAACCTAACCTGACCCATCCAGCCGCTGGCTGGGTATGTTTTACAGAATCCCGGTCGTGTCGGACCAGACCTGCCCGTGGGAACATCATATACGTCTATAGCGTTATATACACTAACCTAAGGCAGCCTAACATATCGGATGTAGTATTTTACAACATTCCTGGCGGGTCGGCCCCTACTTCTCGGTGGGAACGTTATATACGTCTATAACGTAAGATAACCTAACCTAACCCATCTAGCCCCTCGCTGGTAATGCTTTACAGTATCCCGGTCGTGTCGGCCCAGACCTGTCCGTGGGAACATTATATACGTCTGTAACGTTATATATCCTGACCTAAGGCAACCTCACTCCTCGGATGTAGTATTTTACAACATTCCTGGCGGGTCGGCCCCTACTTCTCGGTGGGAACGTTATATACGTCTATAACGTAAGATAACCTAACCTAACCCATCTAGCCCCTCGCTGGTAATGCTTTACAGTATCCCGGTCGTGTCGGCCCAGACCTGTCCGTGGGAACATTATATACGTCTATAGCGTTATATATACTAACCTACGGCAGCCTAACATCTCGGATGTAGTATTTTACAACATTCCTGGCGGGTCGGCCCGTACTTCTCGGTGGGAACGTTATATACGTCTATAACGTAAGATAACCTATCCTAACCCATCTAGCCCCTCGCTGGTAATATTTTACAGAATCCCGGTCCTGTCGGCCCGTACCTTTCTGTGGGAACATTATATACGTCTATAGCGTTATATATACTAACCTACGGCAGCCTAACATCTCGGATGTAGTATTTTACAACATTCCTGGCGGGTCGGCCCGTACTTCTCGGTGGGAACGTTATATACGTCTATAACGTAAGATAACCTGTCCTAACCCATCTAGCCCCTCGCTGGTAATATTTTACAGAATCCCGGTCCTGTCGGCCCGTATCTCTCTGTGGGAACATTAGATACGTCTATAACGTTATATATCCTAACCTAAGGAAACCTAATTGCTCGAATGTAGTATTTTACAACACTCCTGGCGGGTCAGTCCCTACATCTCGGTGGGAGCGCTATATACGTCTATAACGTAATATAACCTAACCTAACCCATCTAGCTCCGCGCTGGGAATGTTTTGTAGAATCCCGTTCGTGTATCCCTGTACGTCTCTGTGGGAACATTATACACGTCTGTAACGTTATATATCCTCACATAAGGCAACCTAACACCTCGGGTGTAGTATTTTACAACACTCCTGGCGGGTCGGCCCCTACTCCTCGGTGGAAACATTATATATGTCTATAACGTAATCTAACCTAACCTATCCCATCTATCCCTTGCTGGTTATGTTTTACAGAATACCGGTCGTGTCGGACGAGACCTGTCCGTGGAAACATTATATACGTCTATAGCGTTATATATACTAACCTACGGCAGCCTAACATCTCGGATGTAGTATTTTAGAACATTCCTCGCGGGTCGGCCCCTACTTCTCGGTGGGAACGTTATATACTTCTATAACGTAAGATAACCTAACCTAACCCATCTAGCTCCTCGCTGGGAATGTTTTGTAGAATCCCGTTCATGTAGCCCTTTACGTCTCGGTGGGAACATTATATACGTCTATAACGTTATATATCCTAACCTAAGGCAATCTAACATCTCGGATGTAATATTTCACAGCAATCCTGGCGGGGCGGCGGCTACTTCTCGGTGGGAACATTATATACTTCTGTAACGTAATCTAACCTAACCTAACCCATCTAGCCGCTGGCTGGGTATGTTTTACAGAATCCCGGTCGCGTCGGACCAGACCTGTCCGTGGGAACATTATATACGTCTATAGCGTTATATATACTAACCTACGGCAGCCTAACATCACGGATGTAGTATTTTACAACACTCCTGGCGGGTCAGTCCCTACATCTCGGTGGGAGCGCTATATACGTCTATAACGTAATATAACCTAACCTAACCCATCTAGCTCCGCGCTGGGAATGTTTTGTAGAATCCCGTTCGTGTATCCCTGTACGTCTCGGTAGGAACATTATACACGTCTGTAACGTTATATATCCTCACATAAGGCATCCTAACACCTCGGGTGTAGTATTTTACAACACTCCTGGCGGGTCGGCCCCTACTCCTCGGTGGAAACATTATATATGTCTATAACGTAATCTAACCTAACCTATCCCATCTATCCCTTGCTGGTTATGTTTTACAGAATACCGGTCGTGTCGGACCAGACCTGTCCGTGGAAACATTATATACGTCTATAGCGTTATATATACTAACCTACGGCAGCCTAACATCTCGGATGTAGTATTTTACAACATTCCTGGCGGGTCGGCCCCTACTTCTCGGTGGGAACGTTATATACGTCTATAACGTAAGATAACCTAACCTAACCCATCGAGCTCCTCGCTTGGAATGTTTTGTAGAATCCCGTTCGTGTAGCCCTGTACGTCTCGGTGGGAACATTATATACGTCTATAACGTTATATACACTAACCTGAGACAGCCTAACATATCGGATGTAGTATTTTACAACATTCATGGCGGGTCGGCCCCTACTTCTCGGTGGGAAAGTTATATACGTCTATAACGTAAGATAACCTAACCTAACCCATCTAGCCCCTCGCTGGTAATGTTTTACAGTATCCCGGTCGTGTCGGCCCAGACCTGTCCGTGGGAACATTATATACGTCTATAGCGTTATAAATACTAACCTACGGCAGCCTAACATCTCGGATGTAGTATTTTACAACATTCCTGGCGTGTCGGCCCCTACTTCTCAGTGCTAACGTTATATACGTCTATAACGTAAGATAACCTAACCTAAACCATCTAGCCCCTCGCTGGTAATATTTTACAGAATCCCGGTCCTGTCGGCCCGTACCACTCTGTGGGAACATTATATACGTCTATAACGTTATATATCCTAACCTAAGGCAACCTAACATCTCGGATGGAGTATTTTACAACACTCCTGGCGGGTCGGCCCCTACTTCTCAGTGGGAACGTTATATACGTCTATAACGTAAGATAACCTAACCTAACCCATCTAGCCCCTCGCTGGTAATGTTTTACAGAATCCCGGTCGTGTCGGACCAGACCTGTCCGTGGGAACATTATATACGTCTATAACGTTATATATCCTGACCTAAGGCAACCTCACGCCTCGGATGTAGTATTTTACAACATTCCTGGCGGGCCGGTCCCCACTTCTCGGTGGGACAGTTATATCCGTCTATAACGTAATATAACCTAACCTAATCCATCTAGCCCCTCGCTGGTAATGTTTTACAGAATCCCGGTCGTGTCGGACCAGACCTGTCCGTGGGAACATTATATACATCTATAGCGTTATATATACTAACCTACGACAGCTTAACATCTCGGATGTAGTATTTTACAACATTCCTGGCGGGTCGGCCCGTACTTCTCGGTGGGAACGTTATACACGTCTATAACGTTATATATCCTAACCTACGGCAACCTAACATCTCGGATGTAGTATTTTACAACAATCCTGGCGGGGCGACGGCTACTTCTCGATGGGAACATTATATACTTCTGTAACTTAGTCTAACCTAACTTAACCCATCTAGCCGCTGGCTGGTCATGTTTTACAGAATCCCGGTCGTGTCGGACCAGACCTGTCCGTGGGAACTTTATATACGTCTATAGCGTTATATTTACTAACCTATTTCAGCCTAACATCACGGATGTAGTGTTTTACAACATTCCTGGCAGGTCGGCCCCTACTTCTCGGTGGGAACGTTATATACGTCTATAACGTAAGATAACCTATCCTAACCCATCTAGCCCCTCGCTGGTAATATTTTACAGAATCCCGGTCCTGTCGGCCCGTACCTTTCTGTGGGAACATTATATACGTCTATAGCGTTATATATACTAACCTACGGCAGCCTAACATCTCGGATGTAGTATTTTACAACATTCCTGGCGGGTCGGCCCGTACTTCTCGGTGGGAACGTTATATACGTCTATAACGTAAGATAACCTGTCCTAACCCATCTAGCCCCTCGCTGGTAATATTTTACAGAATCCCGGTCCTGTCGGCCCGTATCTCTCTGTGGGAACATTAGATACGTCTATAACGTTATATATCCTAACCTAAGGAAACCTAATTGCTCGAATGTAGTATTTTACAACACTCCTGGCGGGTCAGTCCCTACATCTCGGTGGGAGCGCTATATACGTCTATAACGTAATATAACCTAACCTAACCCATCTAGCTCCGCGCTGGGAATGTTTTGTAGAATCCCGTTCGTGTATCCCTGTACGTCTCTGTGGGAACATTATACACGTCTGTAACGTTATATATCCTCACATAAGGCAACCTAACACCTCGGGTGTAGTATTTTACAACACTCCTGGCGGGTCGGCCCCTACTCCTCGGTGGAAACATTATATATGTCTATAACGTAATCTAACCTAACCTATCCCATCTATCCCTTGCTGGTTATGTTTTACAGAATACCGGTCGTGTCGGACGAGACCTGTCCGTGGAAACATTATATACGTCTATAGCGTTATATATACTAACCTACGGCAGCCTAACATCTCGGATGTAGTATTTTAGAACATTCCTCGCGGGTCGGCCCCTACTTCTCGGTGGGAACGTTATATACTTCTATAACGTAAGATAACCTAACCTAACCCATCTAGCTCCTCGCTGGGAATGTTTTGTAGAATCCCGTTCATGTAGCCCTTTACGTCTCGGTGGGAACATTATATACGTCTATAACGTTATATATCCTAACCTAAGGCAATCTAACATCTCGGATGTAATATTTCACAGCAATCCTGGCGGGGCGGCGGCTACTTCTCGGTGGGAACATTATATACTTCTGTAACGTAATCTAACCTAACCTAACCCATCTAGCCGCTGGCTGGGTATGTTTTACAGAATCCCGGTCGCGTCGGACCAGACCTGTCCGTGGGAACATTATATACGTCTATAGCGTTATATATACTAACCTACGGCAGCCTAACATCACGGATGTAGTATTTTACAACACTCCTGGCGGGTCAGTCCCTACATCTCGGTGGGAGCGCTATATACGTCTATAACGTAATATAACCTAACCTAACCCATCTAGCTCCGCGCTGGGAATGTTTTGTAGAATCCCGTTCGTGTATCCCTGTACGTCTCGGTAGGAACATTATACACGTCTGTAACGTTATATATCCTCACATAAGGCATCCTAACACCTCGGGTGTAGTATTTTACAACACTCCTGGCGGGTCGGCCCCTACTCCTCGGTGGAAACATTATATATGTCTATAACGTAATCTAACCTAACCTATCCCATCTATCCCTTGCTGGTTATGTTTTACAGAATACCGGTCGTGTCGGACCAGACCTGTCCGTGGAAACATTATATACGTCTATAGCGTTATATATACTAACCTACGGCAGCCTAACATCTCGGATGTAGTATTTTACAACATTCCTGGCGGGTCGGCCCCTACTTCTCGGTGGGAACGTTATATACGTCTATAACGTAAGATAACCTAACCTAACCCATCGAGCTCCTCGCTTGGAATGTTTTGTAGAATCCCGTTCGTGTAGCCCTGTACGTCTCGGTGGGAACATTATATACGTCTATAACGTTATATACACTAACCTGAGACAGCCTAACATATCGGATGTAGTATTTTACAACATTCATGGCGGGTCGGCCCCTACTTCTCGGTGGGAAAGTTATATACGTCTATAACGTAAGATAACCTAACCTAACCCATCTAGCCCCTCGCTGGTAATGTTTTACAGTATCCCGGTCGTGTCGGCCCAGACCTGTCCGTGGGAACATTATATACGTCTATAGCGTTATAAATACTAACCTACGGCAGCCTAACATCTCGGATGTAGTATTTTACAACATTCCTGGCGTGTCGGCCCCTACTTCTCAGTGCTAACGTTATATACGTCTATAACGTAAGATAACCTAACCTAAACCATCTAGCCCCTCGCTGGTAATATTTTACAGAATCCCGGTCCTGTCGGCCCGTACCACTCTGTGGGAACATTATATACGTCTATAACGTTATATATCCTAACCTAAGGCAACCTAACATCTCGGATGGAGTATTTTACAACACTCCTGGCGGGTCGGCCCCTACTTCTCAGTGGGAACGTTATATACGTCTATAACGTAAGATAACCTAACCTAACCCATCTAGCCCCTCGCTGGTAATGTTTTACAGAATCCCGGTCGTGTCGGACCAGACCTGTCCGTGGGAACATTATATACGTCTATAACGTTATATATCCTGACCTAAGGCAACCTCACGCCTCGGATGTAGTATTTTACAACATTCCTGGCGGGCCGGTCCCCACTTCTCGGTGGGACAGTTATATCCGTCTATAACGTAATATAACCTAACCTAATCCATCTAGCCCCTCGCTGGTAATGTTTTACAGAATCCCGGTCGTGTCGGACCAGACCTGTCCGTGGGAACATTATATACATCTATAGCGTTATATATACTAACCTACGACAGCTTAACATCTCGGATGTAGTATTTTACAACATTCCTGGCGGGTCGGCCCGTACTTCTCGGTGGGAACGTTATACACGTCTATAACGTTATATATCCTAACCTACGGCAACCTAACATCTCGGATGTAGTATTTTACAACAATCCTGGCGGGGCGACGGCTACTTCTCGATGGGAACATTATATACTTCTGTAACTTAGTCTAACCTAACTTAACCCATCTAGCCGCTGGCTGGTCATGTTTTACAGAATCCCGGTCGTGTCGGACCAGACCTGTCCGTGGGAACTTTATATACGTCTATAGCGTTATATTTACTAACCTATTTCAGCCTAACATCACGGATGTAGTGTTTTACAACATTCCTGGCAGGTCGGCCCCTACTTCTCGGTGGGAACGTTATATACGTCTATAACGTAAGATAACCTAACCTAACCCATCGAGCTCCTCGCTGGGAATGTTTTGTAGAATCCCGTTCGTGTAGCCCTGTACGTCTCGGTGGGAACATTATATACGTCTATCGCGTTATATACACTAACCTAAGGCAGCATAACATATCGGATGTAGTATTTTACAACATTCCTGGCGGGTCGGCCCCTACTTCTCGGTGGGAAAGTTATATACGTCTATAACGTAAGATAACCTAACCTAACCCATCTAGCCCCTCGCTGGTAATGTTTTACAGTATCCCGGTCGTGTCGGCCCAGACCTGTCCGTGGGAACATTATATACGTCTATAGCGTTATATATACTAACCTACGGCAGCCTAACATCTCGGATGTAGTATTTTACAACATTCCTGGCGGGTCGGCCCGTACGCCTCGGTGGGAACGTTATATACGTCTATAACGTAAGACAACCTATCCTAACCCATCTAGCCCCTCGCTGGTAATATTTTACAGAATCCCGGTCCTGTCGGCCCGTATTTCTCTGTGGGAACATTATATACGTCTATAACGTTATATATCCTAACCTAAGGAAACCTAACTGCTCGAATGTAGTATTTTACAACACTCCTGGCGGGTCAGTCCCTACATCTCGGTGGGAACGCTATATACGTCTATAGCGTAATATAACCTAACCTAACCCATCTAGCTCCTCGCTGGGAATGTTTTGTAGAATCCCGTTCGTGTAGCCATGTACGTCTCGGTGGGAACTTTATCATACATCTATAACGTTATATATCCTAACCTAAGGCAATCTAACATCTCGGTGGGAACGTTATATACGTCTATAACGTAAGGTAACCTATCCTAACCCATCTAGCTCCTCGCTGGGAATGTTTTACAGTATCCCGGTCGTGTCGGCCCAGACCTGTCCGTGGGAACATTATATACGTCTATAGCGTTATAAATACTAACCTACGGCAGCCTAACATCTCGGATGTAGTATTTTACAACATTCCTGGCGGGTCGGCCCCTACTTCTCAGTGGGAACGTTATATACGTCTATAACGTAAGATAACCTAACCTAAACCATCTAGCCCCTCGCTGGTAATATTTTACAGAATCCCGGTCCTGTCGGCCCGTACCACTCTGTGGGAACATTATATACGTCTATAACGTTATATATCCTAACCTAAGGCAACCTAACATCTCGGATGGAGTATTTTACAACACTCCTGGCGGGTCGGCCCCTACTTCTCAGTGGGAACGTTATATACGTCTATAACGTAAGATAACCTAACCTAACCCATCTAGCCCATCGCTGGTAATGTTTTACAGAATCCCGGTCGTGTCGGACCAGACCTGTCCGTGGGAACATTATATACGTCTATAACGTTATATATCCTGAACTAAGGCAACCTCACGCCTCAATTGTAGTATTTTACAACATTCCTGGCGGGCCGGTCCCCACTTCTCGGTGGGACAGCTATATCCGTCTATAACGTAATATAACCTAACGTAACCCATCTAGCCCCTCGCTGGTAATGTTTTACGGAATCCCGGTCGTGTCGGACCAGACCTGTCGGTGGGAACATTATATACGCCTATAGCGTTATAAATACTAACCTACGGCAGCCTAACATCTCGGATGTAGTATTTTACAACATTCCTGGCGGGTCGGCCCCTACTTCTCAGTGGGAACGTTATATACGTCTATAACGTAAGATAACCTAACCTAAACCATCTAACCCCTCGCTGGTAATATTTTACAGAATCCCGGTCCTGTCGGCCCGTACCTCTCTGTGGGAACATTATATACGTCTATAACGTTATATATCCTAACCTAAGGCAACCTAACATCTCGGATGGAGTATTTTACAACACTCCTGGCGGGTCGGCCCCTACTTCTCAGTGGGAACGTTATATACGTCTATAACGTAAGATAACCTAACCTAACCCATCTAGCCCATCGCTGGTAATGTTTTACAGAATCCCGGTCGTGTCGGACCAGACCTGTCCGTGGGAACATTATATACGTCTATGGCGTTATATATACTAACCTATGGCAACCTAACATCTCGGATGTAGTATTTTACAACATTCCTGGCGGGCCGGTCCCCACTTCTCGGTGGGACAGTTATATACGTCTATAACGTAATATAACCTAACCTAACCCATCTAGCCCCTCGCTGGTAATGTTTTACAGAATCCCGGTCGTGTCGGACCAGACCTGTCCGTGGGAACAATATATACGTCTATAACGTTATATATCCTGACCTAAGGCAACCTCACGCCTCGGATGTAGTATTTTACAACATTCCTGGCGGGCCGGTCCCCACTTCTCGGTGGGACAGTTATATCCGTCTATAACGTAATATAACCTAACCTAATCCATCTAGCCCCTCGCTGGTAGTGTTTTACAGAATCCCGGTCGTGTCGGACCAGACCTGTCCGTGGGAACATTATATACATCTATAGCGTTATATATACTAACCTACGACAGCTTAACATCTCGGATGTAGTATTTTACAACATTCCTGGCGGGTCGGCCCGTACTTCTCGGTGGGAACGTTATACACGTCTATAACGTTATATATCCTAACCTACGGCAACCTAACATCTCGGATGTAGTATTTTACAACAATCCTGGCGGGGCGACGGCTACTTCTCGGTGGGAACATTATATACTTCTGTAACTTAGTCTAACCTAACTTAACCCACCTAGCCGCTGGCTGGTAATGTTTTACAGAATCCCGGTCGTGTCGGACCAGACCTGTCCGTGGGAACATTATATACGTCTATAGCGTTATATTTACTAACCTATTTCAGCCTAACATCACGGATGTAGTGTTTTACAACATTCCTGACAGGTCGGCCCCTACTTCTCGGTGGGAACGTTATATACGTCTATAACGTAAGATAACCTAACCTAACCCATCTAGCTCCTCGCTGGGAATGTTTTGTAGAATCCCGTTCGTGTAGCCCTGTACGTCTCGGTGGGAACATTATATACGTCTATAGCGTTATATACACTAACCTACGGCAGCCTACCATATCGGATGTAGTATTTTACAACATTCCTGGCGGATCGGCCCCTACTTCTCGGTGGGAACGTTATATACGTCTATAACGTAAGATAACCTAACCTAACCCATCTAGCCCCTCGCTGGTAATGTTTTACAGTATCCCGGTCTTGTCGGCCCACACCTGTCCGTGGGAACATTATATACGTCTATAGCGTTATATATACTAACCTACGGCAGCCTAACACATCGGATGTAGCATTTTACAAAATTCCTGGCGGGCCGGTCCCCACTTCTCGGTGGGACAGTTATATACGTCTATAACGTAAGATAACCTAACCTAACCCATCTAGCCCCTCGCTGGTAATGTTTTACAGTATCCCGGCCGTGTCGGCCCAGACCTGTCCGTGGGAACATTATATACGTCTATAGCGTTATATATACTAACGTACGGCAGCCTAACATCTCGGATGTAGCATTTTACAACATTCCTGGCGGGCCGGTCCCCACTTCTCGGTGGGACAGTTATATACGTCTATAACGTAAGATAACCTAACCTAACCCATCTAGCCCCTCGCTGGTAATGTTTTACAGTATCCCGGTCGTGTCGGCCCAGACCTGTCCGTGGGAACATTATATACGTCAATAGCGTTATATACACTAACCTAAGGCAGCCTAGCATCTCGGATGTAGTATTTTACAACATTCCTGGCGGGTCGGCCCCTGCTTCTCGGTGGGAACGTTATATACGACCATAACGTAAGATAACCCATCCTAACCCATCTAGCACCTCGCTTGTAATGTTTTACAGAATCACGGTCCTGTCGGCCCGTGCCTCTCTGTGGGAACATTATATACGTCTATAAAGTTATATATCCTAACCTAAGGCAACCTAACACCTCGAATGTAGTATTTTAAAACACTCCTGGCGGGTCAGCCCGTACTTCACGGTGGGAACGTTATATACGTCTGTAACGTAAGATAACCTATCCTAACCCATCTAGCCCCTCGCCGGTAATGTTTTACAGAATCCCGGTCCTGTCTGTCCGTACCTCTCTGGGGGAACATTATATACGTCTATAACGTTATATATCCTAACCTAAGGCAATCTAACATCACGGATGTAGTATTTTACAACAATCCTGGCGGGGCGGCGGCTACTTCTCGGTGGGAATATTATATACTTCTGTAACGTAATCTAACATAACCTAACCCATCTAGCCGCTGGCTGGTTATGTTTTACAGAATCCCGGTCGTGTCGGAGCAGACATGTCCGTGGGAACATTATATACGTCTATAGCGTTATATATACTAACCTACGGCAGCCTAACATCTCGGTTGTAGTATTTTACAACATTCCTGGCGGGCCGGTCCCCACTTCTCGGTGGGAACATTATATACTTCTGTAACGTAATCTAACCTAACCTAACCCATCTAGTCGCTGGCTGGTTATGTTTTACATAATCCCGGTCTTGTCGGACCAGACCTGTCCGTGGGAACATTATATACGTCTATAGCGTTATATATACTAACCTACGGCAGCCTAACATCTCGGATGTAGTATTTTACAACATTCCTGGCGTGTCGGCCCCTACTTCTCAGTGCTAACGTTATATACGTCTATAACGTAAGATAACCTAACCTAAACCATCTAGCCCCTCGCTGGTAATATTTTACAGAATCCCGGTCCTGTCGGCCCGTACCACTCTGTGGGAACATTATATACGTCTATAACGTTATATATCCTAACCTAAGGCAACCTAACATCTCGGATGGAGTATTTTACAACACTCCTGGCGGGTCGGCCCCTACTTCTCAGTGGGAACGTTATATACGTCTATAACGTAAGATAACCTAACCTAACCCATCTAGCCCCTCGCTGGTAATGTTTTACAGAATCCCGGTCGTGTCGGACCAGACCTGTCCGTGGGAACATTATATACGTCTATAACGTTATATATCCTGACCTAAGGCAACCTCACGCCTCGGATGTAGTATTTTACAACATTCCTGGCGGGCCGGTCCCCACTTCTCGGTGGGACAGTTATATCCGTCTATAACGTAATATAACCTAACCTAATCCATCTAGCCCCTCGCTGGTAATGTTTTACAGAATCCCGGTCGTGTCGGACCAGACCTGTCCGTGGGAACATTATATACATCTATAGCGTTATATATACTAACCTACGACAGCTTAACATCTCGGATGTAGTATTTTACAACATTCCTGGCGGGTCGGCCCGTACTTCTCGGTGGGAACGTTATACACGTCTATAACGTTATATATCCTAACCTACGGCAACCTAACATCTCGGATGTAGTATTTTACAACAATCCTGGCGGGGCGACGGCTACTTCTCGATGGGAACATTATATACTTCTGTAACTTAGTCTAACCTAACTTAACCCATCTAGCCGCTGGCTGGTCATGTTTTACAGAATCCCGGTCGTGTCGGACCAGACCTGTCCGTGGGAACTTTATATACGTCTATAGCGTTATATTTACTAACCTATTTCAGCCTAACATCACGGATGTAGTGTTTTACAACATTCCTGGCAGGTCGGCCCCTACTTCTCGGTGGGAACGTTATATACGTCTATAACGTAAGATAACCTATCCTAACCCATCTAGCCCCTCGCTGGTAATATTTTACAGAATCCCGGTCCTGTCGGCCCGTACCTTTCTGTGGGAACATTATATACGTCTATAGCGTTATATATACTAACCTACGGCAGCCTAACATCTCGGATGTAGTATTTTACAACATTCCTGGCGGGTCGGCCCGTACTTCTCGGTGGGAACGTTATATACGTCTATAACGTAAGATAACCTGTCCTAACCCATCTAGCCCCTCGCTGGTAATATTTTACAGAATCCCGGTCCTGTCGGCCCGTATCTCTCTGTGGGAACATTAGATACGTCTATAACGTTATATATCCTAACCTAAGGAAACCTAATTGCTCGAATGTAGTATTTTACAACACTCCTGGCGGGTCAGTCCCTACATCTCGGTGGGAGCGCTATATACGTCTATAACGTAATATAACCTAACCTAACCCATCTAGCTCCGCGCTGGGAATGTTTTGTAGAATCCCGTTCGTGTATCCCTGTACGTCTCTGTGGGAACATTATACACGTCTGTAACGTTATATATCCTCACATAAGGCAACCTAACACCTCGGGTGTAGTATTTTACAACACTCCTGGCGGGTCGGCCCCTACTCCTCGGTGGAAACATTATATATGTCTATAACGTAATCTAACCTAACCTATCCCATCTATCCCTTGCTGGTTATGTTTTACAGAATACCGGTCGTGTCGGACGAGACCTGTCCGTGGAAACATTATATACGTCTATAGCGTTATATATACTAACCTACGGCAGCCTAACATCTCGGATGTAGTATTTTAGAACATTCCTCGCGGGTCGGCCCCTACTTCTCGGTGGGAACGTTATATACTTCTATAACGTAAGATAACCTAACCTAACCCATCTAGCTCCTCGCTGGGAATGTTTTGTAGAATCCCGTTCATGTAGCCCTTTACGTCTCGGTGGGAACATTATATACGTCTATAACGTTATATATCCTAACCTAAGGCAATCTAACATCTCGGATGTAATATTTCACAGCAATCCTGGCGGGGCGGCGGCTACTTCTCGGTGGGAGCATTATATACTTCTGTAACGTAATCTAACCTAACCTAACCCATCTAGCCGCTGGCTGGGTATGTTTTACAGAATCCCGGTCGCGTCGGACCAGACCTGTCCGTGGGAACATTATATACGTCTATAGCGTTATATATACTAACCTACGGCAGCCTAACATCACGGATGTAGTATTTTACAACACTCCTGGCGGGTCAGTCCCTACATCTCGGTGGGAGCGCTATATACGTCTATAACGTAATATAACCTAACCTAACCCATCTAGCTCCGCGCTGGGAATGTTTTGTAGAATCCCGTTCGTGTATCCCTGTACGTCTCGGTAGGAACATTATACACGTCTGTAACGTTATATATCCTCACATAAGGCATCCTAACACCTCGGGTGTAGTATTTTACAACACTCCTGGCGGGTCGGCCCCTACTCCTCGGTGGAAACATTATATATGTCTATAACGTAATCTAACCTAACCTATCCCATCTATCCCTTGCTGGTTATGTTTTACAGAATACCGGTCGTGTCGGACCAGACCTGTCCGTGGAAACATTATATACGTCTATAGCGTTATATATACTAACCTACGGCAGCCTAACATCTCGGATGTAGTATTTTACAACATTCCTGGCGGGTCGGCCCCTACTTCTCGGTGGGAACGTTATATACGTCTATAACGTAAGATAACCTAACCTAACCCATCGAGCTCCTCGCTTGGAATGTTTTGTAGAATCCCGTTCGTGTAGCCCTGTACGTCTCGGTGGGAACATTATATACGTCTATAACGTTATATACACTAACCTGAGACAGCCTAACATATCGGATGTAGTATTTTACAACATTCATGGCGGGTCGGCCCCTACTTCTCGGTGGGAAAGTTATATACGTCTATAACGTAAGATAACCTAACCTAACCCATCTAGCCCCTCGCTGGTAATGTTTTACAGTATCCCGGTCGTGTCGGCCCAGACCTGTCCGTGGGAACATTATATACGTCTATAGCGTTATAAATACTAACCTACGGCAGCCTAACATCTCGGATGTAGTATTTTACAACATTCCTGGCGTGTCGGCCCCTACTTCTCAGTGCTAACGTTATATACGTCTATAACGTAAGATAACCTAACCTAAACCATCTAGCCCCTCGCTGGTAATATTTTACAGAATCCCGGTCCTGTCGGCCCGTACCACTCTGTGGGAACATTATATACGTCTATAACGTTATATATCCTAACCTAAGGCAACCTAACATCTCGGATGGAGTATTTTACAACACTCCTGGCGGGTCGGCCCCTACTTCTCAGTGGGAACGTTATATACGTCTATAACGTAAGATAACCTAACCTAACCCATCTAGCCCCTCGCTGGTAATGTTTTACAGAATCCCGGTCGTGTCGGACCAGACCTGTCCGTGGGAACATTATATACGTCTATAACGTTATATATCCTGACCTAAGGCAACCTCACGCCTCGGATGTAGTATTTTACAACATTCCTGGCGGGCCGGTCCCCACTTCTCGGTGGGACAGTTATATCCGTCTATAACGTAATATAACCTAACCTAATCCATCTAGCCCCTCGCTGGTAATGTTTTACAGAATCCCGGTCGTGTCGGACCAGACCTGTCCGTGGGAACATTATATACATCTATAGCGTTATATATACTAACCTACGACAGCTTAACATCTCGGATGTAGTATTTTACAACATTCCTGGCGGGTCGGCCCGTACTTCTCGGTGGGAACGTTATACACGTCTATAACGTTATATATCCTAACCTACGGCAACCTAACATCTCGGATGTAGTATTTTACAACAATCCTGGCGGGGCGACGGCTACTTCTCGATGGGAACATTATATACTTCTGTAACTTAGTCTAACCTAACTTAACCCATCTAGCCGCTGGCTGGTCATGTTTTACAGAATCCCGGTCGTGTCGGAC
Organism: Xylocopa violacea; assembly: GCA_963969225.1. Lineage (NCBI taxonomy): Eukaryota > Metazoa > Arthropoda > Insecta > Hymenoptera > Apidae > Xylocopa > Xylocopa violacea. Next base: position 1,017,742 of record CAXAJV010000350.1, read on the forward strand.
CAGACCTGTCCGTGGGAACTTTATATACGTCTATAGCGTTATATTTACTAACCTATTTCAGCCTAACATCACGGATGTAGTGTTTTACAACATTCCTGGCAGGTCGGCCCCTACTTCTCGGTGGGAACGTTATATACGTCTATAACGTAAGATAACCTAACCTAACCCATCGAGCTCCTCGCTGGGAATGTTTTGTAGAATCCCGTTCGTGTAGCCCTGTACGTCTCGGTGGGAACATTATATACGTCTATCGCGTTATATACACTAACCTAAGGCAGCATAACATATCGGATGTAGTATTTTACAACATTCCTGGCGGGTCGGCCCCTACTTCTCGGTGGGAAAGTTATATACGTCTATAACGTAAGATAACCTAACCTAACCCATCTAGCCCCTCGCTGGTAATGTTTTACAGTATCCCGGTCGTGTCGGCCCAGACCTGTCCGTGGGAACATTATATACGTCTATAGCGTTATATATACTAACCTACGGCAGCCTAACATCTCGGATGTAGTATTTTACAACATTCCTGGCGGGTCGGCCCGTACGCCTCGGTGGGAACGTTATATACGTCTATAACGTAAGACAACCTATCCTAACCCATCTAGCCCCTCGCTGGTAATATTTTACAGAATCCCGGTCCTGTCGGCCCGTATTTCTCTGTGGGAACATTATATACGTCTATAACGTTATATATCCTAACCTAAGGAAACCTAACTGCTCGAATGTAGTATTTTACAACACTCCTGGCGGGTCAGTCCCTACATCTCGGTGGGAACGCTATATACGTCTATAGCGTAATATAACCTAACCTAACCCATCTAGCTCCTCGCTGGGAATGTTTTGTAGAATCCCGTTCGTGTAGCCATGTACGTCTCGGTGGGAACTTTATCATACATCTATAACGTTATATATCCTAACCTAAGGCAATCTAACATCTCGGTGGGAACGTTATATACGTCTATAACGTAAGGTAACCTATCCTAACCCATCTAGCTCCTCGCTGGGAATGTTTTACAGTATCCCGGTCGTGTCGGCCCAGACCTGTCCGTGGGAACATTATATACGTCTATAGCGTTATAAATACTAACCTACGGCAGCCTAACATCTCGGATGTAGTATTTTACAACATTCCTGGCGGGTCGGCCCCTACTTCTCAGTGGGAACGTTATATACGTCTATAACGTAAGATAACCTAACCTAAACCATCTAGCCCCTCGCTGGTAATATTTTACAGAATCCCGGTCCTGTCGGCCCGTACCACTCTGTGGGAACATTATATACGTCTATAACGTTATATATCCTAACCTAAGGCAACCTAACATCTCGGATGGAGTATTTTACAACACTCCTGGCGGGTCGGCCCCTACTTCTCAGTGGGAACGTTATATACGTCTATAACGTAAGATAACCTAACCTAACCCATCTAGCCCATCGCTGGTAATGTTTTACAGAATCCCGGTCGTGTCGGACCAGACCTGTCCGTGGGAACATTATATACGTCTATAACGTTATATATCCTGAACTAAGGCAACCTCACGCCTCAATTGTAGTATTTTACAACATTCCTGGCGGGCCGGTCCCCACTTCTCGGTGGGACAGCTATATCCGTCTATAACGTAATATAACCTAACGTAACCCATCTAGCCCCTCGCTGGTAATGTTTTACGGAATCCCGGTCGTGTCGGACCAGACCTGTCGGTGGGAACATTATATACGCCTATAGCGTTATAAATACTAACCTACGGCAGCCTAACATCTCGGATGTAGTATTTTACAACATTCCTGGCGGGTCGGCCCCTACTTCTCAGTGGGAACGTTATATACGTCTATAACGTAAGATAACCTAACCTAAACCATCTAACCCCTCGCTGGTAATATTTTACAGAATCCCGGTCCTGTCGGCCCGTACCTCTCTGTGGGAACATTATATACGTCTATAACGTTATATATCCTAACCTAAGGCAACCTAACATCTCGGATGGAGTATTTTACAACACTCCTGGCGGGTCGGCCCCTACTTCTCAGTGGGAACGTTATATACGTCTATAACGTAAGATAACCTAACCTAACCCATCTAGCCCATCGCTGGTAATGTTTTACAGAATCCCGGTCGTGTCGGACCAGACCTGTCCGTGGGAACATTATATACGTCTATGGCGTTATATATACTAACCTATGGCAACGTAACATCTCGGATGTAGTATTTTACAACATTCCTGGCGGGCCGGTCCCCACTTCTCGGTGGGACAGTTATATACGTCTATAACGTAATATAACCTAACCTAACCCATCTAGCCCCTCGCTGGTAATGTTTTACAGAATCCCGGTCGTGTCGGACCAGACCTGTCCGTGGGAACAATATATACGTCTATAACGTTATATATCCTGACCTAAGGCAACCTCACGCCTCGGATGTAGTATTTTACAACATTCCTGGCGGGCCGGTCCCCACTTCTCGGTGGGACAGTTATATCCGTCTATAACGTAATATAACCTAACCTAATCCATCTAGCCCCTCGCTGGTAGTGTTTTACAGAATCCCGGTCGTGTCGGACCAGACCTGTCCGTGGGAACATTATATACATCTATAGCGTTATATATACTAACCTACGACAGCTTAACATCTCGGATGTAGTATTTTACAACATTCCTGGCGGGTCGGCCCGTACTTCTCGGTGGGAACGTTATACACGTCTATAACGTTATATATCCTAACCTACGGCAACCTAACATCTCGGATGTAGTATTTTACAACAATCCTGGCGGGGCGACGGCTACTTCTCGGTGGGAACATTATATACTTCTGTAACTTAGTCTAACCTAACTTAACCCACCTAGCCGCTGGCTGGTAATGTTTTACAGAATCCCGGTCGTGTCGGACCAGACCTGTCCGTGGGAACATTATATACGTCTATAGCGTTATATTTACTAACCTATTTCAGCCTAACATCACGGATGTAGTGTTTTACAACATTCCTGACAGGTCGGCCCCTACTTCTCGGTGGGAACGTTATATACGTCTATAACGTAAGATAACCTAACCTAACCCATCTAGCTCCTCGCTGGGAATGTTTTGTAGAATCCCGTTCGTGTAGCCCTGTACGTCTCGGTGGGAACATTATATACGTCTATAGCGTTATATACACTAACCTACGGCAGCCTACCATATCGGATGTAGTATTTTACAACATTCCTGGCGGATCGGCCCCTACTTCTCGGTGGGAACGTTATATACGTCTATAACGTAAGATAACCTAACCTAACCCATCTAGCCCCTCGCTGGTAATGTTTTACAGTATCCCGGTCTTGTCGGCCCACACCTGTCCGTGGGAACATTATATACGTCTATAGCGTTATATATACTAACCTACGGCAGCCTAACACATCGGATGTAGCATTTTACAAAATTCCTGGCGGGCCGGTCCCCACTTCTCGGTGGGACAGTTATATACGTCTATAACGTAAGATAACCTAACCTAACCCATCTAGCCCCTCGCTGGTAATGTTTTACAGTATCCCGGCCGTGTCGGCCCAGACCTGTCCGTGGGAACATTATATACGTCTATAGCGTTATATATACTAACGTACGGCAGCCTAACATCTCGGATGTAGCATTTTACAACATTCCTGGCGGGCCGGTCCCCACTTCTCGGTGGGACAGTTATATACGTCTATAACGTAAGATAACCTAACCTAACCCATCTAGCCCCTCGCTGGTAATGTTTTACAGTATCCCGGTCGTGTCGGCCCAGACCTGTCCGTGGGAACATTATATAAGTCAATAGCGTTATATACACTAACCTAAGGCAGCCTAGCATCTCGGATGTAGTATTTTACAACATTCCTGGCGGGTCGGCCCCTGCTTCTCGGTGGGAACGTTATATACGACCATAACGTAAGATAACCCATCCTAACCCATCTAGCACCTCGCTTGTAATGTTTTACAGAATCACGGTCCTGTCGGCCCGTGCCTCTCTGTGGGAACATTATATACGTCTATAAAGTTATATATCCTAACCTAAGGCAACCTAACACCTCGAATGTAGTATTTTAAAACACTCCTGGCGGGTCAGCCCGTACTTCACGGTGGGAACGTTATATACGTCTGTAACGTAAGATAACCTATCCTAACCCATCTAGCCCCTCGCCGGTAATGTTTTACAGAATCCCGGTCCTGTCTGTCCGTACCTCTCTGGGGGAACATTATATACGTCTATAACGTTATATATCCTAACCTAAGGCAATCTAACATCACGGATGTAGTATTTTACAACAATCCTGGCGGGGCGGCGGCTACTTCTCGGTGGGAATATTATATACTTCTGTAACGTAATCTAACATAACCTAACCCATCTAGCCGCTGGCTGGTTATGTTTTACAGAATCCCGGTCGTGTCGGAGCAGACATGTCCGTGGGAACATTATATACGTCTATAGCGTTATATATACTAACCTACGGCAGCCTAACATCTCGGTTGTAGTATTTTACAACATTCCTGGCGGGCCGGTCCCCACTTCTCGGTGGGAACATTATATACTTCTGTAACGTAATCTAACCTAACCTAACCCATCTAGTCGCTGGCTGGTTATGTTTTACATAATCCCGGTCGTGTCGGACCAGACCTGTCCGTGGGAACATTATATACGTCTATAGCGTTATATATACTAACCTACGGCAGCCTAACATCTCGGATGTAGTATTTTACAACATTCCTGGCCGGTCGGCCCCTACTTCTCGGTGGGCATGCTATATACGCCTATAACGTAAGATAACCTAACCTAACCCATCTAGCCCCTCGCTGGTAATGTTTTACAGTATCCCAGTCGTGTCGGCCCAGACCTGTCCGTGGGAACATTATATTTGTCTATAGCGTTATATATACTAACCTACGGCAGCCTAACATCTCGGATGTAGTATTTTACAACATTCCTAGCGGGTCAGCCCGTACTTCTCGGTGGGAACGTTATATACGTCTATAACGTAAGATAACCTATCCTAACCCATCTAGCCCCTGGCTGGTAATGTCTTACAGAATCCCGGTCCTGTCGGCCCGTACCTCTCTGTGGGAACATTATTTACATCTATAATGTTATATATCCTAACCTAAGGCAACCTAACACATCGGATGTAGTATTTTACAACACTCCTGGCGGGTCGGCCCCTACATCTCCGTGGGAACGTTATATACGTCTATAGCGTTATATATCCTAAACTAAGGCAACCTAACACCTCGAATGTAGTATTTTACAACACTTCTGGCGGTGAGGCCCCTACTCCTCGGTGGGAACGTTATATACGTCTATAACGTAATATAACCTAACCTAACGAATGTAGCTCCTCGCTGGGTATGTTTTGTAGAATCCCGTTCGTGTAGCCCTGTACGTCTCGGTTGGAACATTATATACGTCTATAACGTTATATATCCTAACCTAAGGCAATCTAACATCTCGTATGTAGTATTTTACAACAAACCTGGCGGGGCGGCGGCTACTTCTCGGTGGGAACATTATATACTTCTGTAACGTAATCTAACCTAACCTATCCCATCTAGCCCCCGGCTGGTTATGTTTTACAGAATCCCGGTCGTGTCGGATCAGACCTGTCCGCGGGAACATTATATACGTCTATAGCGTTATATATACTAACCTACGGCAGGCTAACATCTCGGATGTAGTATTTTACAACATTCCTGGCGGGTCGGCCCCTACTTCTCGGTGGGAACGTTATATACGTCTATAACGTAAGGTAATCTAACCTGACCCATCTAGCCCCTCGCTGGTAATGTTTTACAGAATCCCGGTCGTGTCGGCCCGTACCTCTCCGTGGGAACATTATATACGTCTTTAACGTTACATATCCTGACCTAAGGCAACCTCACTCCTCGGATGTAGTATTTTACAACATTCCTGGCGGGTCGGCCCCTACTTCTCGGTGGGAACGTTATATACGTCTAGATCGTAATAGAACCCAACCTATCCCATCTAGCTGCTCGCTGGCCATGTTTTGTAGAATCCCGTTCGTGTAGCCCTGTACCTCTCTGTGGGAACATTATATACGTCTATAACGTTATATATCCTAACCTAAGGCAATCTAACATCTCGTATGTAGTGTTTTACAACAATCCTGGCTCGGCGGCGGCTACTTCTCGGTGGGAACATTATATACTTCTGTAACGTAATCTAACCTAACCTAACCCATCTAGCCGCTGGCTGGTTATGTTTTACATAATCCCAGTCGTGTCGGACCAGACCTGTCCGTGGGGACATTATATACGTCTATAGCGTTATATATACTAACCTACGGCAGCCTAACATCTCGGTTGTAGTATTTTACAACATTCCTGGCGGGCCGGTCCCCACTTCTCGGTGGGAACGTTATATACGTCTATAATGTAATATAACCCAACCTAGCCCATCTAGCTGCTCGCTGGGCATGTTTTGTAGAATCCCGTTCGTGTAGCCCTGTACCTCTCTGTGGGAACATTATATACGTCTATAACGTTATATATCCTAAACTAAGGCAACATAACACCTCGAATGTAGTATTTTACAACACTTCTGGCGGGTAGGCCCCTACTCCTCGGTGGGAACGTTATATACGTCTATAACGTAATATAACCTAACCTAACGAATGTAGCTCCTCGCTGGGTATGTTTTGTAGAATCCCGTTCGTGTAGCCCTGTACGTCTCGGTGGGAACATTATATACGTCTATAACGTTATATATCCTAACCTAAGGCAATCTAACATCTCGGATGTAGTATTTTACAACAAACCTGGCGGGGCGGCGGCTACTTCTCGGTGGGAACATTATATACTTCTGTAACGTAATCTAACCTAACCTATCCCATCTAGCCCCCGGCTGGTTATGTTTTACAGAATCCCGGTCGTGTCGGATCAGACCTGTCCGTGGGAACATTATATACGTCTATAGCGTTATATATACTAACCTACGGCAGCCTAACATCTCGGATGTAGTATTTTAGAACATTCCTGGCGGGTCGGCCCCTACTTCTCGGTGGGAACATTATATACGTCTATAACGTAATATAACCCAACCTAGCCCATCTAGCTGCTCGCTGGGCATGTTTTGTAGAATCCCGTTCGTGTAGCCCTGTACCTCTCTGTGGGAACATTATATACGTCTATAACGTTATATATCCTAACCTAAGGCAACCTGCCATCTCGGATGTAATATTTTACTACACTCCTGGCGGGTCGGCCCCTACTCCTCGGTGGGAACATTATATACGTCTATAACGTAAGATAACCTAACCTAACTCATCTAGCCCCTCGCTGGTAATGTTTTACAGTATCCCGGGCGTGTTGGCCCAGACCTGTCCGTGGGAACATTATATACGTCTACAGCGTTATATATACTAACCTACGGCAGCCTAACATCTCGGATGTAGTATTTTAAAACACTCCTGGCAGGTCGGCCTCTACATCTCGGTGGGAACGTTATATACGTCTATAGCGTTATATATCCTAACCTAAGGCAACCTAACACCTCGAATGTAGTATTTTACAACACTCCTGGCGGGTCGGCCCCTACTCCTCTGTGGAAACACTATATACGTCTATAACGTAATATAACCTAACCTAACCAATCTAGCTCCTCGCTAGGTATGTTTTGCAGAATCCCGTTCGTGTAGCCCTGTACGTCTCGGTGGGAACATTATATACGTCTATAACGTTATATATCCTAACCTAGGGCAATCTAACATCTCGGATGTAGTATTTTACAACAAACCTGGCGGGGCGGCGGCTACTCCTCGGTGGCAACATTATATACGTCTATAACGTTATATATCCTAACCTACGGCAATCTAACATCTCGGATGTAGTATTTTACAACAATCCTGGCGGGGCGGCGACTACTTCTCTGTGAGAACATTATATACTTCTGTAACGTAAGATAACCTAACCTAACCCATCTAGCCCCTCGCTGGTAATGTTTTACAGTATCCCGGTCTTGTCGGCCCACACCTGTCCGTGGGCACATTATATACGTCTATAGCGTTATATATACTAACCTACGGCAGCCTAACATCTCGGATGTAGTATTTTACAACATTCCTAGCGGGTCAGCACGTACTTCTCGGTGGGAACGTTATATACGTCTATAACGTAAGATAACCTATCCTAACCCATCTAGCCCCTGGCTGGTAATGTTTTACAGAATCCCGGTCCTGTCGGCCCGTACCTCTCTGTGGGAACATTATATACGTCTATAACGTTATATATCCTAACCTAAGGCAACCTAACACCTCGAATGTAGTATTTTAAAACACTCCTGGCAGGTCAGCCCCTACATCTCGGTGGGGACGTTATATACGTCTATAACGTAATATAACCTAATCTAACCCATCTAGCTTTTTGCTGCTAATGTTTTACAGTATCACGGTCGCGTCGGCCCAGACATGTCCGTGGGAACATTATATACGTCTATAGCGTTATATATACTAACCTACGGCAGCCTAACATCTCGGATGTAGTATTTTACAACATTCCTGGCCGGTCGGCCCCTACTTCTCGGTGGGCATGTTATATACGTCTATAACGTAATATAACCCAACCTAGCCCATCTAGCTGCTCGCTGGGCATGTATTGTAGAATCCCGTTCGTGTAGCCCTGTACTTCTCTGTGGGAACATTATATACGTCTATAACGTTATATATCCTAACCTAAGGCAACCTGACATCTCGGATGTAGTATTTTACAACACTCCTGGCGGGTCGGCCCTTACTCCTCGGTGGGAACATTATATACGTCTATAACGTAAGATAACCTAACCTAACCCATCTAGCCCCTCGCTGGTAATGTTTTACAGTATCCCGGTCGTGTCGGCCCAGACCTGTCCGTGGGAACATTATATACGTCTATAGCGTTATATATACTAACCTACGGCAGCCTAACATCTTGGATGTAGTATTTTAGAACATTCCTGGCGGGTCGGCCCCTACTTCTCGGTGGGAACATTATATACGTCTATAACGTAATATAACCCAACCTAGCCCATCTAGCTGCTCGCTGGGCATGTTTTGTAGAATCCCGTTCGTGTAGCCCTGTACCTCTCTGTGGGAACATTATATACGTCTATAACGTTATATATCCTAACCTAAGGCAACCTGACATCTCGGATGTAGTATTTTACTACACTCCTGGCGGGTCGGCCCCTACTCCTCGGTGGGAACATTATATACGTCTATAACGTAAGATAACCTAACCTAACCCATCTAGCCCCTCGCTGGTAATGTTTTACAGTATCCCGGTCGTGTCGGTCCAGACCTGTCCGTGGGAACATTATATTCGTCTATAGCGTTATATATTCTAACCTACGGCAGCCTAACATCTCGGATGTAGTATTTTACAACACTCCTGGCGGGTCAGCCCGTACTTCACGGTGGGAACGTTATATACGTCTGTAACGTAAGATAACCTATCCTAACCCATCTAGCCCCTCGCCGGTAATGTTTTACAGAATCCCGGTCCTGTCTGTCCGTACCTCTCTGGGGGAACATTATATACGTCTATAACGTTATATATCCTAACCTAAGGCAATCTAACATCACGGATTTAGTATTTTACAACAATCCTGGCGGGGCGGCGGCTACTTCTCGGTGGGAATATTATATACTTCTGTAACGTAATCTAACCTAACCTAACCCATCTAGCCGCTGGCTGGTTATGTTTTACAGAATCCCGGCCGTGTCGGAGCAGACCTGTCCGTGGGAACATTATATACGTCTACAGCGTTATATATACTAACCTACGGCAGCCTAACATCTCGGATGTAGTATTTTACAACACTCCTGGCGGGTCGGCCCCTACTCCTCGGTAGGAACATTATATACGTCTATAACCTATCCTAACCCATCTAGCCCCTCGCTGGTAATGTTTTACAGTATCCCGGTCGTGTCGGCCCAGACCTGTCCGTGGGATCATTATATACGTCTATAGCGTTATATATACTAACCTACGGCAGCCTAACATCTCGGATGTAGTATTTTAGAACATTCCTGGCGGGTCGGCCCCTACTTCTCGGTGGGAAGGTTATATACGTCTATAACGTAAGATAACCTAACCTAACCCATCCAGCTCCTCGCTGGGAATGTTTTGTAGAATCCCGTCCGTGTAGCCCTGTACGTATCGGTGGGAACGTTATATACGTCTATAGCGGTATATATACTAACCTACGGCAGCCTAAGATCTTGGATGTAGTATTTTACAACATTCCTGACGGGTCGGCCCCTACTTCTCGGTGGGAACGTTATATACGTCTGTAACGTAAGATAACCTATCCTAACCCATCTAGCCCCTCGCCGGTAATGTTTTACATAATCCCGGTCCTGTCTGTCCGTACCTCTCTGGGGGAACATTATATACGTCTATAACGTTATATATCCTAAGCTAAGGCAATCTAACATCTCGCATTTAGTATTTTTCAACAATCCTGGCGGGGCGGCGGCTATTTCTCTGTGGGAACATTATATACTTCTGTAACGTAATCTAACCTAACCTAACCCATCTAGCCGCTGGCTGGTTATGTTTTACAGAATCCCGGTCGTGTCGGAGCAGACCTGTCCGTGGGAACATTATATACATCTACAGCGTTATATATACTAACCTACGGCAATCTAACATCTCGGATGTAGTATTTTACAACAAACCTGGCGGGGCGGCGGCTACTCCTCGGTGGGAACATTATATACGTCTATAACGTTATATATCCTAACCTAAGGCAATCTAACATCTCGGATGTAGTATTTTACAACAAACCTGGCGGGGCGGCGGCTACTTCTCGGTGGGAACATTATATACTTCTGTAACGTAATCTAACCTAACCTATCCCATCTAGCCCCCGGCTGGTTATGTTTTACAGAATCCCGGTCGTGTCGGATCAGACCTGTCCGCGGGAACATTATATACGTCTATAGCGTTATATATACTAACCTACGGCAGCCTAACATCTCGGATGTAGTATTTTACAACATTCCTGGCGGGTCGGCCCCTACTTCTCGGTGGGAACGTTATATACGTCTATAACGTAAGGTAATCTAGCCTAACCCATCTAGCCCCTAGCTGGTAATGTTTTACAGAATCCCGGTCGTGTCGGCCCGTACCTCTCCGTGGGAACATTATATTCGTCTATAGCGTTATATATTCTAACCTACGGCAGCCTAACATCTCGGATGTAGTATTTTACAACACTCCTGGCGGGTCAGCCCGTACTTCACGGTGGGAACGTTATATACGTCTGTAACGTAAGATAACCTATCCTAACCCATCTAGCCCCTCGCCGGTAATGTTTTACAGAATCCCGGTCCTGTCTGTCCGTACTTCTCTGGGGGAACATTATATACGTCTATAACCTTATATATCCTAACCTAAGGCAATCTAACATCACGGATGTAGTATTTTACAACAATCCTGGCGGGGCGGCGGCTACTTCTCGGTGTGAATAGTATATACTTCTGTAACGTAATCTAACCTAACCTAACCCATCTAGCCGCTGGCTGGTTATGTTTTACAGAATCCCGGCCGTGTCGGAGCAGACCTGTCCGTGGGAACATTATATACGTCTACAGCGTTATATATACTAACCTACGGCAGCCTAACATCTCGGATGTAGTATTTTACAACACTCCTGGCGGGTCGGCCCCTACTCCTCGGTAGGAACATTATATACGTCTATAACCTATCCTAACCCATCTAGCCCCTCGCTGGTAATGTTTTACAGTATCACGGTCGTGTCGGCCCAGACCTGTCCGTGGGAACATTAAATTCGTCTATAGCGATATATATACTAACCTACGGCAGCCTTACATCTCGGATGTAGTATTTTACAACATTCCTGACGGGTCGGCCCCTACTTCTCGGTGGGAACGTTATATACGTCTGTAACGTAAGATAACCTATCCTAACACATCTAGCCCCTCGCCGGTAATGTTTTACATAATCCCGGTCCTGTCTGTCCGTACCTCTCTGGGGGAACATTATATACGTCTATAACGTTATATATCCTAACCTAAGGCAATCTAACATCACGGATGTAGTATTTTACAACAATCCTGGCGGGGCGGCGGCTACTTCTCGGTGGGAATATTATATACTTCTGTAACGTAATCTAACCTAACCCAACCCATCTAGCCGCTGGCTGGTTATGTTTTACAGAATCCCGGTCGTGTCGGACCAGACCTGTCCGTGGGAACATTATATACGTCTATAACGTTATATATGCTAACCTACGGCAATCTAACATCTCGGATGTAGTATTTTACAACAAACCTGGCGGGGCGGCGGCTACTCCTCGGTGGGAACATTATATACGTCTATAACGTTATATATCCTAACCTAAGGCAATCTAACATCTCGGATGTAGTATTTTACAACAAACCTGGCGGGGCGGCGGCTGCTTCTCGGTGGGAACATTATATACTTCTGTAACGTAATCTAACCTAACCTATCCCATCTAGCCCCCGGCTGGTTATGTTTTACAGAATCCCGGTCGTGTCGGATCAGACCGTTCCGCGGGAACATTATATACGTCTATAGCGTTATATATACTAACCTACGGCAGCCTAACATCTCGGATGTAGTATTTTACAACACTCCTGGCGGGTCGGCCCCTACTCCTCGGTGGGAACATTATATACGTCTATAACGTAAGATAACCTAACCTAACCCATCTAGCCCCTCGCTGGTAATGTTTTACAGTATCCCGGTCGTGTCGGTCCAGACCTGTCCGTGGGAACATTATATTCGTCTGTAGCGTTATATATTCTAACCTACGGCAGCCTAACATCTCGGATGTAGTATTTTACAACATTCCTGGCGGGTCAGCCCGTACTTCACGGTGGGAACGTTATATACGTCTGTAACGTAAGATAACCTATCCTAACCCATCTAGCCCCTAGCCGGTAATGTTTTACAGAATCCCGGTCCTGTCTGTCCGTACCTCTCTGGGGGAACATTATATACGTCTATAACGTTATATATCCTAACCTAAGGCAATCTAACATCACGGATGAAGTATTTTACAACAATCCTGGCGGGGCGGCGGCTACTTCTCGGTGGGAATATTATATACTTCTGTAACGTAATCTAACCTAACCTAACCCATCTAGCCGCTGGCTGGTTATGTTTTACAGAATCCCGGCCGTGTCTGAGCAGACCTGTCCGTGGGAACATTATATTCGTCTATAGCGTTATATATACTAACCTACGGCAGCCTAACATCTCGGATGTAGTATTTTACAACACTCCTGGCGGGTCGGCCCCTACTCCTCGGTAGGAACATTATATACGTCTATAACCTATCCTAACCCATCTAGCCCCTCGCTGGTAATGTTTTACAGTATCACGGTCGTGTCGGCCCAGACCTGTCCGTGGGAACATTATATTCGTCTATAGCGTTATATATACTAACCTACGGCAGCCTAACATCTCGGATGTAGTATTTTACATCATTGCTGGCGGGTCAGTCCGTACTTCTCGGTGGGAAGGTTATATACGTCTATAACGTAAGATAACCTAACCTAACCCATCCAGCTCCTCGCTGGGAATGTTTTGTAGAATCCCGTTCGTGTAGCCCTGTACGTCTCGGTGGGAACATTATATACGTCTATAGCGGTATATATACTAACCTACGGCAGCCTAACATCTCGGATGTAGTATTTTACAACATTCCTGTCGGGTCGGCCCCTACTTCTCGGTGGGAAGGTTATATACGTCTATAACGTAAGGTAATCTAACCTAACCCATCTAGCCCCTCGCTGGTAATGTTTTACGGAATCCCGGTCGTGTCGGCCCGTACCTCTCCGTGGGAACATTATATACGTCTATAACGTGATATATCCTGACCTAAGGCAACCTCACTCCTCGGATGTAGTATTTTACAACATTCCTGGCGGGTCGGCCCCTACTTCTCGGTGGGAACGTTATATACGTCTATATCGTAATATAACCCATCCTATCCCATCTAGCTGCTCGCTGGGCATGTTTTGTAGAATCCCGTTCGTGTAGCCCTGTACCTCTCTGTGGGAACATTATATACGTCTATAACGTTATATATCCTAACCTAAGGCAATCTAACATCACGGATGTAGTATTTTACAACAATCCTGGCGTGGCGGCGGCTACTTCTCGGTGTGAATAGTATATACTTCTGTAACGTAATCTAACCTAACCTAACCCATCTAGCCGCTGGCTGGTTATGTTTTACAGAATCCCGGCCGTGTCGGAGCAGACCTGTCCGTGGGAACATTATATACGTCTACAGCGTTATATATACTAACCTACGGCAGCCTAACATCTCGGATGTAGTATTTTACAACACTCCTGGCGGGTCGGCCCCTACTCCTCGGTAGGAACATTATATACGTCTATAACCTATCCTAACCCATCTAGCCCCTCGCTGGTAATGTTTTACAGTATCACGGTCGTGTCGGCCCAGACCTGTCCGTGGGAACATTAAATTCGTCTATAGCGTTATATATACTAACCTACGGCAGCCTTACATCTCGGATGTAGTATTTTACAACATTCCTGACGGGTCGGCCCCTACTTCTCGGTGGGAACGTTATATACGTCTGTAACGTAAGATAACCTATCCTAACCCATCTAGCCCCTCGCCGGTAATGTTTTACATAATCCCGGTCCTGTCTGTCCGTACCTCTCTGGGGGAACATTATATACGTCTATAACGTTATATATCCTAACCTAAGGCAATCTAACATCACGGATGTAGTATTTTACAACAATCCTGGCGGGGCGGCGGCTACTTCTCTGTGGGAACATTATATACTTCTGTAACGTAATCCAACCTAACCTAACCCATCTAGCCGCTGGCTGGTTATGTTTTACAGAATCCCGGTCGTGTCGGAGCAGACCTGTCCGTGGGAACATTATATACATCTACAGCGTTATATATACTAACCTACGGCAATCTATAATCTCGGATGTAGTATTTTACAACAAACCTGGCGGGGCGGCGTCTACTCCTCGGTGGGAACATTATATACGACTATAACGTTATATATCCTAACCTACGGCAATCTAACATCTCGGATGTAGTATTTTACAACAATCCTGGCGGGGCGGCGGCTACTTCTCTGTGGGAACATTATATACTTCTGTAACGTAATCTAACCTAACCTAACCCATCTAGCCGCTGGCTGGTTATGTTTTACAGAATCCCTATCGTGTCGGACCAGACCTGTCCGTGGGAAAATTATATACGTCTATAGCGTTATATATACTAACCTACGGCAGCCTAACATCTCGGATGTAGTATTTTACAGCATTCCTGGCGGGTCGGCCCCTACTTCTCGGTGGGAACGTTATATACGTCTATAACGTAAAATAACCTAACCTAACCAATCTAGCTCCTCGCTAGGTATGTTTTGTAGAATCCCGTTCGTGTAGCCCTGTACGTCTCGGTGGGAACATTATATACGTCTATAACGTAATATAACCTAACCTAACCCATCTAGCTCCTCGCTGGGAATGTTTTGTAGAATCCCGTTCGTGTAGCCCTTCACGTCTCGGTGGGAACATTATATACGTCTATAACGTTATATATCCTAACCTAAGGCAATCTAACATCTCGGATGTAGTATTTTACAACAATCCTGGCGGGGCGGCGGCTACTTCTCGGTGGGAACATTATATACTTCTGTAACGTAATCTACCCTAACCTAACCCATATAGCCCCTGGCTGGTAATGTTTTACAGAATCCCGGTCGCGTCGGCCCAGACCTGTCCGTGGGAACATTATATACGTCTATAGCGTTATATATACTAACCTAAGGCATATATTGTACCCAGCGAGAAGTAGGTTCCGACACGCCAGGAATGTTATCAAATGTTACATCCGAGATGTTAGGTTACCTTAGATTAGCATATATCCCGTTATAGACGTATATAATATTCACACCGAGAAGTATGGTCAGACACGCCAGGAATGTTGTAAAATATTACATCCGAGATGTTTGGTTGCCTTAGGGAAGGATATATAAAGTTACAGACGTATATAATGTTCCCACCGACAAGTGGGGTCCGACACGACAGGAATGTTGTCAAATATTACATCCGAGATGTTAGGTTGCCTTAGGTTAGGATATATAACGTTATAGACGCATATACTGTTCCCACCGAGAAGTAGGTTCCGACACGCCTGGAATGATGTCAAATATTACATCCGAGATGTTAGGTTGCCTTAGATTAGGATATATACCGTTATAGACGTATAAAATATTTCCACCGAAAAGTATGCTCCGAAACGCCAGGAATGTTGTAAAATGTTACATCCGAGATGTTTGCTTGCCTTAGGCTGCGATATATAACGTTATAGACGTATATACTCTTCCCACCGAGAAGTAGGTTCGGACAAGCCAGGAATGTTGTAAAATGTTACAACTGAGATGTTAGGTTTCCTTAGGTGAGGATATATAACGTTATAGAGGTATATACTGTTCCCACCAAGAAGTAGTGTCCGACTCGCTAGTAATGTTGTCAAATATTACATCCGAGATGTTAGGTTGCCTTAGGGTAGGATATATAACGTTATAGACGTATATAATATTCATACCGAAAAGTATGCTCCGACAGGCCAGGAATGTTGTAAAACGTTACATCCGAGATAATGGGTCGCCTTAGGTTAAGGTATTTAACGTTATAGACTCATATAATGTTCTCACCGCGAAGTAGGGTCCGACACGCTTGGAATGTTGTCAAACATTACATCCGAGATGTTAGGTTGCCTTAGGTTAGGATATATAACGTTATAGACGTATATCCTGTTCCCACCAAGAAGTAGGGTCCGACTCGCCAGTAATGTTGAAAATATTACGTCCGAGATGGTGGGTTAACTTAGGTTAGGATATATAACGTTATAGACGTATATACTGTTCCCACCAAGAAGTAGGGTCCGACACGCCAGGAATATTGTCAAATATTACATCCGAGATGCTAGGTTGCCTTAGGTTAGGATATATAACGTTATAGACGTATACACTGTTCCCACCAAGAAGTAGTGTCCGACTCGCCAGGAATGTTGTCAAATATTACATCCGAGATGTTAGGTTGCCTTAGGGTAGGATATATAACGTTATAGACGTATATAATATTCATACCGAAAAGTATGCTCCGACACGCCAGGAATGTTGTAAAATGTTACATCCGAGATAATGGTTCGCCTTAGGTTAAGGTATTTAACGTTATAGACTCATATAATGTTCTCACCGCGAAGTAGGGTCCGACACGCCTGGAATGTTGTCAAATATTACATCCGAGATGTTAGGTTGCCTTGCATTTGGATATATACCGTTATAGGCGTATATAATGTTCGCACCAAGAAGTAGGTTCCGACTCGCCAGAAATGTCAAATATTACATCCGAGATGTTAGGTTGCCTTTGGTTAGGATATATAACGTTATAGGCGTATATAATGTTCCCACCGAGAAATAGGTTCCGACTCGCCCGGAATGTTGTCACATATTACATCCGAGATGTTGGGTTGCCTTAGATTAGAATATATACCGTTATAGACGTGTATAACGTTCTCACCGAGAAGTATGCTCCGACTCGCCAGTAATGTTGTAAAATATTACGTCCGAGATTATGGGTCGCCTTCGGTTAAGATATTTAACGTTATAGACGCATATAACGTTCCCACCGCGAAGTAGGGTCCGACATGCCTGGAATGTTGTCAAATATTACATCCGAGATGTTAGGTTGCGTTAGGTTAGGATATATAACGTTATAGACGTATATAATATTCCTACCGAAAAGTATGCTCCGACAAGCCAGGAATGTTGTAAAATGTTACATCCGAGATGTTATGTTGCCTTGCATTTGGATATATACCGTTATAGGCGTATATAATGTTCTCACCAAGAAGTAGTGTCCGACTCGCCAGGAATGTTGTCAAATATTACATCCGAGATGTTAGGTTGCCTTAGGTTAGGATATATAACGTTATAGACGCATATACTGTTCCCACCGAGAAGTAGGTTCCGACACGCCTGGAATGATGTCAAATATTACATCCGAGATGTTAGGTTGCCTTAGATTAGGATATATACCGTTATAGACGTATAAAATATTTCCACCGAAAAGTATGCTCCGAAACGCCAGGAATGTTGTAAAATGTTACATCCGAGATGTTTGCTTGCCTTAGGCTGCGATATATAACGTTATAGACGTATATACTCTTCCCACCGAGAAGTAGGTTCGGACAAGCCAGGAATGTTGTAAAATGTTACAACTGAGATGTTAGGTTTCCTTAGGTGAGGATATATAACGTTATAGACGTATATAATATTCCCACATAGAAGTATGCTCCGACACGCTAGGAATGTTGTCAAATGTTACATCCGAGATGTTAGGTTGCCTTAGGTTAGGATATATAATATTCGAGACGTATATACTGTACCCTCCGAGAAGTAGGCTCCGTCTCGCCAGGAATGTTGTCAGATATATCATCCGTGATGTTAGGCTGCCTTAGATTAGGTTATATAACGTTATAGACATATGTAATGTTCCCACCGTGAAGTAGGGTCCGACACGACAGTAATGATTTCAAATATTACATCCGAGACGTTACGTTGCCTTACATAAGGATATATACCGTTATAGTCGTATATAAAGTTCCCACCGAGAAGTATGCTCCGACTCGCCAGTAATGTTGTAAAATATTACGTCCGAGATTATGGGTCGCCTTCGGTTAAGATATTTAACGTTATAGACGCATATAACGTTCCCACCGCGAAGTAGGGTCCGACATGCCTGGAATGTTGTCAAATATTACATCCGAGATGTTAGGTTGCCTAAGGTTAGGATATATAACGTTATAGATGTATATACTGTTCCCACCAAGAAGT
The DNA here is from genome assembly GCA_963969225.1 of Xylocopa violacea. Taxonomy (NCBI): domain Eukaryota; kingdom Metazoa; phylum Arthropoda; class Insecta; order Hymenoptera; family Apidae; genus Xylocopa; species Xylocopa violacea. The sequence continues at coordinate 1,036,630 of CAXAJV010000350.1, forward strand.
AGTGTCAGACTCGCCAGGAATGTTGTCAAATATTACATCCGAGATGTTAGGTTGCCTTAGGTTAGGATATATAACGTTATAGAGGTATATACTGTTCCCACCAAGAAGTAGTGTCCGACTCGCTAGTAATGTTGTCAAATATTACATCCGAGATGTTAGGTTGCCTTAGGGTAGGATATATAACGTTATAGACGTATATAATATTCATACCGAAAAGTATGCTCCGACAGGCCAGGAATGTTGTAAAACGTTACATCCGAGATAATGGGTCGCCTTAGGTTAAGGTATTTAACGTTATAGACTCATATAATGTTCTCACCGCGAAGTAGGGTCCGACACGCTTGGAATGTTGTCAAACATTACATCCGAGATGTTAGGTTGCCTTAGGTTAGGATATATAACGTTATAGACGTATATCCTGTTCCCACCAAGAAGTAGGGTCCGACTCGCCAGTAATGTTGAAAATATTACGTCCGAGATGGTGGGTTAACTTAGGTTAGGATATATAACGTTATAGACGTATATACTGTTCCCACCAAGAAGTAGGGTCCGACACGCCAGGAATATTGTCAAATATTACATCCGAGATGCTAGGTTGCCTTAGGTTAGGATATATAACGTTATAGACGTATACACTGTTCCCACCAAGAAGTAGTGTCCGACTCGCCAGGAATGTTGTCAAATATTACATCCGAGATGTTAGGTTGCCTTAGGGTAGGATATATAACGTTATAGACGTATATAATATTCATACCGAAAAGTATGCTCCGACACGCCAGGAATGTTGTAAAATGTTACATCCGAGATAATGGTTCGCCTTAGGTTAAGGTATTTAACGTTATAGACTCATATAATGTTCTCACCGCGAAGTAGGGTCCGACACGCCTGGAATGTTGTCAAATATTACATCCGAGATGTTAGGTTGCCTTGCATTTGGATATATACCGTTATAGGCGTATATAATGTTCGCACCAAGAAGTAGGTTCCGACTCGCCAGAAATGTCAAATATTACATCCGAGATGTTAGGTTGCCTTTGGTTAGGATATATAACGTTATAGGCGTATATAATGTTCCCACCGAGAAATAGGTTCCGACTCGCCCGGAATGTTGTCACATATTACATCCGAGATGTTGGGTTGCCTTAGATTAGAATATATACCGTTATAGACGTGTATAACGTTCTCACCGAGAAGTATGCTCCGACTCGCCAGTAATGTTGTAAAATATTACGTCCGAGATTATGGGTCGCCTTCGGTTAAGATATTTAACGTTATAGACGCATATAACGTTCCCACCGCGAAGTAGGGTCCGACATGCCTGGAATGTTGTCAAATATTACATCCGAGATGTTAGGTTGCGTTAGGTTAGGATATATAACGTTATAGACGTATATACTGTTCCCACCATGAAGTAGGGTCCAACTCGCCAGGAATGTTGTCAAATATTACATCCGAGATGTTAGGTTGCCTCAGGATAGGATATATAACGTTACAGACGTATATAATATTCCTACCGAAAAGTATGCTCCGACAAGCCTGAAATGTTGTAAAATGTTACATCCTTGATGTTTGGTTGCCCTAGGTTATTATATATAACGTTATAGACGTATATAATTTTCCCACCGAGAAGTAGGTTCCGACAAGCCAAGAATGTTGTAAAATGTTACATATGAGATGTTTGATTGCTTTAGGGTAGGATATACAACGTTGTAGACGTATATAATGTTCCCACCGAGACGTAGGGTCCGACTCGCCCGGAATGTTGTCAAATATTACAACCGAGATGTTGGGTTGCCTTAGATTAGAATATATAGCGTTATAGACGTATAAAATGTTCCCACCGAGAAGTAGGGTCCGACAAGCCAGGAATGTTGTAAAATGTTACATCCGAGATGTTAGATTGCCTTAGGTTAGGATATATAAGGTTATAGACGTATATACTGTTCCCACCGAGAAGTAGGGTCCGACACGGCAGTAATGATGTCAAATATTACGTCCGAGACGTTACGTTGCCTCACATTAGGATATATACCGTTATAGAAGTATATAATATTCCCACCGAGAAGTATTGTCCGCCTTGCCAGGAATGTTGTCAAATATTACATCCGAGATGTTAGGTTGCATTAGATTAGAATATATACCGTCGTAGACGTATATAATGTTCCCACCGAGAAGTATGTTCCGAGAAGTCAGGAATGTTGTCAAATATTACATCCGAGATGTTAGGTTGCCTTGCATTAGGATATATACCGTTATAGACGTATATAATTTTCCCACCGAGAAGTAGGTTCCGACAAGCCAAGAATGTTGTAAAATGTTACATCCGAGATGTTTGATTGCTTTAGGGTAGGATATACAACGTTGTAGACGTATATAATGTTCCCACCGAGACGTAGGGTCCGACACGCAAGAAATGTTGTAAAATATTACGTCCGAGATGATGGGTTGCCTTAGGTTAAGGTATTTAACGTTATAGACGCATATAATGTTCTCACCGCGAAGTAAGTTCCGACTCGCCTGGAATGCTGTCAAATATTACATCCGAGGTGTTAGGTTGCCTTAGGTTAGGGTATGTAACGTTATAGACGTATATACTGTTCCCACCCAGAAGTAGGGTCCGACTCGCCAGAAATGTTGTCAAACATTACATCCGAGATGTTAGCTTGCCTTTGGTTAGGATATATAACGTTATAGACGTATATAATGTTCCCACCGCGAAGTAGGGTCCGACACGCCTGGAATGCTGTCAAATATTACATTCGAAATGTTAGGTTGCCTTAGATTAGGATATATAAAGTTATATACGTATATAATATTCCCCCCGAAAAGTATGCTCCGACACGCCAGGAATGTTGTAAAATGTTACATCAGAGGTGTTATGTTGCCTTGCGTTAGGATATGTACCGTTATAGACGTATATAACGGTCCCACCGAGATGTATGCCAGGCACGCCAGTAATGTTGAAAATATTACGTCCGAGATGATGGGTTAACTTAGGTTAGGATATATAACGTCATAGACGTATATACTGTTCCCACCTTGAAGTAGGGTCCGACTCGCCGGAAATGTTGTCAAATATTACATCCGAGTTATTAGATTGCCTTAGGTTAGGATATATAATGTTCGAGACGTATATACTGTTTCCACCGAGAAGTAGGGTCCGACTAGCCCGGAATGTTGTCAAATATTACATCCGAGATGTTGGGTTGTCTTAGGTTAGGATATATAACGTTATAGACCTATATACTGTTCCCACCGAGAGTAGGGTCCGACTCGCCAGGAATGTTGACAAATATTACATCCGAGATAGTAGGTTGTATTAAATTAGAATATATATCGTTATAGACGTATACAGTGTTCCCACCGCGAAGTAGGGTCCGACTCGCCAGGAATGTTGTCAAATATTACATCCGAGATGTTAGGTTGCCTTAGGTTAGGATATATAACATTATAGACGTATATAATATTCCTACCGAAAAGTATGCTCCGACAAGCCTGAAATGTTGTAAAATGTTACATCCGTGATGTTTGGTTGCCCTAGGTTAGGATATATAACGTTATAGACGTATATAATTTTCCCACCGAGAAGTAGGTTCCGATAAGCCTGAAATGTTGTAAAATTTTACATCCGAGATGTTTGGTTGCCTTAGGTTAGGATATATAGCGTTATAGACGTATATAATGTTCCCAACGAGAAGTAGGGTCCGACACGCTAGGAATGTTGTCAAATATTACATCCGAGTTATTAGGTTGTCTTAGGTTAGGATATATAATGTTCGAGACGTATATACTGTTTCCACCGAGAGGGAGGGTCCGACACGCCCGTAATGAGGTCGAATATTACATCCGAGACGTTGCGTTGCCGTACATTAGGATATATACCGTTATAGATGTATATAATGTTCCCCCGGGAAGTATTGTCCGACTCGCCAGGAATGTTGTCCAATATTACATCCGAGATGTTAGGTTGCCTTAGGTTAGGATATATAACATTATAGACGTATATAACATTACTACCGAAAAGTATGCTCCGACATGCCTGAAATGTTGTAAAATGCTACAGCCGAGATGTTTGGTTGCCTTAGGTTAGGATATATAACGTTATAGACGTATATACTGTTCCCACCAAGAAGTAGGGTCCGACTCGCCAGTAATGTTGAAAATATTACGTCCGAGATGGTGGGTTAACTTAGGTTAGGATATATAACGTTATAGACGTATATACTGTTCCCACCAAGAAGTAGGGTCCTACTCGCCAGAAATGTTGTAAAATATTACATCCGAGATGTTAGGTTGGCCTAGGTTAGGATATATAACGTTATAGACGTATATAATGTACCCACCGAGAAGTAGGGTCCGACTCGCCCGGAATGTTGTCAAATATTACATCCGAGATGTTGGGTTACCTTAGATTAGAATATATACCGTTATAGACGTGTATAATGTTCCCAACGAGAAGTAGGTACCGACAAGCCTGAAATGTTGTAAAATGTTACATCCGAGATGTTTGGTTGCCTTAGGTTAGGATATATAACGTTATAGATGTATATAATTTTCCCAGCGAGAAGTAGGTTCCAATAAGCCACGAATGTTGTCAAATTTTACATCCGAGTTGTGTGGTTGCCTTAGGTTAGGATATATTACGTTGTAGACGTATATAATGTTCCCACCTTGAAGTAGGTTCCGACTAGCCCGGAATGTTGTCCAATATTACATTCGAAATGTTTGATTGCCTTAGGTTAGGATATACAACGTTATAGACGTATATAATATTCCTACCGAAAAGTATGCTCCGACAAGCCAGGAATGTTGTAAAATGTTACATCCGAGATGTTATGTTGCCTTGCATTTGGATATATACCGTTATAGGCGTATATAATGTTCGCACCAAGAAGTAGGTTCCGACTCGTCCGGAATGTTGTCAAATGTTACATCCGAGATGTTTGGTTGCCTTAGGTCAGGATATATAACGTTATAGACGTATATAATGTTCCCACCGAGAAGTAGGATCCGACTAGCCCGGAATGTTGTCAAATATTACATCCGAGATGTTTGATTGCCTTAGGTTAGGATATACAACGTTATAGACGTATATAATATTCCTACCGAAAAGTATGCTCCGACACGCCAGGAATGATGTAAAATGTTACATCCGAGATGTTATGTTGCCTTGCATCAGCATATATACCGTTATAGACGTATATAATGTTCCCACCGAGAAGTAGGGTCCGACACGCCAGGAATGTTGTCAAATATTACATCCGAGACGTTACGTTGCCTTACATAAGGATATATACCGTTATAGACGTATATAATGTTCCCACCGGGAAGTATTGTCCGACACGCCAGGAATATTGTCAAATATTACATCGGAGACGTTAGGTTGCCTTAGATTAGGATATATAACGTTATAGACGTATATAATCTTCCCACCGAGAAGTAGGGTCCGACTAGCCCGGAATGTTGTCAAATATTACATCCGAGATGTTTGATTGCCTTAGGTTAGGATATACAACGTTATAGACGTATATAATATTCCTACCGAAAAGTATGCTCCGACACGCCAGGAATGTTGTAAAATGTTACATCCGAGATGTTATGTTGCCTTGCATTAGGATATATACCGTTATAGACGTATATAATGTTTCCACCGTGAAGTAGGCTCCGACACGCCAGTAATGTTGTAAAATATTACGTCCGAGATTATGGGTCGCCTTCGGTTAAGATATTTCACGTTATAGACGCATATAATGTTCCCATCGCGAAGTAGGGTCCGACACGCCTGGAATGTTGTCAAATATTACATCCGAGATGTTAGGTTGCCTAAGGTTAGAATATATAACGTTATAGACGTATATACTGTTCCCACCAAGAAGTAGTGTCAGACTAGCCAGGAATGTTGTCAAATATTACATCCGAGATGTTAGGTTGCCTTAGGTAGGATATATAACGTTATAGACGTATATACTGTTCTCACCAAGAAGTAGTGTCCGACTCGCCAGGAATGTTGTCAAATATTACATCCGAGATGTTAGGTTGCCTTAGGTTAGGATATATAACGTTATAGACGCATATACTGTTCCCACCGAGAAGTAGGTTCCGACACGCCTGGAATGATGTCAAATATTACATCCGAGATGTTAGGTTGCCTTAGATTAGGATATATACCGTTATAGACGTATAAAATATTTCCACCGAAAAGTATGCTCCGAAACGCCAGGAATGTTGTAAAATGTTACATCCGAGATGTTTGCTTGCCTTAGGCTGCGATATATAACGTTATAGACGTATATACTCTTCCCACCGAGAAGTAGGTTCGGACAAGCCAGGAATGTTGTAAAATGTTACAACTGAGATGTTAGGTTTCCTTAGGTGAGGATATATAACGTTATAGACGTATATAATATTCCCACATAGAAGTATGCTCCGACACGCTAGGAATGTTGTCAAATGTTACATCCGAGATGTTAGGTTGCCTTAGGTTAGGATATATAATATTCGAGACGTATATACTGTACCCTCCGAGAAGTAGGCTCCGTCTCGCCAGGAATGTTGTCAGATATATCATCCGTGATGTTAGGCTGCCTTAGATTAGGTTATATAACGTTATAGACATATGTAATGTTCCCACCGTGAAGTAGGGTCCGACACGACAGTAATGATGTCAAATATTACATCCGAGACGTTACGTTGCCTTACATAAGGATATATACCGTTATAGTCGTATGTAAAGTTCCCACCGAGAAGTATGCTCCGACTCGCCAGTAATGTTGTAAAATATTACGTCCGAGATTATGGGTCGCCTTCGGTTAAGATATTTAACGTTATAGACGCATATAACGTTCCCACCGCGAAGTAGGGTCCGACATGCCTGGAATGTTGTCAAATATTACATCCGAGATGTTAGGTTGCCTAAGGTTAGGATATATAACGTTATAGATGTATATACTGTTCCCACCAAGAAGTAGTGTCAGACTCGCCAGGAATGTTGTCAAATATTACATCCGAGATGTTAGGTTGCCTTAGGTTAGGATATATAACGTTATAGAGGTATATACTGTTCCCACCAAGAAGTAGTGTCCGACTCGCTAGTAATGTTGTCAAATATTACATCCGAGATGTTAGGTTGCCTTAGGGTAGGATATATAACGTTATAGACGTATATAATATTCATACCGAAAAGTATGCTCCGACAGGCCAGGAATGTTGTAAAACGTTACATCCGAGATAATGGGTCGCCTTAGGTTAAGGTATTTAACGTTATAGACTCATATAATGTTCTCACCGCGAAGTAGGGTCCGACACGCTTGGAATGTTGTCAAACATTACATCCGAGATGTTAGGTTGCCTTAGGTTAGGATATATAACGTTATAGACGTATATCCTGTTCCCACCAAGAAGTAGGGTCCGACTCGCCAGTAATGTTGAAAATATTACGTCCGAGATGGTGGGTTAACTTAGGTTAGGATATATAACGTTATAGACGTATATACTGTTCCCACCAAGAAGTAGGGTCCGACACGCCAGGAATATTGTCAAATATTACATCCGAGATGCTAGGTTGCCTTAGGTTAGGATATATAACGTTATAGACGTATACACTGTTCCCACCAAGAAGTAGTGTCCGACTCGCCAGGAATGTTGTCAAATATTACATCCGAGATGTTAGGTTGCCTTAGGGTAGGATATATAACGTTATAGACGTATATAATATTCATACCGAAAAGTATGCTCCGACACGCCAGGAATGTTGTAAAATGTTACATCCGAGATAATGGTTCGCCTTAGGTTAAGGTATTTAACGTTATAGACTCATATAATGTTCTCACCGCGAAGTAGGGTCCGACACGCCTGGAATGTTGTCAAATATTACATCCGAGATGTTAGGTTGCCTTGCATTTGGATATATACCGTTATAGGCGTATATAATGTTCGCACCAAGAAGTAGGTTCCGACTCGCCAGAAATGTCAAATATTACATCCGAGATGTTAGGTTGCCTTTGGTTAGGATATATAACGTTATAGGCGTATATAATGTTCCCACCGAGAAATAGGTTCCGACTCGCCCGGAATGTTGTCACATATTACATCCGAGATGTTGGGTTGCCTTAGATTAGAATATATACAGTTATAGACGTGTATAACGTTCTCACCGAGAAGTATGCTCCGACTCGCCAGTAATGTTGTAAAATATTACGTCCGAGATTATGGGTCGCCTTCGGTTAAGATATTTAACGTTATAGACGCATATAACGTTCCCACCGCGAAGTAGGGTCCGACATGCCTGGAATGTTGTCAAATATTACATCCGAGATGTTAGGTTGCGTTAGGTTAGGATATATAACGTTATAGACGTATATACTGTTCCCACCATGAAGTAGGGTCCAACTCGCTAGGAATGTTGTCAAATATTACATCCGAGATGTTAGGTTGCCTCAGGATAGGATATATAACGTTACAGACGTATATAATATTCCTACCGAAAAGTATGCTCCGACAAGCCTGAAATGTTGTAAAATGTTACATCCTTGATGTTTGGTTGCCCTAGGTTATTATATATAACGTTATAGACGTATATAATTTTCCCACCGAGAAGTAGGTTCCGACAAGCCAAGAATGTTGTAAAATGTTACATATGAGATGTTTGATTGCTTTAGGGTAGGATATACAACGTTGTAGACGTATATAATGTTCCCACCGAGACGTAGGGTCCGACTCGCCCGGAATGTTGTCAAATATTACAACCGAGATGTTGGGTTGCCTTAGATTAGAATATATAGCGTTATAGACGTATAAAATGTTCCCACCGAGAAGTAGGGTCCGACACGCCTGGAATGTTGTCAAATATTACATCCGAGATGTTAGGTTGCGTTAGGTTAGGATATATAACGTTATAGACGTATATACTGTTCCCACCAAGAAGTAGGGTCCGACTCGCCAGGAATGTTGTCAAATATTACACCCGAGATGTTAGGTTCCATTAAATTAGACTATATACCGTTATAGACGTATATAATGTTCCCACCGAGAAGAAGGTTCCGACAAGCCAGGAATGTTGTAAAATGTTACATCCGAGATGTTTGCTTGCCTTAGGCTGCGATATATAACGTTATAGACGTATATACTCTTCCCACCGAGAAATAGGTTCGGACAAGCCAGGAATGTTGTAAAATGTTACAACTGAGATGTTAGGTTTCCTTAGGTGAGGATATATAACGTTATAGACGTATATAATATTCCCACATAGAAGTATGCTCCGACACGCTAGGAATGTTGTCAAATGTTACATCCGAGATGTTAGGTTGCCTTAGGTTAGGATATATAATATTCGAGACGTATATACTGTTCCCTCCGAGAAGTAGGCTCCGTCTCGCCAGGAATGTTGTCAGATATATCATCCGTGATGTTAGGCTGCCTTAGATTAGGTTATATAACGTTATAGACATATGTAATGTTCCCACCGTGAAGTAGGGTCCGACACGACAGTAATGATGTCAAATATTACATCCGAGACGTTACGTTGCCTTACATAAGGATATATACCGTTATAGTCGTATATAATGTTCCCACCACGAAGTAGGGTCCGACACGCCAGGAATATTGTCAAATATTGCATCTGAGATGATAGGTTGCCTTAGATTAGGATATATAACGTTTTAGACGTATATATTGTTCCCACCGAGAAGTAGGGTCCGACACGCCAGGAATGTTGTCAAATATTACATCCGAGATGCTAGGTTGCCTTAGGTTAGGATATATAACGTTATAGACGTATACACTGTTCCCACCAAGAAGTAGGGTCCGACTCGCCAGTAATGTTGAAAATATTACGTCCGAGATGATGGGTTAACTTAGGTTAGGATATATAACCTTATAGACGCATATAGTGTTCCCACCGAGAAGTAGGGTCCGACACGCCTGGAATGCTGTCAAATATTACATCCGAGATGTTAGGTTGTCTTAGGTTAGGATATATAACGTTATAGACGTATATACTGTTCCCACCAAGAAGTAGTGTCAGACTCGCCAGGAATGTTGTCAAATATTACATCCGAGATGTTAGGTTGCCTAAGGTTAGGATATATAACGTTATAGACGTATATACTGTTCCCACCAAGAAGTAGTGTCAGACTCGCCAGGAATGTTGTCAAATATTACATCCGAGATGCTAGGTTGCCTTAGGGTAGGATATATAACGTTATAGACGTATATAATATTCATACCGAAAAGTATGCTCCGACACGCCAGGAATGTTGTAAAATGTTACATCCGAGATAATGGTTCGCCTTAGGTTAAGGTATTTAACGTTATAGACTCATATAATGTTCTCACCGCGAAGTAGGGTCCGACACGCCTGGAATGTTGTCAAATATTACATCTGAGATGTTAGGTTGCCTTAGGTTAGGATATATAACGTTATAGACGTATATAATGTACCCACCGAGAAGTAGGGTCCGACTCGCCCGGAATGTTGTCAAATATTACATCCGAGATGTTGGGTTACCTTAGATTAGAATATATACCGTTATAGACGTGTATAATGTTCCCAACGAGAAGTAGGTACCGACAAGCCTGAAATGTTGTAAAATGTTACATCCGAGATGTTTGGTTGCCTTAGGTTAGGATATATAACGTTATAGATGTATATAATTTTCCCAGCGAGAAGTAGGTTCCGATAAGCCACGAATGTTGTCAAATTTTACATCCGAGTTGTTTGGTTGCCTTAGGTTAGGATATATTACGTTGTAGACGTATATAATGTTCCCACCTTGAAGTAGGTTCCGACTAGCCCGGAATGTTGTCAAATATTACATTCGAAATGTTTGATTGCCTTAGGTTAGTATATACAACGTTATAGACGTATATAATATTCCAACCGAAAAGTATGCTCCGACACGCCAGGAATGTTGTAAAATGTTACATCCGAGATGTTATGTTGCCTTGCATTAGGATATATACCGTTATAGACGTATATAATGTTTCCACCGTGAAGTAGGCTCCGACACGCCAGTAATGTTGTAAAATATTACGTCCGAGATTATGGGTCGCCTTCGGTTAAGATATTTAACGTTATAGACGCATATAATGTTCCCACCGCGAAGTAGGGTCCGACACGCCTGGAATGTTGTCAAATATTACATCCGAGATGTTAGGTTGCCTAAGGTTAGGATATATAACGTTATAGACGTATATACTGTTCCCACCAAGAAGTAGTGTCAGACTAGCCAGGAATGTTGTCAAATATTACATCCGAGATGTTAGGTTGCCTTAGGTAGGATATATAACGTTATAGACGTATATACTGTTCTCGCTAAGAAGTAGTGTCCGACTCGCCAGGAATGTTGTCAAATATTACATCCGAGATGTTAGGTTGCCTTAGGTTAGGATATATAACGTTATAGACGCATATACTGTTCCCACCGAGAAGTAGGGTCCGACACGCCTGGAATGTTGTCAAATATTACATCCGAGATGTTAGGTTGCGTTAGGTTAGGATATATAACGTTATAGACGTATATACTGTTCCCACCAAGAAGTAGGGTCCGACTCGCCAGGAATGTTGTCAAATATTAAACCCGAGATGTTAGGTTCCATTAAATTAGACTATATACCGTTATAGACGTATATAATGTTCCCACCGAGAAGACGGTTCCGACAAGCCAGGAATGTTGTAAAATGTTACATCCGAGATGCTTGATTGCTTTACGTTGGGATGTACAACGTTATAGACGTATATATTGTTCCCACCGAGGAGTAGGTTCCGACACGCGAGGAATGTTGTCAAATATTACATCCGAGATGTTAGGTTGCCTTAGATTAGGATATATACCGTTATAGACGTATAAAATATTTCCACCGAAAAGTATGCTCCGAAACGCCAGGAATGTTGTAAAATGTTACATCCGAGATGTTTGCTTGCCTTAGGCTGCGATATATAACGTTATAGACGTATATACTCTTCCCACCGAGAAGTAGGTTCGGACAAGCCAGGAATGTTGTAAAATGTTACAACTGAGATGTTAGGTTTCCTTAGGTGAGGATATATAACGTTATAGACGTATATAATATTCCCACATAGAAGTATGCTCCGACACGCTAGGAATGTTGTCAAATGTTACATCCGAGATGTTAGGTTGCCTTAGGTTAGGATATATAACGTTATAGACGTATATAATGTACCCACCGAGAAGTAGGGTCCGACTCGCCCGGAATGTTGTCAAATATTACATCCGAGATGTTGGGTTACCTTAGATTAGAATATATACCGTTATAGACGTGTATAATGTTCCCAACGAGAAGTAGGTACCGACAAGCCTGAAATGTTGTAAAATGTTACATCCGAGATGTTTGGTTGCCTTAGGTTAGGATATATAACGTTATAGATGTATATAATTTTCCCAACGAGAAGTAGGTTCCGATAAGCCACGAATGTTGTCAAATTTTACATCCGAGTTGTTTGGTTGCCTTAGGTTAGGATATATTACGTTGTAGACGTATATAATGTTCCCACCTTGAAGTAGGTTCCGACTAGCCCGGAATGTTGTCAAATATTACATTCGAAATGTTTGATTGCCTTAGGTTAGGATATACAACGTTATAGACGTATATAATATTCCTACCGAAAAGTATGCTCCGACAGGCCAGGAATGTTGTAAAATGTTACATCCGAGATGTTATGTTGCCTTGCATTAGGATATATACCGTTATAGACGTATATAATGTTTCCACCGTGAAGTAGGCTCCGACACGCCCGTAATGTTGTAAAATATTACGTCCGAGATTATGGGTCGCCTTCCGTTAAGATATTTAACGTTATAGACGCATATAATGTTCCCACCGCGAAGTAGGGTCCGACACGCCTGGAATGTTGTCAAATATTACATCCGAGATGTTAGGTTGCGTTAGGTTAGGATATATAACGTTATAGACGTATATACTGTTCCCACCAAGAAGTAGGGTCCGACTCGCCAGGAATGTTGTCAAATATTACACCCGAGATGTTGGGTTCCATTAAATTAGACTATATACCGTTATAGACGTATATAATGTTCCCACCGAGAAGAAGGTTCCGACAAGCCAGGAATGTTGTAAAATGTTACATCCGAGATGCTTGATTGCTTTACGTTGGGATATACAACGTTATAGACGTATATATTGTTCCCACCGAGGAGTAGGTTCCGACACGCGAGGAATGTTGTCAAATATTACATCCGAGATGTTAGGTTGCTTTAGATTAGGATATATACCGTTATAGACGTATAAAATATTTCCACCGAAAAGTATGCTCCGAAACGCCAGGAATGTTGTAAAATGTTACATCCGAGATGTTTGCTTGCCTTAGGCTGCGATATATAACGTTATAGACGTATATACTCTTCCCACCGAGAAGTAGGTTCGGACAAGCCAGGAATGTTGAAAAATGTTACAACTGAGATGTTAGGTTTCCTTAGGTGAGGATATATAACGTTATAGACGTATATAATATTCCCACATAGAAGTATGCTCCGACACGCTAGGAATGTTGTCAAATGTTACATCCGAGATGTTAGGTTGCCTTAGGTTAGGATATATAATATTCGAGACGTATATACTGTACCCTCCGAGAAGTAGGCTCCGTATTGCCAGGAATGTTGTCAGATATATCATCCGTGATGTTAGGCTGCCTTAGATTAGGTTATATAACGTTATAGACATATGTAATGTTCCCACCGTGAAGTAGGGTCCGACACGACAGTAATGATGTCAAATATTACATCCGAGACGTTACGTTGCCTTACATAAGGATATATACCGTTATAGTCGTATATAATGTTCCCACCGAGAAGTATGCTCCGACTCGCCAGTAATGTTGTAAAATATTACGTCCGAGATTATGGGTCGCCTTCGGTTAAGATATTTAACGTTATAGACGCATATAACGTTCCCACAGCGAAGTAGGGTCCGACATGCCTGGAATGTTGTCAAATATTACATCCGAGATGTTAGGTTGCCTAAGGTTAGGATATATAACGTGATAGACGTATATACTGTTCCCACCAAGAAGTAGTGTCCGACTCGCCAGGAATGTTGTCAAATATTGCATCCGAGATGTTAGGTTGCCTTAGGGTAGGATATATAACGTTATAGACGTATATAATATTCATACCGAAAAGTATGCTCCGACACGCCAGGAATGTTGTAAAATGTTACATCCGAGATAATGGTTCGCCTTATGTTAAGGTATTTAACGTTATAGACTCATATAATGTTCTCACCGCGAAGTAGGGTCCGACACGCCTGGAATGTTGTCAAATATTACATCCGAGATGTTAGATTGCCTTAGGTTAGGATATATAACGTTATAGACGTATACACTGTTCCCACCAAGAAGTAGGGTCCGACTCGCCAGTAATGTTGAAAATATTACGTCCGAGATGATGGGTTAACTTAGGTTAGGATATATAACCTTATAGACGCATATACTGTTCCCACCAAGAAGTAGGGTCCGACTCGCCAGAAATGTTGTAAAATATTACATCCGAGATGTTAGGTTGCCTTAGGTTAGGATATATAACGTTATAGACGTATATAATGTACCCACCGAGAAGTAGGGTCCGACTCGCCCGGAATGTTGTCAAATATTACATCCGAGATGTTGGGTTACCTTAGATTAGAATATATACCGTTATAGACGTGTATAATGTTCCCAACGAGAAGTAGGTACCGACAAGCCTGAAATGTTGTAAAATGTTACATCCGAGATGTTTGGTTGCCTTAGGTTAGGATATATAACGTTATAGATGTATATAATTTTCCCAGCGAGAAGTAGGTTCCGATAAGCCACGAATGTTGTCAAATTTTACATCCGAGTTGTTTGGTTGCCTTAGGTTAGGATATATTACGTTGTAGACGTATATAATGTTCCCACCTTGAAGTAGGTTCCGACTAGCCCGGAATGTTGTCAAATATTACATTCGAAATGTTTGATTGCCTTAGGTTAGGATATACAACGTTATAGACGTATATAATATTCCTACCGAAAAGAATGCTCCGACACGCCAGGAATGTTGTAAAATGTTACATCCGAGATGTTATGTTGCCTTGCATTAGGATATATACCGTTATAGACGTATATAATGTTTCCACCGTGAAGTAGGCTCCGACACGCCAGAAATGTTGTAAAATATTACGTCCGAGATTATGGGTCGCCTTCGGTTAAGATATTTAACGTTATAGACGCATATAATGTTCCCACCGCGAAGTAGGGTCCGACACGCCTGGAATGTTGTCAAATATTACATCCGAGATGTTAGGTTGCGTTAGGTTAGGATATATAACGTTATAGACGTATATACTGTTCCCACCAAGAATTAGGGTCCGACTCGCCAGGAATGTTGTCAATAATTACACCCGAGATGTTAGGTTCCATTAAATTAGACTATATACCGTTATAGACGTATATAATGTTCCCACCGAGAAGAAGGTTCCGACAAGCCAGGAATGTTGTAAAATGTTACATCCGAGATGCTTGATTGCTTTACGTTGGGATATACAACGTTATAGACGTATATATTGTTCCCACCGAGGAGTAGGTTCCGACACGCGAGGAATGTTGTCAAATATTACATCCGAGATGTTAGGTTGCCTTAGATTAGGATATATACCGTTATAGACGTATAAAATATTTCCACCGAAAAGTATGCTCCGAAACGCCAGGAATGTTGTAAAATGTTACATCCGAGATGTTTGCTTGCCTTAGGCTGCGATATATAACGTTATAGACGTATATACTCTTCCCACCGAGAAGTAGGTTCGGACAAGCCAGGAATGTTGTAAAATGTTACAACTGAGATGTTAGGTTTCCTTAGGTGAGGATATATAACGTTATAGACGTATATAATATTCCCACATAGAAGTATGCTCCGACACGCTAGGAATGTTGTCAAATGTTACATCCGAGATGTTAGGTTGCCTTAGGGTAGGATATATAACGTTATAGACGTATATAATATTCATACCGAAAAGTATGCTCCGACACGCCAGGAATGTTGTAAAATGTTACATCCGAGATAATGGTTCGCCTTATGTTAAGGTATTTAACGTTATAGACTCATATAATGTTCTCACCGCGAAGTAGGGTCCGACACGCCTGGAATGTTGTCAAATATTACATCCGAGATGTTAGATTGCCTTAGGTTAGGATATATAACGTTATAGACGAATACACTGTTCCCACCAAGAAGTAGGGTCCGACTCGCCAGTAATGTTGAAAATATTACGTCCGAGATGATGGGTTAACTTAGGTTAGGATATATAACCTTATAGACGCATATACTGTTCCCACCAAGAAGTAGGGTCCGACTCGCCAGAAATGTTGTAAAATATTACATCCGAGATGTTAGGTTGCCTTAGGTTAGGATATATAACGTTATAGACGTATATAATGTACCCACCGAGAAGTAGGGTCCGACTCGCCCGGAATGTTGTCAAATATTACATCCGAGATGTTGGGTTACCTTAGATTAGAATATATACCGTTATAGACGTGTATAATGTTCCCAACGAGAAGTAGGTACCGACAAGCCTGAAATGTTGTAAAATGTTACATCCGAGATGTTTGGTTGCCTTAGGTTAGGATATATAACGTTATAGATGTATATAATTTTCCCAGCGAGAAGTAGGTTCCGATAAGCCACGAATGTTGTCAAATTTTACATCCGAGTTGTTTGGTTGCCTTAGGTTAGGATATATTACGTTGTAGACGTATATAATGTTCCCACCTTGAAGTAGGTTCCGACTAGCCCGGAATGTTGTCAAATATTACATTCGAAATGTTTGATTGCCTTAGGTTAGGATATACAACGTTATAGACGTATATAATATTCCTACCGAAAAGTATGCTCCGACACGCCAGGAATGTTGTAAAATGTTACATCCGATATGTTATGTTGCCTTGCATTAAGATATTTAACGTTATAGACGCATATAATGTTCCCACCGCGAAGTAGGGTCCGACACGCCTGGAATGTTGTCAAATATTACATCCGAGATGTTAGGTTGCGTTAGGTTAGGATATATAACGTTATAGACGTATATACTGTTCCCACCAAGAAGTAGGGTCCGACTCGCCAGGAATGTTGTCAAATATTACACCCGAGATGTTAGGTTCCATTAAATTAGACTATATACCGTTATAGACGTATATAATGTTCCCACCGTGAAGAAGGTTCCGACAAGCCAGGAATGTTGTAAAATGTTACATCCGAGATGCTTGATTGTTTTACGTTGGGATATACAACGTTATAGACGTATATATTGTTCCCACCGAGGAGTAGGTTCCGACACGCGAGGAATGTTGTCAAATATTACATCCGAGATGTTAGGTTGCCTTAGATTAGGATATATACCGTTATAGACGTATAAAATATTTCCACCGAAAAGTATGCTCCGAAACGCCAGGAATGTTGTAAAATGTTACATCCGAGATGTTTGCTTGCCTTAGGCTGCGATATATAACGTTATAGACGTATATACTCTTCCCACCGAGAAGTAGGTTCGGACAAGCCAGGAATGTTGTAAAATGTTACAACTGAGATGTTAGGTTTCCTTAGGTGAGGATATATAACGTTATAGACGTATATAATATTCCCACATAGAAGTATGCTCCGACACGCTAGGAATGTTGTCAAATGTTACATCCGAGATGTTAGGTTGCCTTAGGTTAGGATATATAATATTCGAGACGTATATACTGTACCCTCCGAGAAGTAGGCTCCGTCTCGCCAGGAATGTTGTCAGATATATCATCCGTGATGTTAGGCTGCCTTAGATTAGGTTATATAACGTTATAGACATATGTAATGTTCCCACCGTGAAGTAGGGTCCGACACGACAGTAATGATGTCAAATATTACATCCGAGACGTTACGTTGCCTTACATAAGGATATATACCGTTATAGTCGTATATAATGTTCCCACCGAGAAGTATGCTCCGACTCGCCAGTAATGTTGTAAAATATTACGTCCGAGATTATGGGTCGCCTTCGGTTAAGATATTTAACGTTATAGACGCATATAACGTTCCCACCGCGAAGTAGGGTCCGACATGCCTGGGATGTTGTCAAATATTACATCCGAGATGTTAGGTTGCCTAAGGTTAGGATATATAACGTTATAGATGTATATACTGTTCCCACCAAGAAGTAGTGTCAGACTCGCCAGGAATGTTGTCAAATATTACATCCGAGATGTTAGGTTGCCTTAGGTTAGGATATATAACGTTATAGAGGTATATACTGTTCCCACCAAGAAGTAGTGTCCGACTCGCTAGTAATGTTGTCAAATATTACATCCGAGATGTTAGGTTGCCTTAGGGTAGGATATATAACGTTATAGACGTATATAATATTCATACCGAAAAGTATGCTCCGACAGGCCAGGAATGTTGTAAAATGTTACATCCGAGATAATGGGTCGCCTTAGGTTAAGGTATTTAACGTTATAGACTCATATAATGTTCTCACCGCGAAGTAGGGTCCGACACGCTTGGAATGTTGTCAAACATTACATCCGAGATGTTAGGTTGCCTTAGGTTAGGATATATAACGTTATAGACGTATATACTGTTCCCACCAAGAAGTAGGGTCCGACTCGCCAGTAATGTTGAAAATATTACGTCCGAGATGGTGGGTTAACTTAGGTTAGGATATATAACGTTATAGACGTATATACTGTTCCCACCAAGAAGTAGGGTCCGACTCGCCAGAAATGTTGTAAAATATTACATCCGAGATGTTAGGTTGCCTTAGGTTAGGATATATAACGTTATAGACGTATATAATGTACCCACCGAGAAGTAGGGTCCGACTCGCCCGGAATGTTGTCAAATATTACATCCGAGATGTTGGGTTACCTTAGATTAGAATATATACCGTTATAGAGGTGTATAATGTTCCCAACGAGAAGTAGGTACCGACAAGCCTGAAATGTTGTAAAATGTTACATCCGAGATGTTTGGTTGCCTTAGGTTAGGATATATAACGTTATAGAAGTATATAATTTTCCCAGCGAGAAGTAGGTTCCGATAAGCCACGAATGATGTCAAATTTTACATCCGAGTTGTTTGGTTGCCTTAGGTTAGGATATACAACGTTATAGACGTATATAATATTCCTACCGAAAAGTATGCTCCGACACGCCAGGAATGTTGTAAAATGTTACATCCGAGATGTTATGTTGCCTTGCATTAGGATATATACCGTTATAGACGTATATAATGTTTCCACCGTGAAGTAGGCTCCGACACGCCAGTAATGTTGTAAAATATTACGTCCGAGATTATGGGTCGCCTTCGGTTAAGATATTTAACGTTATAGACGCATATAATGTTCCCAACGCGAAGTAGGGTCCGACACGCCTGGAATGTTGTCAAATATTACATCCGAGATGTTAGGTTGCCTAAGGTTAGGATATATAACGTTATAGACGTATATACTGTTCCCACCAAGAAGTAGTGTCAGACTAGCCAGGAATGTTGTCAAATATTACATCCGAGATGTTAGGTTGCCTTAGGTAGGATATATAACGTTATAGACGTATATACTGTTCTCACCAAGAAGTAGTGTCCGACTCGCCAGGAATATTGTCAAATATTACATCCGAGATGTTAGGTTGCCTTAGGTTAGGATATATAACGTTATAGACGCATATATTGTTCCCACCGAGAAGTAGGGTCCGACACGCCAGGAATATTGTCAAATATTACATCCGAGATGCTAGGTTGCCTTAGGTTAGGATATATAACGTTATAGACGTATACACTGTTCCCACCAAGACGTAGTGTCCGACTCGCCAGGAATGTTGTCAAATATTACATCCGAGATGTTAGGTTGCCTTAGGGTAGGATATATAACGTTATAGACGTATATAATATTCATACCGAAAAGTATGCTCCGACACGCCAGGAATGTTGTAAAATGTTACATCCGAGATAATGGTTCGCCTTAGGTTAAGGTATTTAACGTTATAGACTCATATAATGTTCTCACCGCGAAGTAGGGTCCGACACGCCTGGAATGTTGTCAAATATTACATCCGAGATGTTAGGTTGCCTTGCATTTGGATATATACCGTTATAGGCGTATATAATGTTCGCACCAAGAAGTAGGTTCCGACTCGCCAGAAATGTCAAATATTACATCCGAGATGTTAGGTTGCCTTTGGTTAGGATATATAACGTTATAGGCGTATATAATGTTCCCACCGAGAAATAGGTTCCGACTCGCCCGGAATGTTGTCACATATTACATCCGAGATGTTGGGTTGCCTTAGATTAGAATATATACCGTTATAGACGTGTATAACGTTCTCACCGAGAAGTATGCTCCGACTCGCCAGTAATGTTGTAAAATATTACGTCCGAGATTATGGGTCGCCTTCGGTTAAGATATTTAACGTTATAGACGCATATAACGTTCCCACCGCGAAGTAGGGTCCGACATGCCTGGAATGTTGTCAAATATTACATCCGAGATGTTAGGTTGCGTTAGGTTAGGATATATAACGTTATAGACGTATATACTGTTCCCACCATGAAGTAGGGTCCAACTCGCCAGGAATGTTGTCAAATATTACACCCGAGATGTTAGGTTCCATTAAATTAGACTATATACCGTTATAGACGTATATAATGTTCCCACCGAGAAGAAGGTTCCGAAAAGCCAGGAATGTTGTAAAATGTTACATCCGAGATGCTTGATTGCTTTACGTTGGGATGTACAACGTTATAGACGTATATATTGTTCCCACCGAGGAGTAGGTTCCGACACGCGAGGAATGTTGTCAAATATTACATCCGAGATGTTAGGTTGCCTTAGATTAGGATATATACCGTTATAGACGTATAAAATTTTTCCACCGAAAAGTATGCTCCGAAACGCCAGGAATGTTGTAAAATGTTACATCCGAGATGTTTGCTTGCCTTAGGCTGCGATATATAACGTTATAGACGTATATACTCTTCCCACCGAGAAGTAGGTTCGGACAAGCCAGGAATGTTGTAAAATGTTACAACTGAGATGTTAGGTTTCCTTAGGTGAGGATATATAACGTTATAGACGTATATAATATTCCCACATAGAAGTATGCTCCGACACGCTAGGAATGTTGTCAAATGTTACATCCGAGATGTTAGGTTGCCTTAGGTTAGGATATATAATATTCGAGACGTATATACTGTACCCTCCGAGAAGTAGGCTCCGTCTCGCCAGGAATGTTGTCAGATATATCATCCGTGATGTTAGGCTGCCTTAGATTAGGTTATATAACGTTATAGACATATGTAATGTTCCCACCGTGAAGTAGGGTCCGACACGACAGTAATGATGTCAAATATTACATCCGAGACGTTACGTTGCCTTACATAAGGATATATACCGTTATAGTCGTATATAATGTTCCCACCACGAAGTAGGGTCCGACACGCCAGGAATATTGTCAAATATTGCATCTGAGATGATAGGTTGCCTTAGATTAGGATATATAACGTTTTAGACGTATATATTGTTCCCACCGAGAAGTAGGGTCCGACACGCCAGGAATGTTGTCAAATATTACATCCGAGATGCTAGGTTTCCTTAGATTAGGATATATACCGTTATAGACGTACATAATATTCCCACCGAAAAGTATGCTCCGACACCCCGGGAATGTTGTAAAATGTTACATCCGAGATGTTATGGTGCTTTAGATTAGGACATATAACGTTATAGACTTATATATTGTAACCACCGAGAAGTAGGGTCCGACACGCCAGGAATATTGTCAAATATTACATCCGAGATGCTAGGTTGCCTTAGGTTAGGATATATAACGTTATAGACGTATACACTTTTCCCACCAAGAATAGGGTCCGACTCGCCAGTAATGTTGAAAATATTACGTCCGAGATGATGGGTTAACTTAGGTTAGGATATATAACCTTATAGACGCATATAGTGTTCCCACCGAGAAGTAGGGTCCGACACGCCTGGAATGCTGTCAAATATTACATCCGAGATGTTAGGTTGTCTTAGGTTAGGATATATAACGTTATAGACGTATATACTGTTCCCACCAAGAAGTAGTGTCAGACTCGCCAGGAATGTTGTCAAATATTACATCCGAGATGTTAGGTTGCCTAAGGTTAGGATATATAACGTTATAGACGTATATACTGTTCCCACCAAGAAGTAGTGTCAGACTCGCCAGGAATGTTGTCAAATATTACATCCGAGATGCTAGTTTGCCTTAGGTTAGGATATATAACGTTATAGACGTATATACTGTTCCCACCAAGAAGTAGTGTCCGACTCGCCAGGAATGTTGTCAAATATTAAATCCGAGATGTTAGGTTGCCTTAGGGTAGGATATATAACGTTATAGACGTATATAATATTCATACCGAAAAGTATGCTCCGACACGCCAGGAATGTTGTAAAATGTTACATCCGAGATAATGGTTCGCCTTAGGTTAAGGTATTTAACGTTATAGACTCATATAATGTTCTCACCGCGAAGTAGGGTCCGACACGCCTGGAATGTTGTCAAATATTACATCCGAGATGTTAGGTTGCCTTAGGTTAGGATATATAACGTTATAGACGTATACACTGTTCCCACCAAGAAGTAGGGTCCGACTCGCCAGTAATGTTGAAAATATTACGTCCGAGATGATGGGTTAACTTAGGTTAGGATATATAACCTTATAGACGCATATACTGTTCCCACCAAGAAGTAGGGTCCGACTCGCCAGAAATGTTGTAAAATATTACATCCGAGATGTTAGGTTGCCTTAGGTTAGGATATATAACGTTATAGACGTATATAATGTACCCACCGAGAAGTAGGGTCCGACTCGCCCGGAATGTTGTCAAATGTTACATCCGAGATGTTGGGTTACCTTAGATTAGAATATATACCGTTATAGACGTGTATAATGTTCCCAACGAGAAGTAGGTACCGACAAGCCTGAAATGTTGTAAAATGTTACATCCGAGATGTTTGGTTGCCTTAGGTTAGGATATATAACGTTATAGATGTATATAATTTTCCCAGCGAGAAGTAGGTTCCGATAAGCCACGAATGTTGTCAAATTTTACATCCGAGTTGTTTGGTTTCCTTAGGCTAGGATATATTACGTTGTAGACGTATATAATGTTCCCACCTTGAAGTAGGTTCCGACTAGCCCGGAATGTTGTCAAATATTAAATCCGAGATGTTAGGTTGCCTTAGGGTAGGATATATAACGTTATAGACGTATATAATATTCATACCGAAAAGTATGCTCCGACACGCCAGGAATGTTGTAAAATGTTACATCCGAGATAATGGTTCGCCTTAGGTTAAGGTATTTAACGTTATAGACTCATATAATGTTCTCACCGCGAAGTAGGGTCCGACACGCCTGGAATGTTGTCAAATATTACATCCGAGATGTTAGGTTGCCTTAGGTTAGGATATATAACGTTATAGACGTATACACTGTTCCCACCAAGAAGTAGGGTCCGACTCGCCAGTAATGTTGAAAATATTACGTCCGAGATGATGGGTTAACTTAGGTTAGGATATATAACCTTATAGACGCATATACTGTTCCCACCAAGAAGTAGGGTCCGACTCGCCAGAAATGTTGTAAAATATTACATCCGAGATGTTAGGTTGCCTTAGGTTAGGATATATAACGTTATAGACGTATATAATGTACCCACCGAGAAGTAGGGTCCGACTCGCCCGGAATGTTGTCAAATGTTACATCCGAGATGTTGGGTTACCTTAGATTAGAATATATACCGTTATAGACGTGTATAATGTTCCCAACGAGAAGTAGGTACCGACAAGCCTGAAATGTTGTAAAATGTTACATCCGAGATGTTTGGTTGCCTTAGGTTAGGATATATAACGTTATAGATGTATATAATTTTCCCAGCGAGAAGTAGGTTCCGATAAGCCACGAATGTTGTCAAATTTTACATCCGAGTTGTTTGGTTGCCTTAGGCTAGGATATATTACGTTGTAGACGTATATAATGTTCCCACCTTGAAGTAGGTTCCGACTAGCCCGGAATGTTGTCAAATATTACATTCGAAATGTTTGATTGCCTTAGGTTAGGATATACAACGTTATAGACGTATATAATATTCCTACCGAAAAGTATGCTCCGACAAGCCAGGAATGTTGTAAAATGTTACATCCGAGATGTTATGTTGCCTTGCATTTGGATATATACCGTTATAGGCGTATATAATGTTCGCACCAAGAAGTAGGTTCCGACTCGCCCGGAATGTTGTCAAATGTTACATCCGAGATGTTTGGTTGCCTTAGGTCAGGATATATAACGTTATAGACGTATATAATGTTCCCACCGAGAAGTAGGATCCGACTAGCCCGGAATGTTGTCAAATATTACATCCGAGATGTTTGATTGCCTTAGGTTAGGATATACAACGTTATAGACGTATATAATATTCCTACCGAAAAGTATGCTCCGACACGCCAGGAATGATGTAAAATGTTACATCCGAGATGTTATGTTGCCTTGCATCAGCATATATACCGTTATAGACGTATATAATGTTCCCACCGAGAAGTAGGGTCCGACACGCCAGGAATGTTGTCAAATATTACATCCGATTTATCAGGTTGCGTTAGGTTAGAATATTTAACGTTATAGACGCATATAATGTTCCCACCGAGAAGTATTGTCCGACTCGCCAGGAATGTTGTCAAATATTACATCCGAGACGTTACGTTGCCTTACATAAGGATATATACCGTTATAGACGTATATAATGTTCCCACCGGGAAGTATTGTCCGACACGCCAGGAATATTGTCAAATATTACATCGGAGACGTTAGGTTGCCTTAGATTAGGATATATAACGTTATAGACGTATATAATCTTCCCACCGAGAAGTAGGGTCCGACTAGCCCGGTATGTTGTCAAATATTACATCCGAGATGTTTGATTGCCTTAGGTTAGGATATACAACGTTATAGACGTATATAATACTCCTACCGAAAAGTATGCACCGACACGCCAGGAATGTTGTAAAATGTTACATCCGAGATGTTATGTTGCCTTGCATTAGGATATATACCGTTATAGACGTATATAATGTTCCCACCGTGAAGTATGCTCCGACTCGCCAGTAATGTTGTAAAATATTACGTCCGAGATTATGGGTCGCCTTCGGTTAAGATATTTAACGTTATAGACGCATATAACGTTTCCACCGCGAAGTAGGGTCCGACATGCCTGGAATGTTGTCAAATATTACATCCGAGATGTTAGGTTGCCTAAGGTTAGGATATATAACGTTATAGACGTATATACTGTTCAAACCAAGAAGTAGTGTCAGACACGCCAGGAATGTTGTCAAATATTACATCCGAGATGTTAGGTTGCCTTAGGTTAGGATATATAACGCTATAGACGTATATACTGTTCCCACCAAGAAGTAGTGTCCGACTCGCTAGTAATGTTGTCAAATATTACATCCGAGATGTTAGGTTGCCTTAGGGTAGGATATATAACGTTATAGACGTATATAATATTCATACCGAAAAGTATGCTCCGACAGGCCAGGAATGTTGTAAAATGTTACATCCGAGATAATGGGTCGCCTTAGGTTAAGGTATTTAACGTTATAGACTCATATAATGTTCTCACCGCGAAGTAGGGTCCGACACGCTTGGAATGTTGTCAAACATTACATCCGAGATCTTAGGTTGCCTTAGGTTAGGATATATAACGTTATAGACGTATATACTGTTCCCACCAAGAAGTAGGGTCCGACTCGCCAGTAATGTTGAAAATATTACGTCCGAGATGGTGGGTTAACTTAGGTTAGGATATATAACGTTATAGACGTATATACTGTTCCCACCAAGAAGTAGGGTCCGACTCGCCAGAAATGTTGAAAAATATTACATCCGAGATGTTAGGTTGCCTTAGGTTAGGATATATAACGTTATAGACGTATATAATGTACCCACCGAGAAGTAGGGTCCGACTCGCCCGGAATGTTGTCAAATATTACATCCGAGATGTTGGGTTACCTTAGATTAGAATATATACCGTTATAGACGTGTATAATGTTCCCAACGAGAAGTAGGTACCGACAAGCCTGAAATGTTGTAAAATGTTACATCCGAGATGTTTGGTTGCGTTAGGTTAGGATATATAACGTTATAGATGTATATAATTTTCCCAGCGAGAAGTAGGTTCCGATAAGCCACGAATGTTGTCAAATTTTACATCCGAGTTGTTTGGTTGCCTTAGGTTAGGATATATTACGTTGTAGACGTATATAATGTTCCCACCTTGAAGTAGGTTCCGACTAGCCCGGAATGTTGTCAAATATTACATTCGAAATGTTTGATTGCCTTAGGTTAGGATATACAACGTTATAGACGTATATAATATTCCTACCGAAAAGTATGCTCCGACAAGCCAGGAATGTTGTAAAATGTTACATCCGAGATGTTATGTTGCCTTGCATTTGGATATATACCGTTATAGGCGTATATAATGCTCGCACCAAGAAGTAGGTTCCGACTCGCCCGGAATGTTGTCAAATGTTACATCCGAGATGATTGGTTGCCTTAGGTCAGGATATATAACGTTATAGACGTATATAATGTTCCCACCGAGAAGTAGGATCCGACTAGCCCGGAATGTTGTCAAATATTACATCCGAGATGTTTGATTGCCTTAGGTTAGGATATACAATGTTATAGACGTATATAATATTCCTACCGAAAAGTATGCTCCGACACGCCAGGAACGATGTAAAATGTTACATCCGAGATGTTATGTTGCCTTGCATCAGCATATATACCGTTATAGACGTATATAATGTTCCCACCGAGAAGTAGGGTCCGACACGCCAGGAATGTTGTCCAATATTACATCCGATTTATCAGGTTGCGTTAGGTTAGAATATTTAACGTTATAGACGCATATAATGTTCCCACCGAGAAGTATTGTCCGACTCGCCAGGAATGTTGTCAAATATTACATCCGAGACGTTACGTTGCCTTACATAAGGATATATACCGTTATAGACGTATATAATGTTCCCACCGGGAAGTATTGTCCGACACGACAGGAATATTGTCAAATATTACATCGGAGACGTTAGGTTGCCTTAGATTAGGATATATAACGTTATAGACGTATATAATCTTCCCACCGAGAAGTAGGGTCCGACTAGCCCGGAATGTTGTCAAATATTACATCCGAGATGTTTGATTGCCTTAGGTTAGGATATACAACGTTATAGACGTATATAATATTCCTACCGAAAAGTATGCACCGACACGCCAGGAATGTTGTAAAATGTTACATCCGAGATGTTATGTTGCCTTGCATTAGGATATATACCGTTATAGACGTATATAATGTTCCCACCGGGAGGTATTGTCCGACTCGCCAGGAATGTTGTCCAATATTACATCCGAGATGTTAGGTTGCCTTAGGTTAGGATATATAACATTATAGACGTATATAATATTCCTACCGAAAAGTATGCTCCGACATGCCTGAAATGTTGTAAAATGCTACATACGAGATGTTTGGTTGCCTTAGGTTAGGATATATAACGTTATAGACGTATATACTGTTCCCACCAAGAAGTAGTGTCAGACTGCCCAGGAATGTTGTCAAATATTACATCCGAGATGTTGGGTTACCTTAGATTAGAATATATACCGTTATAGACGTATATACTGTTCCCACCAAGAAGTAGTGTCCGACTCGCCAGGAATGTTGTCAAATATTACATCCGAGATGTTAGGTTGCCTTAGGTTAGGATATATAACGTTATAGACGCATATACTGTTCCCACCGAGAAGTAGGGTCCGACACGCCTGGAATGTTGTCAAATATTACATCCGAGATGTTAGGTTGCGTTAGGTTAGGATATACAACGTTATAGACGTATATACTGTTCCCACCAAGAAGTAGGGTCCGACTCGCCAGGAATGTTGTAAAATGTTACATCCGAGATGCCTGATTGCCTTAGGTTGCGATATATAACGTTATAGACGTATATACTCTTCGCACCGAGAAGTAGGTTCGGACAAGCCAGGAATGTTGTAAAATGTTACAACTGAGATGTTAGGTTTCCTTAGGTGGGGATATATAACGTTATAGACGTATATAATATTCCCACATAGAAGTATGCTCCGACACGCTAGGAATGTTGTCAAATGTTACATCCGAGATATTAGGTTGCCTTAGGTTAGGATATATAATATTCGAGACGTATATACTGTTCCCTCCGAGAAGTAGGCTCCGTCTCGCCAGGAATGTTGTCAGATATATCATCCGTGATGTTAGGCTGCCTTAGATTAGGTTATATAACGTTATAGACATATGTAATGTTCCCACCGTGAAGTAGGGTCCGACACGACAGTAATGATGTCAAATATTACATCCGAGATGCTAGGTTTCCTTAGATTAGGATATATACCGTTATAGACGTACATAATATTCCCACCGAAAAGTATGCTCCGACACCCCGGGAATGTTGTAAAATGTTACATCCGAGATGTTATGGTGCTTTAGATTAGGACATATAACGTTATAGACTTATATATTGTAACCACCGAGAAGTAGGGTCCGACACGCCAGGAATATTGTCAAATATTACATCCGAGATGCTAGGTTGCCTTAGGTTAGGATATATAACGTTATAGACGTATACACTGTTCCCACCAAGAAGTAGGGTCCGACTCGCCAGTAATGTTGAAAATATTACGTCCGAGATGATGGGTTAACTTAGGTTAGGATATATAACATTGTAGACGCATATAGTGTTCCCACCGAGAAGTAGGGTCCAACACGCCTGGAATGCTGTCAAATATTACATCCGAGATGTTAGGTTGTCTTAGGTTAGGATATATAACGTTATAGACGTATATACTGTTCCCACCAAGAAGTAGTGTCAGACTCGCCAGGAATGTTGTCAAATATTACATCCGAGATGTTAGGTTGCCTAAGGTTAGGATATATAACGTTATAGACGTATATACTGTTCCCACCAAGAAGTAGTGTCAGACTCGCCAGGAATGTTGTCAAATATTACATCCGAGATGCTAGGTTGCCTTAGGTTAGGATATATAACGTTATAGACGTATATACTGTTCCCACCAAGAAGTAGTGTCCGACTCGCCAGGAATGTTGTCAAATATTACATCCGAGATGTTAGGTTGCCTTAGGGTAGGATATATAACGTTATAGACGTATATAATATTCATACCGAAAAGTATGCTCCGACACGCCAGGAATGTTGTAAAATGTTACATCCTTGATAATGGTTCGCCTTAGGTTAAGGTATTTAACGTTATAGACTCATATAATGTTCTCACCGCGAAGTATGGTCCGACACGCCTGGAATGTTGTCAAATATTACATCCGAGATGTTAGGTTGCCTTAGGTTAGGATATATAACGTTATAGACGTATACACTGTTCCCACCAAGAAGTAGGGTCCGACTCGCCAGTAATGTTGAAAATATTACGTCCGAGATGATGGGTTAACTTAGGTTAGGATATATAACCTTATAGACGCATATACTGTTCCCACCAAGAAGTAGGGTCCGACTCGCCAGAAATGTTGTAAAATATTACATCCGAGATGTTAGGTTGCCTTAAGTTAGGATATATAACGTTATAGACGTATATAATGTACCCACCGAGAAGTAGGGTCCGACTCGCCCGGAATGTTGTCAAATATTACATCCGAGATGTTGGGTTACCTTAGGTTAGAATATATACCGTTATAGACGTGTATAATGTTCCCAACGAGAAGTAGGTACCGACAAGCCTGAAATGTTGTAAAATGTTACATCCGAGATGTTTGGTTGCCTTAGGTTAGGATATATAACGTTATAGATGTATATAATTTTCCCAGCGAGAAGTAGGTTCCGATAAGCCACGAATGTTGTCAAATTTTACATCCGAGTTGTTTGGTTGCCTTAGGTTAGGATATATTACGTTGTAGACGTATATAATGTTCCCACCTTGAAGTAGGTTCCGACTAGCCCGGAATGTTGTCAAATATTACATTCGAAATGTTTGATTGCCTTAGGTTAGGATATACAACGTTATAGACGTATATAATATTCCTACCGAACAGTATGCTCCGACAAGCCAGGAATGTTGTAAAATGTTACATCCGAGATGTTATGTTGCCTTGCATTTGGATATATACCGTTATAGGCGTATATAATGTTCGCACCAAGAAGTAGGTTCCGACTCGCCCGGAATGTTGTCAAATGTTACATCCGAGATGTTTGGTTGCCTTAGGTCAGGATATATAACGTTATAGACGTATATAATGTTCCCACCGAGAAGTAGGATCCGACTAGCCCGGAATGTTGTCAAATATTACATCCGAGATGTTTGATTGCCTTAGGTTAGGATATACAATGTTATAGACGTATATAATATTCCTACCGAAAAGTATGCTCCGACACGCCAGGAATGATGTAAAATGTTACATCCGAGATGTTATGTTGCCTTGCATCAGCATATATACCGTTATAGACGTATATAATGTTCCCACCGAGAAGTAGGGTCCGACACGCCAGGAATGTTGTCCAATATTACTTCCGATTTATCAGGTTGCGTTAGGTTAGAATATTTAACGTTATAGACGCATATAATATTCCCACCGAGAAGTATTGTCCGACTCGCCAGGAATGTTGTCAAATATTACATCCGAGACGTTACGTTGCCTTACACAAGGATATATACCGTTATAGACGTATATAATGTTCCCACCGGGAAGTATTGTCCGACACGCCAGGAATATTGTCAGATATTACATCGGAGACGTTAGGTTGCCTTAGATTAGGATATATAACGTTATAGACGTATATAATCTTCCCACCGAGAAGTAGGGTCCGACTCGCCCGGAATGTTGTCAAATATTACATCCGAGATGTTGGGTTACCTTAGATTAGAATATATACCGTTATAGACGTGTATAATGTTCCCAACGAGAAGTAGGTACCGACAAGCCTGAAATGTTGTAAAATGTTACATCCGAGATGTTTGGTTGCCTTAGGTTAGGATATATAACGTTATAGATGTATATAATTTTCCCAGCGAGAAGTAGGTTCCGATAAGCCACGAATGTTGTCAAATTTTACATCCGAGTTGTTTGGTTGCCTTAGGTTAGGATATATTACGTTGTAGACGTATATAATGTTCCCACCTTGAAGTAGGTTCCGACTAGCCCGGAATGTTGTCAAATATTACATTCGAAATGTTTGATTGCCTTAGGTTAGGATATACAACGTTATAGACGTATATAATATTCCTACCGAACAGTATGCTCCGACAAGCCAGGAATGTTGTAAAATGTTACATCCGAGATGTTATGTTGCCTTGCATTTGGATATATACCGTTATAGGCGTATATAATGTTCGCACCAAGAAGTAGGTTCCGACTCGCCCGGAATGTTGTCAAATGTTACATCCGAGATGTTAGGTTGCCTTAGGGTAGGATATATAACGTTATAGACGTATATAATATTCATACCGAAAAGTATGCTCCGACACGCCAGGAATGTTTTAAAATGTTACATCCGAGATAATGGTTCGCCTTAGGTTAAGGTATTTAACGTTATAGACTCATATAATGTTCTCACCGCGAAGTAGGGTCCGACACGCCTGGAATGTTGTCAAATATTACATCCGAGATGTTAGGTTGCCTTAGGTTAGGATATATAACGTTATAGACGTATACACTGTTCCCACCAAGAAGTAGGGTCCGACTCGCCAGTAATGTTGAAAATATTACGTCCGAGATGATGGGTTCACTTAGGTTAGGATATATAACCTTATAGACGCATATAGTGTTCCCACCCAGAAGTAGGGTCCGACACGCCTGGAATGCTGTCAAATATTACATCCGAGATGTTAGGTTGCCTTAGGTTAGGATATACAACGTTATAGACGCATATAATGTTCCCACAGAGAAGTAGGGTCCGACACGCCAGGAATGTTGTCAAATATTACATCCGATTTATCAGCTTGCGTTAGGTTAGAATATTTAACGTTACAGACGCATATAATGTTCCCACCGAGAAGTATTGTCCGACTCGCCAGGAATGTTGTCAAATATTACGTCCGAGACGTTACGTTGCCTTAGATTAGGATATATAACGTTATAGACGTATATAATCTTCCCACCGAGAAGTAGGGTCCGACTAGCCCGGTATGTTGTCAAATATTACATCCGAGATGTTTGATTGCCTTAGGTTAGGATATACAACGTTATAGACGTATATAATACTCCTACCGAAAAGTATGCACCGACACGCCA
Source organism: Xylocopa violacea (assembly GCA_963969225.1). Lineage (NCBI taxonomy): Eukaryota > Metazoa > Arthropoda > Insecta > Hymenoptera > Apidae > Xylocopa > Xylocopa violacea. The sequence continues at coordinate 1,068,988 of CAXAJV010000350.1, forward strand.
GGAATGTTGTAAAATGTTACATCCGAGATGTTATGTTGCCTTGCATTAGGATATATACCGTTATAGACGTATATAATGTTCCCACCGTGAAGTATGCTCCGACTCGCCAGTAATGTTGTAAAATATTACGTCCGAGATTATGGGTCGCCTTCGGTTAAGATATTTAACGTTATAGACGCATATAACGTTTCCACCGCGAAGTAGGGTCCGACATGCCTGGAATGTTGTCAAATATTACATCCGAGATGTTAGGTTGCCTAAGGTTAGGATATATAACGTTATAGACGTATATACTGTTCAAACCAAGAAGTAGTGTCAGACTCGCCAGGAATGTTGTCAAATATTACATCCGAGATGTTAGGTTGCCTAAGGTTAGGATATATAACGTTATAGACGTATATACTGTTCCCACCAAGAAGTAGTGTCCGACTCGATAGTAATGTTGTCAAATATTACATCCGAGATGTTAGGTTGCCTTAGGGTAGGATATATAACGTTATAGACGTATATAATATTCATACCGAAAAGTATGCTCCGACAGGCCAGGAATGTTGTAAAATGTTACATCCGAGATAATGGGTCGCCTTAGGTTAAGGTATTTAACGTTATAGACTCATATAATGTTCTCACCGCGAAGTAGGGTCCGACACGCTTGGAATGTTGTCAAACATTACATCCGAGATCTTAGGTTGCCTTAGGTTAGGATATATAACGTTATAGACGTATATACTGTTCCCACCAAGAAGTAGGGTCCGACTCGCCAGTAATGTTGAAAATATTACGTCCGAGATGGTGGGTTAACTTAGGTTAGGATATATAACGTTATAGACGTATATACTGTTCCCACCAAGAAGTAGGGTCCGACTCGCCAGAAATGTTGTAAAATATTACATCCGAGATGTTAGGTTGCCTTAGGTTAGGATATATAACGTTATAGACGTATATAATGTACCCACCGAGAAGTAGGGTCCGACTCGCCCGGAATGTTGTCAAATATTACATCCGAGATGTTGGGTTACCTTAGATTAGAATATATACCGTTATAGACGTGTATAATGTTCCCAACGAGAAGTAGGTACCGACAAGCCTGAAATGTTGTAAAATGTTACATCCGAGATGTTTGGTTGCGTTAGATTAGGATATATAACGTTATAGACGTATATAATCTTCCCACCGAGAAGTAGGGTCCGACTAGCCCGGAATGTTGTCAAATATTACATCCGAGATGTTTGATTGCCTTAGGTTAGGATATACAACGTTATAGACGTATATAATATTCCTACCGAAAAGTATGCTCCGACACGCCAGGAATGTTGTAAAATGTTACATCCGAGATGTTATGTTGCCTTGCATTAGGATATATACCGCTTTAGACGTATATAATGTTTCCACCGTGAAGTATGCTCCGACACGCCAGTAATGTTGTAAAATATTACGTCCGAGATTATGGGTCGCCTTCGGTTAAGATATTTAACGTTATAGACGCATATAATGTTCCCACCGCGAAGTAGGGTCCGACACGCCTGGAATGTTGTCAAATATTACATCCGAGATGTTAGGTTGCCTAAGGTTAGGATATATAACGTTATAGACGTATATACTGTTCCCACCAAGAAGTAGTGTCAGACTAGCCAGGAATGTTGTCAAATATTACATCCGAGATATTAGGTTGCCTTAGGTTAGGATATATAACGTTATAGACGTATATACTGTTCCCACCAAGAAGTAGTGTCCGACTCGCCAGGAATGTTGTCAAATATTACATCCGAGATGTTAGGTTGCCTTAGGTTAGGATATATAACGTTATAGACGCATATACTCCTCCCACCGAGAAGTAGGGTCCGACACGCCTGGAATGTTGTCAAATATTACATCCGAGATGTTAGGTTGCGTTAGGTTAGGATATATAACGTTATAGACGTATATACTGTTCCCACCAAGAAGTAGGGTCCGACTCGCCAGGAATGTTGTCAAATATTACACCCGAGATGTTAGGTTCCATTAAATTAGACTATATACCGTTATAGACGTATATAATGTTCCCACCGAGAAGAAGGTTCCGACAAGCCAGGAATGTTGTAAAATGTTACATCCGAGATGCTTGATTGCTTTACGTTGGGATATACAACGTTATAGACGTATATATTGTTCCCACCGAGAAGTAGGTTCGGACAAGCCAGGAATGTTGTAAAATGTTACAACTGAGATGTTAGGTTTCCTTAGGTGAGGATATATAACGTTATAGACGTATATAATATTCCCACATAGAAGTATGCTCCGACACGCTAGGAATGTTGTCAAATGTTACATCCGAGATGTTTGGTTGCCTTAGGTCAGGATATATAACGTTATAGACGTATATAATGTTCCCACCGAGAAGTAGGATCCGACTAGCCCGGAATGTTGTCAAATATTACATCCGAGATGTTTGATTGCCTTAGGTTAGGATATACAATGTTATAGACGTATATAATATTCCTACCGAAAAGTATGCTCCGACACGCAAGGAATGATGTAAAATGTTACATCCGAGATGTTATGTTGCCTTGCATCAGCATATATACCGTTATAGACGTATATAATGTTCCCACCGAGAAGTAGGGTCCGACACGCCAGGAATGTTGTCCAATATTACATCCGATTTATCAGGTTGCGTTAGGTTAAAATATTTAACGTTATAGACGCATATAATGTTCCCACCGAGAAGTATTGTCCGACTCGCCAGGAATGTTGTCAAATATTACATCCGAGACGTTACGTTGCCTTACATAAGGATATATACCATTATAGACGTATATAATCTTCCCACCGAGAAGTAGGGTCCGACTAGCCCGGAATGTTGTCAAATATTACATCCGAGATGTTTGATTGCCTTAGGTTAGGATATACAACGTTATAGACGTATATAATATTCCTACCGAAAAGTATGCTCCGACAAGCCAGGAATGTTGTAAAATGTTACATCCGAGATGTTATGTTGCCTTGCATTTGGATATATACCGTTATAGGCGTATATAATGTTCGCACCAAGAAGTAGGTTCCGACTCGCCCGGAATGTTGCCAAATGTTACATCCGAGATGTTTGGTTGCCTTAGGTCAGGATATATAACGTTATAGACGTATATAATGTTCCCACCGAGAAGTAGGATCCGACTAGCCCGGAATGTTGTCAAATATTACATCCGAGATGTTTGATTGCCTTAGGTTAGGATATACAACGTTATAGACGTATATAATATTCCTACCGAAAAGTATGCTCCGACACGCCAGGAATGATGTAAAATGTTACGTCCGAGATGTTATGTTGCCTTGCATCAGCATATATACCGTTATAGACGTATATAATGTTCCCACCGAGAAGTAGGGTCCGACACGCCAGGAATGTTGTCAAATATTACATCCGATTTATCAGGTTGCGTTAGGTTAGAATATTTAACGTTATAGACGCATATAATTTTCCCACCGAGAAGTATTGTCCGACTCGCCAGGAATGTTGTCAAATATTACATCCGAGACGTTACGTTGCCTTACATAAGGATATATACCGTTATAGACGTATATAATGTTCCCACCGGGAAGTATTGTCCGACACGCCAGGAATATTGTCAAATATTACATCGGAGACGTTAGGTTGCCTTAGATTAGGATATATAACGTTATAGACGTATATAACCTTCCGACCGAGAAGTAGGGTCCGACTAGCCCGGAATGTTGTCAAATATTACATCCGAGATGTTTGATTGCCTTAGGTTAGGATATACAACGTTATAGACGTATATAATATTCCTACCGAAAAGTATGCTCCGACACGCCAGGAATGTTGAAAAATGTTACATCCGAGATGTTATGTTGCCTTGCATTAGGATATATACCGTTATAGACGTATATAATGTTTCCACCGTGAAGTATGCTCCGATACGCCAGTAATGTTGTAAAATATTACGTCCGAGATTATGGGTCGCCTTCGGTTAAGATATTTAACGTTATAGACGCATATAATGTTCCCACCGCGAAGTAGGGTCCGACACGCCTGGAATGTTGTCAAATATTACATCCGAGATGTTAGGTTGCCTAAGGTTAGGATATATAACGTTATAGACGTATATACTGTTCCCACCAAGAAGTAGTGTCATACTAGCCAGGAATGTTGTTAAATGTTACATCCGATATGTTATGTTGCCTTAGGTTAGGATATATAACGTTATAGACGTATATAATGTTCCCACCGAAAAGTAGGGACCGACTCGCCAGGAATGTTGTCAAATATTACATCCGAAATGTTAGGTTGCCTTAGGTTAGGATATGTAACGTTATAGACGTATACAATGTTCGCACCGAGAAGTAGGGTCCGACACGCCTGGAATGCTGTCAAATATTACATCCGAGATGTTAGGTTGCCTTAGGTTAGGATATGTAACGTTACAGACGTATATAATGTTCCCACCGAGAAGTAGGTTCCGACAAGCCAGGAATGTTGTCAAATGTTACATCCGAGATGTTAATTTTCCTTAGGTTAGGATATGTAATGTTAGAGATTTATATACTGTTCCCACCGAGACGTAGGGTCCGACACGCCAGGAATGTTGTCAAATATTACATTCGAGTTGTTAGGTTACCTTAGATTAGAATATATACCGTCATAGACGTATATAATATTCCCACCGGGAAGTATGCTCCGACACGCCGGGAATGCTGTTAAATATTACGACTGAGATGATAGGTTGCCTTAGGCTGGTATATACAACGTTATAGACGCATATAATGTTCCCACCGAGTAGTAGGGCCAGACACGCCTGGAATGTTGTCAAATATTACATCCGAGATGATAGGTTGCCTTAGGGTAGGATATACGACGTTATAGACGCATATAATGTTCCCACCAAGAAGTAGGTTCCGACACGCCAGGAATGTTGTCAAATACTACATCCGAGTTGTTAGGTTGCCTGAGGTTAGGATATATAACGTTATAGACGTATATATTGTTCCCACCTTGAAGTAGGTTCCGACACGCCAGGATTGTTGACAAATATTACGTCCGAGGTGTTAGGTTGCCTTAGGTTAGGATAAATAACGTTATAGACGTATATACTGTACCCACCGAGAAGTAGCGCCCGACACGCCTGAAATGTTGTCAAATATTACTTCCGAGATGTTAGGTTTCCTTAGATGAGGATATATAACGTTATAGACGTATATATTTTCCCCAACGCGAAGTAGGTTCCTACACGCCAGGAATGTTGTAAAATGTTACATCCGTGTTGTTAGGTTGCCTGAGGTTAGGATATATAACGATGTAGAGGCATATAATGTTACCACCGAGAAGGAGGGTCCGACACGCCTGATATGCTGTCAAATATTACATCCGAGTTGTTAGGTTGCCTTAGGTTAGGATATATAACGTTATAGACGTATATATTGTTCCCACCGAGAAGTAGGTTCCGACACGCCAGGAATGTTGTCAAATAATACATCCAAGTTGTTAGGTTTCCTTAGGTTAGGATATATAACGTTATAGACGTATATATTGTTCCCACCGAGAAGTAGGTTCCGACACGACAGGATTGTTGACAAATATTACGTCCGAAATGATTGGTTAACTTAGAAGAGTATATATAACGTTATAGACGTGTATAATATTCCCACCGATAAGTATGCTCCGACACGCAAGTAGTGTTGTCAAATATTACATCCGAGATGTTAGGTTGCCTTAGATTAGGAGATATACCGTTATAGACGCATATAATAATCCCACCGAAAAGTATGCTCCGACACGCCAGGAATGTTGTAGAATGTAACATACGTGTTGTTAGGTTGCATTAGCTTAGGATATATAACGTTATAGAGGCATGTAATGTTACCACCGAGAAGGAGGGTCCGACACGCCTGCTGTGTTGTCAAATATTACATCAGAGATGTTATGGTGCCTTAGATTAGGATATATACCGTTATAGACGTATATACTGTTCCCATCGAGAAGTAGGGTCCGACACGCCTGGAATGCTGTAAAATATTACGAGTTAGATGATAGGTTGCCTTAGGCTGGTATATACAACGTTATAGAAGCATATAATGTTCCCACCGAGAAGTAGGGCCAGACAAGCCAGGTATGTTGTCAAATATTACATCCGAGATGATAGGTTGCCTTAGGTTAGGATATACAACGTTATAGACGCATATAATGTTCCCACCAAGAAGTACGTTCCTACACGCCAAGAATGTTGTCAAATATTACATCCGAGTTGTTAGGTTGCCTTAGGTTAGGATATATAACGTTATAGACGTATATATAGTTCCCACCGAGAAGTAGGTTCCGACACGCCAGGAATGTTGTAAAATATTACGTCTGAGATGATAGGTTGCCATAGATTAGGATATACAACGTTATAGACGCATATAATATTCCCCCCGAGAATTAGGGTCCGGCACGTCAGCAATGATGTCAAATATTACATCCGAGAAGTTACGTTGCCTTACATTAGGATATATACCGCTATAGACGCATATAATGTTCCCAACGAGAAGCATGCGCCGACACGCTAGGAATGTTGTAAAATATTACGTCTGAGATGATAGGTTAACTTAGGTTAGGATATATAACGTTATACACGTATGTAATGTTCTCGCCGAGAAGTATTGTCCGACACGCCAGGAATGTTGTCAAATATTACATCCGAGATGTTAGGTTGCCTTCGATTAGGATATATACCGTTATAGACGTATAAACTGTTCCCACCGAGAAGTAGGATCCGACACGCCTGGAATGTTGTAAAGTGTTACATCCGGGATGTTTCGTTGCCTAAGGTTAGGATATATAACGTTATAGACGTATATAATGTTCCCACCGAGAAGTAGGGTCCGAAACGCCAGGAATGTTGTAAAATATTACAACCGAGATGTTTGGTTGCCTTAGGTTAGGGTATACATCGTTATAGACGTATATAATGTTCCCACCGACAAGTAGGGTCCGACACGCCAGGAATGTTGTCAAATATTACATCCCAGTTGTTAGTGTTGCCTTAGGTTAGGATATATAACGTTATAGACGTATATAATGTTCCCACCGACAAGTGGGGTCCGACACGCCAGGAATGTTGTCAAATATTACATCCGATTTGGTAGGTTGCCTTAGGTTAGGATATATAACGTTATAGACGCATATAATTTTCCCACCGACAAGTGGGGTCCAACACGACAGGAATGTTGTCAAATATTACATCCGAGTTGGTAGGTTGCCTTAGGTTAGGATATATAACGTTGTAGACTCATATAATGTTACCACCGAGGAGTAGGGACCGGCACGCCTGGAATGTTGTCAAACGTTACAGCGGAGATGTTAGGCTGGCTTAAGTTACGGTATATAACGGTAGAAACGTATATACTGTTCCCACCGAGTTGTACGGTCCGACACGCCTGGAATGTTGTCAAATATTACATCCGAGATGTTAGGTTGCCTTACATTAGGATATATACCGTTACAGACATATATAATGTTCCCATCGAGAAGAATGCGCTAAAATGCCAGGAATGTTGTAAAATGTTACGTCTGAGACGATGAGTTAGCTTAGGTTGGGTTATATATCGTTCTAGACGTATATAATATTCCCACCGAGAATATGCTCCGACACGCCAGGAATGTTGTAAAATATTACCTCCGAGATGTTTTTTTGCCTTAGGGTAGGACATACAACGTTATAGACGCATACAATGTTCCCACCGAGAAGTAGGGTCCGACACGCCTGAAATGTTGTCAAATATTACATACGAGTTGTTAGGTTGCCTTAGGTTAGGATATATAACGTTGTAGACTCATATAATGTTACCACCGAGGAGTAGGGAACGGCACGCCTGGAATGTTGTCAAATGTTACAGCGGAGATGTTAGGCTGCCTTAAGTTACGATATATAACGCTAGAAATATATATACTGTTCCCACCGAGTTGTACGGTCCGACACGCCTGGAATGTTGTCAAATATTACATCCGAGATGTTAGGTTGCCTTACATTAGGATATATACCGTTTCAGACATATATAATGTTCCCATCGAGAAGAATGCGCTAAAATGCCAGGAATGTTGTAAAATATTACGTCTGAGACGATGAGTTAGCTTAGGTTGGGTTATATATCGTTCTAGACGTATATAATATTCCCACCGAGAAGTATGCTCCGACACGCCAGGAATGTTGTAAAATATTACCTCCGAGATGTTTGGTTGCCTTAGGGTAGGGCACACAAGGTTATAGACGCATACAATGTTCCCACCGAGAAGTAGGGTCCGACACACCTGAAATGTTGTCAAATATTACATACGAGTTGTTAGGGTGCCTTAGGTTAGGATATATAACGTTGTAGACTCATATAATGTTACCACCGAGAGTTAGGGACCGGCACGCTTGGAATGTTGTCAAATGTTACAGCGGAGATGTTAGGCTGCGTTAAGTTACGGTATATAACGCTAGAAACGTATATACCTTTCCCACCGAGTTGTACGGTCCGACACGCCTGGAATGTTTTCAAATATTACATCCGAGATGGTAGGTTGCCTTACATTACGATATATACCGTTTCAGACGTATATAATGTTCCCATCGAGAAGAATGCGCTAAAATGCCAGGAATGTTGTAAAATATTACGTCTGAGACGATGGGTTAGCTTAGCTTGGGATATATAACGTTCTAGACGTATATAATATTCCCACCGAGAAGTATGCTCCGACACGCCAGGAATGTTGTAAAATATTACCTCCGAGATGTTTGGTTGCCTTAGGGTAGGACACACAACGTTATAGACGCATACAATGTTCCCACCGAGAAGTAGGGTCCGACACGCCTGAAATGTTGTCAAATATTACATCCGAGTGGTTTGGTTGCCTTAGGTTAGAATATATAACGTTGTCGACTCATATAATGTTACCACCGAGAAGTAGGGACCGGCACGCCCGGAATGTTGTCAAATGTTACAGCGGAGAAGTTAGGCTGCCTTAAGTTACGGTATATAACGCTAGAAACGTATATACTGTTCCCACCGAGTTGTGCGGTCCGACACGCGTGGAATGTTGCCAAATATTACATCCGAGATGTTACGTTGCCTTACATTAGGATATATATCGTTACATACATATATAATGTTCCCATCGAGAAGAATGCGCCGACATGCCAGGAATGTTGTAAAATATTACGTCTGAGCCGATGGGTTAACTTAGGTTGGGATATATAACGTTCTAGACGTATATTATATTCCCACCGAGAAGTATGCTACGACACGCCAGGAATGTTGTAAAATATTACGTCCGAGATGATAGGTTGCCTTAGGTTAGGACATACAACGTTATAGACGCATACAATGTTCCCACCGAGAAGTAGGGTCCGACCCGCCCGGAAACGCCAAATATTACATCCGAGATGTTTGGTTGCCTTAGGTTAGGATATATAACGTTATAGACTCATATAATGTTACCACCGAGGAGTAGGGAACGGCACGCCTGAAATGTTGTCAAATGTTACAGCGGAGATGTTAGGCTGCCTTAAGTTACGATATATAACGCTAGAAACATATATACTGTTCCCACCGAGTTGTACGGTCCGACACGCCTGGAATGTTGTCAAATATTACATCCGAGATGTTAGGTTGCCTTACATTAGGATATATACCGTTTCAGACATATATAATGTTCCCATCGAGAAGAATGCGCTAAAATGCCAGGAATGTTGTAAAATATTATGTCTGAGACGATGGGTTAGCTTAGGTTGGGATATATAACGTTCTAGACGTATATAATATTCCCACCGAGAAGTATGCTCCGACACGCCAGGAATGCTGTAAAATATTACCTCCTAGATGTTTGGTTGCCTTAGGTTACGATATATAACGTTATTGACGTATATAATGTTCCCACCGACAAGTGGGGTCCGACACGACAGGAATATTGTCAAATATTACATCCGAGTGGTTTGGTTGCCTTAGGTTAGAATATATAACGTTGTCGACTCATATAATGTTACCACCGAGAAGTAGGGACCGGCACGCCCGGAATGTTGTCAAATGTTACAGCGGAGAAGTTAGGCTGCCTTAAGTTACGGTATATAACGCTAGAAACGTATATACTGTTCCCACCGAGAAGTAGGGTCCGACACGCCCGGAATGTTGTCAAATATTACATCCGAGTTGTTAGGTTGCCTTAGGTTAGGATATATAACGTTGTAGACTCATATAATGTTACCATCGAGGAGTAGGGAACGGCACGCCTGGAATGTTGTCAAATGTTACAGCGGAGAGATGTTAGGCTGCCTTAAGTTACGGTATATAACGGTAGAAACGTATATACTGTTCCCCCCGAGTTGTACGGTACGACACGCCTGGAATGTTGTCAAATATTACATCCGAGATGGTAGGTTGCCTTACATTAGGATATATACCGTTACAGACATATATAATGTTCCCATCGAGAAGAATGCGCTAAAATGCCAGGAATGTTGTAAAATGTGACGTCTGAGACGATGAGTTAGCTTAGGTTGGGTTATATATCGTTCTAGACGTATATAATATTCCCACCGAGAAGTATGCTCCGACACGCCAGGAATGTTGTAAAATATTACCTCCGAGATGTTTGGTTGCCTTAGGGTAGGGCACACGAGGTTATAGACGCATACAATGTTCCCACCGAGAAGTAGGGTCCGACACACCTGAAATGTTGTCAAATATTACATACGAGTTGTTAGGGTGCCTTAGGTTAGGATATATAACGTTGTAGACTCATATAATGTTACCACCGAGAGTTAGGGACCGGCACGCTTGGAATGTTGTCAAATGTTACAGCGGAGATGATAGGCTGCGTTAAGTTACGGTATATAACGCTAGAAACGTATATACCTTTCCCACCGAGTTGTACGGTCCGACACGCCTGGAATGTTTTCAAATATTACATCCGAGATGGTAGGTTGCCTTACATTACGATATATACCGTTTCAGACGTATATAATGTTCCCATCGAGAAGAATGCGCTAAAATGCCAGGAATGTTGTAAAATATTACGTCTGAGACGATGGGTTAGCTTAGCTTGGGATATATAACGTTCTAGACGTATATAATATTCCCACCGAGAAGTATGCTCCGACACGCCAGGAATGTTGTAAAATATTACCTCCGAGATGTTTGGTTGCCTTAGGGTAGGGCACACGAGGTTATAGACGCATACAATGTTCCCACCGAGAAGTAGGGTCCGACACACCTGAAATGTTGTCAAATATTACATACGAGTTGTTAGGGTGCCTTAGGTTAGGATATATAACGTTGTAGACTCGCATAATGTTACCACCGAGAGGTAGGGACCGGCACACCTGGAATGTTGTCAAATGTTACAGCGGAGATGTTAGGCTGCCTTAAGTTACGGTATATAACGCTAGAAACGTATATACTGTTCCCACCGAGTTGTGCGGTCCGACACGCGTGGAATGTTGCCAAATATTACATCCGAGATGTTACGTTGCCTTACATTAGGATATATATCGTTACATACATATATAATGTTCCCATCGAGAAGAATGCGCCGACATGCCAGGAATGTTGTAAAATATTACGCCTGAGCCGATGGGTTAACTTAGGTTGGGATATATAACGTTCTAGACGTATATAATATTCCCACCGAGAAGTATGCTACGACACGCCAGGAATGTTGTAAAATATTACGTCCGAGATGATAGGTTGCCTTAGGTTAGGACATACAACGTTACAGACGCATACAATGTTCCCACCGAGAAGTAGGGTCCGACCCGCCCGGAAACGCCAAATATTACATCCGAGATGTTTGGTTGCCTTAGGTTAGGATATATAACGTTATAGACGTATATAATGTTCCCACCGACAAGTGGGGTCCGACACGCCAGGAATGTTGTCAAATATTACATCCGATTTGGTAGGTTGCCTTAGGTTAGGATATATAACGTTATAGACGCATATAATTTTCCCACCGAGGAGTAGGGAACGGCACGCCTGGAATGTTGTCAAATGTTACAGCGGAGAAGTTAGGCTGCCTTAAGTTACGGTATATAACGCTAGAAACGTATATACTGTTCCCACCGAGAAGTAGGGTCCGACACGCCCGGAATGTTGTCAAATATTACATCCGAGTTGTTAGGTTGCCTTAGGTTAGGATATATAACGTTGTAGACTCATATAATGTTACCACCGAGGAGTAGGGAACGGCACGCCTGGAATGTCGTCAAATGTTACAGCGGAGAGATGTTAGGCTGCCTTAAGTTACGGTATATAACGGTAGAAACGTATATACTGTTCCCACCGAGTTGTACGGTACGACACGCCTGGAATGTTGTCAAATATTACATCCGAGATGGTAGGTTGCCTTACATTAGGATATATACCGTTTCAGACATATATAATGTTCCCATCGAGAAGAATGCGCTAAAATGCCAGGAATGTTGTAAAATATTACGTCTGAGACGATGGGTTAGCTTAGGTTGGGATATATAACGTTCTAGACGTATATAATATTCCCACCGAGAAGTATGCTCCGACAAGCCAGGAATGCTGTAAAATATTACCTCCGAGATGTTTGGTTGCCTTAGGTTACGATATATAACGTTATTGACGTATATAATGTTCCCACCGACAAGTGGGGTCCGACACGACAGGAATATTGTCAAATATTACATCCGAGTGGTTTGGTTGCCTTAGGTTAGAATATATAACGTTGTCGACTCATATAATGTTACCACCGAGAAGTAGGGACCGGCACGCCCGGAATGTTGTCAAATGTTACAGCGGAGAAGTTAGGCTGCCTTAAGTTACGGTATATAACGCTAGAAACGTATATACTGTTCCCACCGAGAAGTAGGGTCCGACACGCCCGGAATGTTGTCAAATATTACATCCGAGTTGTTAGGTTGCCTTAGGTTAGGATATATAACGTTGTAGACTCATATAATGTTACCACCGAGGAGTAGGGAACGGCACGCCTGGAATGTTGTCAAATGTTACAGCGGAGAGATGTTAGGCTGCCTTAAGTTACGGTATATAACGGTAGAAACGTATATACTGTTCCCACCGAGTTGTACGGTACGACACGCCTGGAATGTTGTCAAATATTACATCCGAGATGGTAGGTTGCCTTACATTAGGATATATACCGTTACAGACATATATAATGTTCCCATCGAGAAGAATGCGCTAAAATGCCAGGAATGTTGTAAAATGTTACGTCTGAGACGATGAGTTAGCTTAGGTTGGGTTATATATCGTTCTAGACGTATATAATATTCCCACCGAGAAGTATGCTCCGACACGCCAGGAATGTTGTAAAATATTACCTCCGAGATGTTTGGTTGCCTTAGGGTAGGGCACACAAGGTTATAGACGCATACAATGTTCCCACCGAGAAGTAGGGTCCGACACACCTGAAATGTTGTCAAATATTACATACGAGTTGTTAGGGTGCCTTAGGTTAGGATATATAACGTTGTAGACTCATATAATGTTACCACCGAGAGTTAGGGACCGGCACGCTTGGAATGTTGTCAAATGTTACAGCGGAGATGTTAGGCTGCCTTAAGTTACGGTATATAACGCTAGAAACGTATATACCTTTCCCACCGAGTTGTACGGTCCGACACGCCTGGAATGTTTTCAAATATTACATCCGAGATGGTAGGTTGCCTTACATTAGGATATATACCGTTTCAGACATATATAATGTTCCCATCGAGAAGAATGCGCTAAAATGCCAGGAATGTTGTAAAATATTACGTCTGGGACGATGGGTTAGCTTAGCTTGGGATATATAACGTTCTAGACGTATATAATATTCCCACCGAGAAATATGCTCCGACACGCCAGGAATGTTGTAAAATATTACCTCCGAGATGTTTGGTTGCCTTAGGGTAGGGCACACGAGGTTATAGACGCATACAATGTTCCCACCGAGAAGTAGGGTCCGACACACCTGAAATGTTGTCAAATATTACATACGAGTTGTTAGGGTGCCTTAGGTTAGGATATATAACGTTGTAGACTCATATAATGTTACCACCGAGAGTTAGGGACCGGCACGCTTGGAATGTTGTCAAATGTTACAGCGGAGATGATAGGCTGCGTTAAGTTACGGTATATAACGCTAGAAACGTATATACCTTTCCCACCGAGTTGTACGGTCCGACACGCCTGGAATGTTTTCAAATATTACATCCGAGATGGTAGGTTGCCTTACATTACGATATATACCGTTTCAGACGTATATAATGTTCCCATCGAGAAGAATGCGCTAAAATGCCAGGAATGTTGTAAAATATTACGTCTGAGACGATGGGTTAGCTTAGCTTGGGATATATAACGTTCTAGACGTATATAATATTCCCACCGAGAAGTATGCTCCGACACGCCAGGAATGTTGTAAAATATTACCTCCGAGATGTTTGGTTGCCTTAGGGTAGGGCACACAAGGTTATAGACGCATACAATGTTCCCACCGAGAAGTAGGGTCCGACACGCCTGAAATGTTGTCAAATATTACATACGAGTTGTTAGGTTGCCTTAGGTTAGGATATATAACGTTGTAGACTCATATAATGTTACCACCGAGAGTTAGGGACCGGCACGCCTGGAATGTTGTCAAATGTTACAGTGGAGGTGTTAGGCTGCCTTAAGTTACGGTATATAACGCTAGAAACGTATATACCTTTCCCACCGAGTTGTACGGTCCGACACGCCTGGAATGTTTTCAAATATTACATCCGAGATGGTAGGTTGCCTTACATTAGGATATATATCGTTACATACATATATAATGTTCCCATCGAGAAGAATGCGCCGACATGCCAGGAATGTTGTAAAATATTACGTCTGAGCCGATGGGTTAACTTAGGTTGGGATATATAACGTTCTAGACGTATATAATATTCCCACCGAGAAGTATGCTACGACACGCCAGGAATGTTGTAAAATATTACGTCCGAGATGATAGGTTGCCTTAGGTTAGGACATACAACGTTATAGACGCATACAATGTTCCCACCGAGAAGTAGGGTCCGACCCGCCCGGAAACGCCAAATATTACATCCGAGATGTTTGGTTGCCTTAGGTTAGGATATATAACGTTATAGACGTATATAATGTTCCCACCGACAAGTGGGGTCCGACCCGCCAGGAATGTTGTCAAATATTACATCCGATTTGGTAGGTTGCCTTAGGTTAGAATATCTAACGTTGTCGACTCATGTAATGTTACCACCGAGAAGTAGGGACCGGCACGCCCGGAATGTTGTCAAATGTTACAGCGGAGAAGTTAGGCTGCCTTAAGTTACGGTATATAACGCTAGAAACGTATATACTGTTCCCACCGAGAAGTAGGGTCCGACACGCCCGGAATGTTGTCAAATATTACATCCGAGTTGTTAGGTTGCCTTAGGTTAGGATATATAACGTTGTAGACTCATATAATGTTACCACCGAGGAGTAGGGAACGGCACGCCTGGAATGTTGTCAAATGTTACAGCGGAGAGATGTTAGGCTGCCTTAAGTTACGGTATATAGCGGTAGAAACGTATATACTGTTCCCACCGAGTTGTACGGTACGACACGCCTGGAATGTTTTCAAATATTACATCCGAGATGGTAGGTTGCCTTACATTAGGATATATACCGTTACAGACATATATAATGTTCCCATCGAGAAGAATGCGCTAAAATGCCAGGAATGTTGTAAAATGTGACGTCTGAGACGATGAGTTAGCTTAGGTTGGGTTATATATCGTTCTAGACGTATATAATATTCCCACCGAGAAGTATGCTCCGACACGCCAGGAATGTTGTAAAATATTACCTCCGAGATGTTTGGTTGCCTTAGGGTAGGGCACACAAGGTTATAGACGCATACAATGTTCCCACCGAGAAGTAGGGTCCGACACACCTGAAATGTTGTCAAATATTACATACGAGTTGTTAGGGTGCCTTAGGTTAGGATATATAACGTTGTAGACTCATATAATGTTACCACCGAGAGTTAGGGACCGGCACGCTTGGAATGTTGTCAAATGTTACAGTGGAGGTGTTAGGCTGCCTTAAGTTACGGTATATAACGCTAGAAACGTATATACCTTTCCCACCGAGTTGTACGGTCCGACACGCCTGGAATGTTTTCAAATATTACATCCGAGATGGTAGGTTGCCTTACATTAGGATATATACCGTTTCAGACATATATAATGTTCCCATCGAGAAGAATGCGCTAAAATGCCAGGAATGTTGTAAAATATTACGTCTGAGACGATGGGTTAGCTTAGCTTGGGATATATAACGTTCTAGACGTATATAATATTCCCACCGAGAAGTATGCTCCGACACGCCAGGAATGTTGTAAAATATTACCTCCGAGATGTTTGGTTGCCTTAGGGTAGGACACACAACGTTATAGACGCATACAATGTTCCCACCGAGAAGTAGGGTCCGACACGCCTGAAATGTTGTCAAATATTACATACGAGTTGTTAGGGTGCCTTAGGTTAGGATATATAACGTTGTAGACTCGCATAATGTTACCACCGAGAGGTAGGGACCGGCACAACTGGAATGTTGTCAAATGTTACAGCGGAGATGTTAGGCTGCCTTAAGTTACGGTATATAACGCTAGAAACGTATATACCTTTCCCACCGAGTTGTACGGTCCGACACGCCTGGAATGTTTTCAAATATTACATCCGAGATGGTAGGTTGCCTTACATTAGGATATATACCGTTTCAGACATATATAATGTTCCCATCGAGAAGAATGCGCTAAAATGCCAGGAATGTTGTAAAATATTACGTCTGAGCCGATGGGTTAACTTAGGTTGGGATATATAACGTTCTAGACGTATATAATATTCCCACCGAGAAGTATGCTACGACACGCCAGGAATGCTGTAAAATATTACCTCCGAGATGTTTGGTTGCCTTAGGTTACGATATATAACGTTATTGACGTATATAATGTTCCCACCGACAAGTGGGGTCCGACACGCCAGGAATGTTGTCAAATATTACATCCGATTTGGTAGGTTGCCTTAGGTTAGGATATATAACGTTATAGACGCATATAATTTTCCCACCGACAAGTGGGGTCCAACACGACAGGAATGTTGTCAAATATTACATCCGAGTTGGTAGGTTGCCTTAGGTTAGGATATATAACGTTGTCGACTCATATAATGTTACCACCGAGGAGTAGGGAACGGCACGCCTGGAATGTTGTCAAATGTTACAGCGGAGATGTTAGGCTGCCTTAAGTTACGGTATATAACGCTAGAAACATATATACTGTTCCCACCGAGTTGTACGGTCCGACACGCCTGGAATGTTGTCAAATATTACATCCGAGATGTTAGGTTGCCTTACATTAGGATATATACCGTTTCAGACATATATAATGTTCCCATCGAGAAGAATGCGCTAAAATGCCAGGAATGTTGTAAAATATTACGTCTGAGACGATGGGTTAGCTTAGGTTGGGATATATAACGTTCTAGACGTATATAATATTCCCACCGAGAAGTATGCTCCGACACGCCAGGAATGCTGTAAAATATTACCTCCGAGATGTTTGGTTGCCTTAGGTTACGATATATAACGTTATTGACGTATATAATGTTCCCACCGACAAGTGGGGTCCGACACGACAGGAATATTGTCAAATATTACATCCGAGTGGTTTGGTTGCCTTAGGTTAGAATATATAACGTTGTCGACTCATATAATGTTACCACCGAGAAGTAGGGACCGGCACGCCCGGAATGTTGTCAAATGTTACAGCGGAGAAGTTAGGCTGCCTTAAGTTACGGTATATAACGCTAGAAACGTATATACTGTTCCCACCGAGAAGTAGGGTCCGACACGCCCGGAATGTTGTCAAATATTACATCCGAGATGTTAGGTTGCCTTACATTAGGATATATAACGTTACAGACATATATAATGTTCCCATCGAGAAGAATGCGCTAAAATGCCAGGAATGTTGTAAAATGTTACGTCTGAGACGATGAGTTAGCTTAGGTTGGGATATATATCGTTCTAGACGTATATAATATTCCCACCGAGAAGTATGCTCCGACACGCCAGGAATGTTGTAAAATATTACCTCCGAGATGTTTGGTTGCCTTAGGGTAGGACATACAACGTTATAGACGCATACAATGTTCCCACCGAGAAGTAGGGTCCGACTAGCTCGGAATGTTGTCAAATATTCCATACGAGAAGTTTGATTGCCTTAGGTTAGGATATACAACGTTATAGACGCATATAATGTTCCCACCGAGAAGTAGGGTCCAACTCGCCCGGAATGTTGTCAAATATTACATACGAGATGTTTGATTGCCTTAGGTTAGGATATACAACGCTACAGACGTATATAATGTTCCCACCGAGAAGTATGCTCCGACACGCCAGGAATGTTGTAAAATATTACGTCCGAGATGATGGGCTGCCTTAGGTTAGGATATTTAACGTTATAGACGCATATAATGTTCCCACCGAGAAGTAGCGTCCGACTCGCCAGGAATGTTGTCAAATATTACATCCGAGATGTTAGGTTGCATTAAATTAGAATATATACCGTTACAGACGTTTATAATGTTCCCACCGAGAAGTAGGTTCCGACAAGCCAGGAATGTTGTCAAATATTACATCCGAGTTATTAGGTTGCCTTAGGTTAGGATATATTACGCTGTAGACGTATATAATTTTCCCACCGAGACGTACGGTCCGACACGCCTGGAATGTTGTCAAATATTACATCCGAGATGTTAGGTTGCCGTAGGTTATGATATATAACGTTCTAGACGTATATACTGTTCCCACCAAGAAGTAGGGTACGACTCACGAGGAATGTTGTCAAATATTACGTCCGAGATGATGGGTTGCCTTAGGTTAGGATATTTAACGTTATAGACGCATATAATGTTCCCACCGAGAAGTAGCGTCCGACTCGCCAGGAATGTTGTCAAATATTACATCCGAAATGTTAGGTTGCCTTAGGTTAGGATATATTACGCTGTAGACGGATATAATTTTCCCACCGAGACGTAGGGTCCGACACGCCCGGAATGTTGTCAAATATTACATACGAGATGCTTGATTGCCTTAGATTAGGATATACAACGTTACAGACGTATATAATGTTCCCACCGAGAAGTATGCTCCGACACGCTAGGAATGTTGTAAAATATTACGTCCGAGATGATGGGTCGCCTTAGGTTAGGATATTTAACGTTATAGACGCATATAATGTTCCCACCGAGAAGTGGGGTCCGACACGCCTGGAATGTTGTCAAATATTACATCCGTGATGTAAGGTTGCCTCAGGTTAGGATATATAACGTTATAGACGCATATACTGTTCCCACCAAGATGTAGGGTCCGACACGCCAGGAATTTTGTCAAATATTATATCCGAGATATTATGTTGCATTAAACTAGAATATGTACCGTTATAGACGTATATAATTTTCCCACCGAGAAGTATTGTCCCACACGCCAGGAATGTTGTCAAATATTACATCCGAGATGTTAGGTTGCCTTAGGTTAGGATATATTACGCTGTAGACGTATATAATTTTCCCACCGAGACGTACGGTACGACACGCCTGGAATGTTGTCAAAAATTACATCCGAGATGTTAGGTTGCCGTAGGTTATGATATATAACGTTCTAGACGTATATACTGTTCCCACCAAGAATTAGGGTCCGACTCACCAGGAATGTTGTCAAATATTACGTCCGAGATGATGGGTTGCCTTAGGTTAGGATATTTAACGTTATAGACGCATATAATATACCCACCGAGAAGTAGGGTCCGACACGCCTGGAATGTTGTCAAATATTACATCCGAGGTGTTAGGTTGCCTTAGGTTAGGATATGTAACGTTATAGACGTATATACTGTTCCCACCAAGAAGTAGGGTCCGACTCGCCAGGAATGTTGTCAAATATTACATCCGAGATGTTAGGTTGCCTTAGGTTAGGATATACAACGTTACAGACGTATATAATGTTCCCACCGAGAAGTATGCTCCGACACGCCAGTAATGTTGTAAAATATTACGTCCGAGATGATGGGTTGCCTTAGGTTAGGATATTTAACGTTATAGACGCATATAATATACCCACCGAGAAGTAGGGTCCGACACGCCTGGAATGGTGTCAAATATTACATGCGAGATGTTAGGTTGCCTTAGGTTAGGATATGTAACGTTATAGACGTATATACTGTTCCCACCAAGAAGTAGGGTCCGACTCACCCGGAATGTTGTCAAATATTAGATCCGAGATGTTGGGTTGCCTTAGATTAGAATATATACAGTTATAGACGTATATAATATTCCCACCGAGAAGTATTGTCCGACTCGCCAGGAATGTTGTCAAATATTACATCCGAGATGTTAGGTTGCCTTAGATTAGGATATATAACGTTATAGACGTATATAATGTTCCCACCGACAAATAGGATCCGACTAGCTCGGAATGTTGTCAAATATTACATACGAGATGTTTGATTGCCTTAGGTTAGGATTTACAACGTTATAGACGCATATAATGTTCCCACCGAGAAGTAGGGTCCGACTCGCCCGGAATGTTGTCAAATATTACATACGAGATGTTTGATTGCCTTAGGTTAGGATATACAACGTTACAGACGTATATAATGTTCCCACCCAGAAGTATGCTCCGACACGCCAGGAATGTTGTAAAATATTACGTCCGAGATGATGGGTTGCCTTAGGTTAGAATATTTAACGTTATTGACGCATATAATTTTCCCACCGAGAAGTAGGGTCCGACACGCCTGGAATGATGTCAAATATTACATCCGAGATGTTAGGTTGCCTTAATTTAGGATATATAACGTTATAGACGGATATACTGTTCCCACCAAGAAGAAGGGTCCGACACGCCTGGAATGTTGTCAAATATTACATCCGAGATGTTAGGTTGCCTTAGGTTAGGATATATAACGTTATAGACGTATATACTGTTCCCACCAAGAAGTAGGGTCCGACTCGCCAGGAATGTTGTCAAATATTAAATCCGAGATGTTGGGTTGCCTTAGATTAGAATATATACAGTTATAGACGTATATAATGTTCCCACCGAGAAGTATTGTCCGACTCGCCAGGAATGTTGTCAAATATTACATCCGAGATGTTAGGTTGCCTTAGATTAGGATATATAAAGTTATAGACGTATATAATGTTCCCACCGACAAGTAGGATCCTACTAGCTCGGAATGTTGTCAAATATTACATACGAGATGTTTGATTGCCTTAGGTTAGGATTTACAACGTTATAGACGCATATAATGTTCCCACCGAGAAGTAGGGTCCGACTCGCCCGGAATGTTGTCAAATATTACATACGAGATGTTTGATTGCCTTAGGTTAGGATATACAACGTTACAGACGTATATAATGTTCCCACCGAGAAGTATGCTCCGACACGCCAGGAATGTTGTAAAATATTACGTCCGAGATGATGGGTTGCCTTAGGTTAGGATATTTAACGTTATAGACGCATATAATGTTCTCACTGAGAAGTAGGGTCCGACACGCCTGGAATGTTGTCAAATATTACATCCGAGATGTTATGTTGCCTTAATTTAGGATATATAACGTTATAGGCGTATATACTGTTCCCACCAAGAAGAAGGGTCCGACTCGCCAGGAATGTTGTCAAATATTACATCCGAGATGTTATGTTGCATTAAATTAGAATATATACCGTTACAGATGTTTATAATGTTCCCACCGAGAAGTAGGAACCTACAAGCCAGGAATGTTGTAAAATGTTACATCCGAGATGTTAGGTTGTCTTAGGTTAGGATATATAACGTTATAGACGTATATACTGTTCCCAGCAAGAAGTAGGGTCCGACTCGACAGGAATGTTGTCAAATATTACATCCGAGATGTTAGGTTGCCTTAGGTTAGGATATGTAAAATTATAGACGTATATACTGTTCCCACCAAGAAGTAGGGTCCGACTCGCCAGGAATGTTGTCAAATATTACATCCGAGATGTTAGGTTGCCTTAGGTTGGGATATATTACGCTGTAGACGTATGTAATGTTCCCACCGAGACGTAGGGTCCGACACGCCCGGAATGTTGTCAAATATTACATACGAGATGTTTGATTGCCTTAGGTTAGGATACACAACGTTATAGACATATATAATATTCCTACCGAAAAGTATGCTCCGACACGCCAGGAATGTAAAATGTTACATCCGAGATGTTATGTTGCCTTGCATTAGGACATATGCCGTTATAGACGTATATAATGTTCCCACCGAGTAGTATGCTCCGATACGCCAGTAGTGTTGTAAAATATTACGTCCGAGATGATGGGTTGCCTTAGGTTAGGATATTTAACGTTATAGACGCATATAATGTTCTCACTGAGAAGTAGGGTCCGACACGCCTGGAATGTTGTCAAATATTACATCCGAGATGTTAGGTTGCCTTTGGATAGGATATATAACGTTATAGACGTATATACTGTTCCCACCAAGAAGTAGGGTCCGACTCGCCAGGAATGTTGTCAAATGTTACATTCGAGATGTTAGGTTGCACTAAATTA
Source organism: Xylocopa violacea (assembly GCA_963969225.1). Lineage (NCBI taxonomy): Eukaryota > Metazoa > Arthropoda > Insecta > Hymenoptera > Apidae > Xylocopa > Xylocopa violacea. The sequence continues at coordinate 1,091,597 of CAXAJV010000350.1, forward strand.
GAATATATACCGTTATAGACGTATATAATGTTCTCACCGAGAAGTAGGTTCCGACACGCCAGTAATGTTGTAAAATATTATACACGAGATGTTTGATTGCCTTAGGTTAGGATATGCAACGTTATAGACGTATATAATATTCCTACAGAAAAGTACGCTCCGACAGGCCAAGAATGCTGTAAAATGTTACATCCGAGATGTTATGTTGCCTTGCATTAGGATATATACCGATATAGACGTATATAATGTTCCCACCGAGAACTATGCTCCGACACGCCAGTAATGTTGGAAAATATTACGTCCGAGATGATGGGTTGCCTTAGGTTAGGATATACAACGTTACAGACGTATATAATGTTCCCACCGAGAAGTATGCTCTGACACGCCAGTAATGTTGTAAAATATTACGTCCGAGATGATGGGTTGCCTTAGGTTAGGATATTTAACGTTATAGACGCATATAATGTTCCCACCGAGAAGTAGGTTCCGACTCGCCTGGAATTTTGTCAAACATTACATCCGAGATGTTAGGTTGCCTTAGGATAGGATATATAACGTTATAGACATATATACTGTACCCACCAAGAAGTAGCGTCCGACTCGACAGGAATGTTGTCAAATATTACATCCGAGACGTTAGGTTACATTAAATTAGAATATGTACCGTTACAGACGTATATAATGTTCCCACCGAGAAGTAGGTTCCCACAAGCCCGGAATGTTGTCAAATATTACATACGAGATGTTTGATTGCCTTAGATTAGGATATATACCGTTATAGACATATATAATATTCCCACCGAAAAGTATGCTACGACTCGCCAGGAATGTTGTCAAATGTTACATTCGAGATGTTAGGTTCCATTAAATTAGAATATATACCGTTACAGACGTACATAATGTTCCCACCGAGAAGTAGTTTCCGACAAGCCAGGAATGCTGTCAAATATAACATCCGAGTTATTAGGTTGCCTTAGGTTAGGATATTTAACCTTATAGACGCATATAATGTTCCCACCGAGAAGTATTGTCCGACTCGCCAGGAATGTTGTCAAATATTACATCCGAGATGTTTGGTTGCCTTAGGTTAGGACACATAACGTTATAGACGTATATAATGTTCCCACCGAGAAGTAGGTTCCGATAAGCTAGGAATGTTGTCAAATGTTATATCCGAGATGTTATGTTGCCTTGCATTAGGATATTTTAGGATTATGATTATATTAGGATATTTAACGTTATAGACGCATATAATATACCCACCGGGAAGTAGGTTCCGACACGCATGGAATGTTGTCAAATATTACATCCGAAATGTTAGGTTGCCTTAGATTAAGATATATACCGTTGTAGACATATATAATATTCCCACCGAAAAGTATGCTACGACTCGCCAGGAATGTTGTCAAATGTTACATTCGAGATGTTAGGTTGCACTAAATTAGAATATATACCGTTATAGACGTATATAATGTTCTCATCGAGAAGTAGGTTCCGACAAGCCCGGAATGTTGTCAAATATTACATCCAAGATGTTTGGTTGCCTTAGGTTAGGACACATAACGTTATAGACGTATATAATGTTCCCACCGAGAAGTAGGTTCCGATAAGCCAGGAATGTTGTCAAATGTTACATCCGAGATGTTTGGTTGCCTTAGATTAGGATTTATTACGTTGTAGATGTATATAATGTTCCCACCGAGACGTAGGGTCCGACACGCCAGGAATGTTGTCAAATATTACATCCGAAATGTTAGGTTGCCTTAGATTAGGATATATACCGTTATAGACATATATAATATTCCCACCGAAAAGTATGTTACGACTCGCCAGGATTGGTGTCAAATGTTACATTCGAGATGTTAGGTTGCATTAAATTTGAATATATACCGTTACAGACGTACATAATGTTCCCACCGAGAAGTAGTTTCCGACAAGCCAGGAATGTTGTTAAATATTACATCCGAGTTATTAGGTTGCCTTAGGTTAGGATATTTAACGTTATAGACGCATATAATGTTCCCACCGAGACGTATTGTCCGACTCGCCAGGAATGTTGTCAAATATTACATCCGAGATGTTAGGTTGCCTTAGGTTAGGATATATATTGTTATAGACGTATATACTGTTCCCACCAAGAAGTAGGGTCCGACTCACCAGGAATGTTGTCAAACATTACGTCCGAGATGTTAGGTTGCGTTAGGTTAGGACATATAACGTTATAGACGTATATAATGTTCCCACCGAGAAGTAGGATCCGACTCGCCCGGAATGTTGTCAAATATTAGATCCGAAATGTTGGTTTGCCTTAGATTAGAATATATACCGTTATAGACGTATATAATGTTCCCACCGAGAAGTAGGGTCCGACTCGCCCGGAATGTTGTCAAATATTAGATCCGAGATGTTGGGTTGCCTTAGATTAGGATATATAATGTTATAGACATTCATAATGTTCCCACCGAGAAGTAGGGTCCGAATAGCCTGGAATGTTGTCAAATATTACATACGAGATGTTTGATTGCCTTAGGTTGCGATATACAGCGTTACAGACATATATAATATTCCTACCGAAAAGTATGCCACGATTCGCCAGGAATGTTGTCAAATGTTACATTAGAGATGTTAGGTTGCATTAAATTAGAATATATACCGTTACAGACGTATATAATGTTCCCACCGAGAAGTAGTTTCCGACAAGCCAGGAATGTTGTAAAATGTTACATCCGAGATGTTTGGTTTCCTTAGATTAGGATATATACCGTTATAGACGTACATAATATTCCCACCGAGAAGTAGGTTCCTACAAGCCAGGAATGTTGTCGAATGTTACATCCGAGGTGTTAGGTTGCCTTACATTAGGATATATACCGTTATAGACGTATATATTATTCCCACCGCAAAGTATGCCCCGACACGCCAGGAATGTTGTAATATGTTACATCCGATATGTTATGTTGCCTTACATTAGGGTATATAATGATTCCACCGGGAAGTATTGTCCGACTCGCCAGGAATGTTGTCAAATATTACATCCGAGATGTTATGTTTCCTTAGGTGAGGATATATAACGTTATTGACGTATATATTGTTCCCACCGAGATGTAGGTTCCGACACGCCAGGAATGTTGTAAAATGTTACTTCCGAGATGTTTGGTTGCCTTAGTTTGGGATATATAACGTTATAGTCGTTTATACTGTTCCCACCGAGAAGTAGGGTCCGACACGCCTGGAATGCTGTCAAATATTACGACTGAGATGATAGGTTGCCTTAGGCTGGTATATACAACGTTATAGACGCATATAATGTTCCCACCGAGAAGTAGGGCCAGACACGCCTGGAATGTTGTCAAATATTACATCCGAGATGATAGGTTGCCTTAGCTTAGGATATACAACGTTATAGACGCATATAATGTTCCCACCAAGAAATAGGTTCCGACACGCCAGGAATGTTGTCAAATATTACATCGGAGATGTTAGGTTGCCTTAGGTTAGGGTATATAACGCTAGAAACGTATATGCAGCTCACACCGAGAAGTAGGTTCCGACACGCCAGGAATGTTGTCAATTGTTACATCCGAGATGATAGGTTCCCTTAGGTTAGTATATATAACGTTATAGACGTATATATTGTTCCCACCGAGAAGTGTGTTCCGACACGCCAGGAATGTTGTAAAATTTTACATCCGAGATGTTTGGTTGCCTTAGTTTGGGATATATAACGTTATGGACGTTTATACTGTTCCCACCGAGAAGTAGGTACCGACAAGCCAGGAATGTTCTAAAATGTTACATCCGAGATGTTAGGTTTCCTTAGGTGAGGATATATAACGTTATAGACGTATATATTGTTTCCACTCGAGAAGTAGGTTCCGACAAGCCAGGAATGTTGTAAAATGTTACATCCGAGATGTTTGGTATCCTTAGGTGAGGATATATAACGTTATAGACGTATATATTTTCCCCACCGCGAAGTGGGTTCCGACACGCCAGGAATGTTGTCAATTGTTACATCCGAGATGTTAGGTTCCCTTAGGTTAGGATATACAACGTTATAGACGTATATACTGTTCCCACCGACAAGTAGGTTCCGACACGCCAGGAATGTTGTCAAATATTACATTCGAGGTGTTAGGTTGCCTTAGGTTAGGATATATAACGTTATAGACGCATATAATGTTACCACCGAGACGTAGTGACCGCCACGCCTGGAATGTTGTCAAATATCACATCCGAGTTGTTAGGTTGCCTTATGTTAGGATATATAACGTTATAGACGTATATATTGATAGCACCGAGAAGTAGGTTCCGACACGCCAGGATTGTGCGACAAATATTACGTCCGAGATGATTGGTTAACTTAGAATAGTATATATAACGTTATAGACGTATATAACATTCCCACCGAAAAATATGCTCCTACACGCCAGTAGTGTTATCAAATATTACATCCGAGATGTTAGGTTGCCTTAGATTAGGATATATACCGTTATAGACGCATATAATGTTCCCACCACGAAATAGGTTCCGACACGCCAGGAATGTTGTCAAATATTACATCCGAGATGTTAGGCTGCCTTAGGTTAGGATATATAACGTTATAGACGTATATACTGTTCCCACCGACAAGTAGGCTCCGACACGCCAGCAATGATGTCAAATATTACATCCTAGATGTTACGTTGCCTTACATTAGGATATACAACGTTATAGACCTATATAATGTTCCCACCGAGAAGTATGCGCCGACATGCCATGAATGTTGTAAAATATTACGTCTGAGGTATGTTAACTTAGGTTAGGATATATAACGTTATACACGTATATAATGTTCCCACCGGGAAGTTTTGTCCGACTCGCCAGGAATGTAGTCAAATATTAAATACGAGGTGTTAGGTTTCCTTAGATTAGGATATATACCGTTATAGACGTACATAATACTCCCACCGAGAAGTATGCTACGGCATGCCAGGAATGTTGTAAAATGTTACATCCGAGGTGTTATGGTGCCTTAGATTAGGATATATAACGTTATAGACGTATATATTGTTCCCACCCAGAAATAGGATCCGACACGCCAGGAATGTTGTCAAATATTACATCCGAGATGTTAGGTTTCCTTAGCTTAGGTTATATACCGTAATAGACGTATATATTATTCCCACCGTAAGGTATGCTCCGACACGCCAGGAATGTTGTAAAATGTTACATCCGATATGTCATGTTGCCTTACATTAGGATATATAACGTTATAGACGTATATAATGTTCCCACCGAGAAGTAGTGTTCGACAGGCCAGGAATGTAGCCAATATTACATCCGAGATGTTAGGTTGCCTTAGATTAGGATATAGACCGTTATAGACGCATATTATATTCCCACCGAAAAGTATGCTCCGACACGCCAGGAATGTTGTAAAATGTTACATCCGAGATGTTTGGTTGCCTTAGTTTGGGATATATAACGTTATAGACGTATATATTGTTCCCACCGAGATGTAGGTTCCGACACGCCAGGAATGTTGTAAAATGTTACATCCGATATGTTATGTTTCCTTAGGTGAGGATATATAACGTTATAGACGTATATACTGTTCCCACCGAGAAGTAGGTTCCGACAAGCCAGGAATGTTGTAAAATGTTACATCCGAGATGTTAGGTTTCCTTAGGTGAGGATATATAACGTAGTAGACGTATATATTGTTCCCACCGAGAAGTAGGGTCCGACAGGCCTGGAATGCTGTAAAATATTACATCCGAGATGTTAGGTTGCCTTAGATTAGGATATATACCACTATAGACGTATAAAATATTCCCACCTAAAAGTATGCTCCGACACGCCAGGAATGTTGACAAATGTTACATCCGAGATGTTAGGTTGCCTTAGGTTAGGATATATAACGTTATAGCCGCATATAATTTTCCCACCGATAAGTCGGGTCCGACACGCCAGGAATGTTGTCAAATATTACATCCGTGTTGTTAGGTTGCCTTAGGTTAGGATATATAACGTTATAGACGTATATATTGTTCCCACCGAGAAGTAGGTTTACAACGGTCCTGGCGGGTCGGCACGTACTCCTCGGTGGGAACGTTATATACGTCTACAACATAAGATAACCTAACCTAACCCATCTAGACGATCGCTGGTAATGTTTTACAGTATCCCGGCCGTGTCGGCCCAGACCTGTCCGTGGGAACATTATATACGTCTATAGCGTTATATATACTAGCCTACGGCAACCTCACCCCTCGAATGTAGTATTTTACTACATTCCTGGCGGGCCGGCCACTACTTCTCGGTGGGAACATTATATACGACTATAACGTAATATAACTTAACTTAACCCATCTAGCCCCTCGCTTGTAATATTTTACAGAATCCCGGTCCTGTCGGGCCGTACCTCTCCGTGGGAACATTACATACGTCTATAACGTTATATATCCTAACCTAACCCATCTAGCCACACGCTGGGAATGTTTTACAGAATTCCGGTCGTGTCGGCCCAGAACTGTCCGTGGGAACATTATATACGTCTATAGCGTTATATATCCTAACCTAAGGCAGCGTAACATCTCGGATGTAGTATTTTACAACACTCCAGGCGGGTCGGACCCTACCTCTCGGTGGGAACGTTATATACGTCTATAATGTAAGATACCCTAACGTAACACATCTAGCGCCTCGACGGCAATGTTTTACAGAATCCCGGTCCTGTCGGCCTGTACCTCTCCGCGGGAACATTATATACGTCTATAACGTTATATATCCTAACCTAAGGAAACCTGACACCTCGGATGTAGTGTTTTACAACACTCCAGGCGGGTCGGCCCCTACCTCTCGGTGCGTACATTATATACGTCTATAACGTAATATAGCCTAACCTAATCCATCTAGCCCCTCGCTGGGAATGTTTTACAGAATCCCTGTCGTGTCCGCCCAGACCTGTCCGTGGGAACATTATATACGTCTATGACGTTATATATCCTAACCTATGGCAACCTCACTCCTCGGATGTAGTATTTTACAACATTCCAGGCGGGTCGGCCCGTACTTCTCGGTAGGAACGTTATATACGTCTATAACGTAATCTAACCTAACCTGACCCATCTAGCCCCTCGCTGGTAAAGTTTTACAGAATCCCGGTCGTGTCTGCCCAGACCTGTCCGTGGGAACATTATATACGTCTATAGCCTTATATATACTAACCTACGGCAGCCTAACATCTCGGATGAAGTATTTTCCAACATACCTGGCGGGTCGGCCCCTACTTCTCGGTGGGAACGTTATATGCGTTTATAACGTAAGATAACCTAACCTAACCCATCTAGCCGATCGCTTGTAATATTTTACAGAATCCCGGTCCTGTCGGGCCGTACCTCTCCGTGGGAACATTACATACGTCTATAACGTTATGTATCCTAACCTATGGCAACCTAACGCCTCGGATGCAGCATTTTACAACACTCCAGGCGGCTCGGAGCCTACATCTCGGTGGGAACATTATATACGTCTATAACGTAATATAACCTAACCTAACCCATCTAGCCCCTCGCTGGGAATGTTTTACAGAATTCCGGTCGTGTCGGCCCAGATCTGTCCGTGGGAACATTATATACGTCTATAGCGTTATATATACTAGACTAAGGTAGCCTAACATCTCGGATGTAGTATTTTACAACATTCCTGGCGGGTCGGCCCGTACTTCTCGGTGGGAACGTTATATACGTCTATAATGTAAGATACCCTAACGTAACACATCTAGCGCCTCGACGGTAATGTTTTACAGAATCCCGGTCCTGTCGGCCTGTACCTCTCCGCGGGAACATTATATACGTCTATAACGTTATATATCCTAACCTAAGGCAACCTCACTCCTCGGATGTAGTATTTTACGACATTCCTGGCGGGCCGGCCCCCACTTCACGGTGGGAACGTTATATACGCCTATAACGTAAGATAACCTAACCTAACCCACCTAGCACCTCGCTGGTAATGTTTTACCGAATCCAGGCCGTGTTGGACCGTACCTGTCCGTGGGAACATTATATACGTCTATAACGTTACATATCCTAACCTAAGGCAACATAACACCTCAGATGTAGTATTTTACAACACTCCTGGCGGCTCGGCACCTACTTCTCGGTGTGAACATTACATACGTCTATAACGTAATATAACCTAATCTAACCCATCTAGCCCCTCGCTGGTAATGTTTTACAGAATCCCGGTCTCGTCGACCCAGACCTATCCGTGGGAACATTATATACGTCTATAGCGTTATATATACTAACCTAAGGCAGCCTAACATCTCGGATGTAGTATGTTACAACACTCCTGGCGGGTCAGCCCCTACATCTCGGTGGGAACGTTATATACGTCTATAACGTAAGCTAACCTAACCTGACCCATCTAGCCCCTCGCTGGTAAAGTTTTACAGAATCCCGGTCGTGTCTGCCCAGACCTGTCCGTGGGAACATTATGTACGTCTATAGCGTTATATATACTAACCTACGGCAGCCTAACATCTCGGATGTAGTATTTTACAACATACCTGGCGGGTCGGCCCCTACTTCTCGGTGGGAACGTTATATGCGTTTATAACGTAAGATAACCTAACCTAATACATCTAGACGATCGCTGGTAATGTTTTACCGTATCCCGGCCGTGTCGGCCCAGACCTGTCCGTGGCAACATCATATACGTCTATAACGTCATATATCCTAACCTAAGGCAACCTAACATCTCGGATGTAGTATTTTACAACATTCCAGGCGGGTCGGCCCGTACTTCTCGGTAGGAACGTTATATACGTCTATAACGTAATCTAACCTAACCTGACCCATCTAGCCCCTCGCTGGTAAAGTTTTACAGAATCCCGGTCGTGTCTGCCCAGACCTGTCCGTGGGAACATTATATACGTCTATAGCCTTATATATACTAACCTACGGCAGCCTAACATCTCGGATGAAGTATTTTCCAACATACCTGGCGGGTCGGCCCCTACTTCTCGGTGGGAACGTTATATGCGTTTATAACGTAAGATAACCTAACCTAACCCATCTAGCCGATCGCTTGTAATATTTTACAGAATCCCGGTCCTGTCGGGCCGTACCTCTCCGTGGGAACATTACATACGTCTATAACGTTATGTATCCTAACCTATGGCAACCTAACGCCTCGGATGCAGCATTTTACAACACTCCAGGCGGCTCGGAGCCTACATCTCGGTGGGAACATTATATACGTCTATAACGTAATATAACCTAACCTAACCCATCTAGCCCCTCGCTGGGAATGTTTTACAGAATTCCGGTCGTGTCGGCCCAGATCTGTCCGTGGGAACATTATATACGTCTATAGCGTTATATATACTAGACTAAGGTAGCCTAACATCTCGGATGTAGTATTTTACAACATTCCTGGCGGGTCGGCCCGTACTTCTCGGTGGGAACGTTATATACGTCTATAATGTAAGATACCCTAACGTAACACATCTAGCGCCTCGACGGTAATGTTTTACAGAATCCCGGTCCTGTCGGCCTGTACCTCTCCGCGGGAACATTATATACGTCTATAACGTTATATATCCTAACCTAAGGCAACCTCACTCCTCGGATGTAGTATTTTACGACATTCCTGGCGGGCCGGCCCCCACTTCACGGTGGGAACGTTATATACGCCTATAACGTAAGATAACCTAACCTAACCCACCTAGCACCTCGCTGGTAATGTTTTACCGAATCCAGGCCGTGTTGGACCGTACCTGTCCGTGGGAACATTATATACGTCTATAACGTTACATATCCTAACCTAAGGCAACATAACACCTCAGATGTAGTATTTTACAACACTCCTGGCGGCTCGGCACCTACTTCTCGGTGTGAACATTACATACGTCTATAACGTAATATAACCTAATCTAACCCATCTAGCCCCTCGCTGGTAAAGTTTTACAGAATCCCGGTCGCGTCGACGCAGACCTATCCGTGGGAACATTATATACGTCTATAGCGTTATATGTACTAACCTAAGGCAGCCTAACATCTCGGATGTAGTATTTTACAACATTCCGGGCGGGTCGGCCCCTACTTCTCGGTGGGAACGTTATATACGTCTATAACGTAAGATAACCTAACCTAACCCATCTAGCCGATCGCTTGTAATATTTTACAGAATCCCGGTCCTGTCGGGCCGTACCTCTCCGTGGGAACATTACATACGTCTATAACGTTATATATCCTAACCTATGGCAACCTAACACATCGGATGCAGCATTTTACAACACTCCAGGCGGGTCGGACCCTACCTCTCGGTGGGAACATTATATACGTCTATAACGTAATATAACCTAACCTAACCCATCTAGCCCCTCGCTTGTAATGTTTTACAGAATTCCGGTCGTGTCGGCCAAGATCTGTCCGTGGGAACATTATATACGTCTATAGCGTTATATATCCTAACCTAAGGCAGCCTAACATCTCGGATGTAGTATTTTACAACATTCCTGGCGGGTCGGCCCGTACTTCTCGGTGGGAACGTTATATACGTCTATAACTTAAGATAACCTAACCTAACCCATCTAGCGACTCGCTGGTAATGTTTTACAGAATCCCGGTCCTGTCGGCCCGTACATCTCCGTGGGAACATCATATACGTCTATAACGTTATATACCCTGACCTAACGCAACCTCACTCCTCGGATGTGGTATTTTGCAACATTCCTGGCGGGTCTGCCCGTACATCTCGGTGGGAACGTTATATACGTTTATAACGTAAGATAACCTAACCTAACCCATCTAGCCTCTCGCTGGTAATGTTTTACAGAATCCCTGTCCTGTCGGCGCGTACCTCTCCGTGGGAACATTACATACGTCTATAACGTTATATATCCTAACCTATGGCAACCTAACACATCGGATGCAGCATTTTACAACACTCCAGGCGGGTCGGACCCTACCTCTCGGTGGGAACATTATATACGTCTATAACGTAATATAACCTAACCTAACCCATCTAGCCCCTCGCTTGTAATGTTTTACAGAATTCCGGTCGTGTCTGCCCAGACCTGTCCGTGGGAACATTATATACGTCTATAGCCTTATATATACTAACCTACGGCAGCCTAACATCTCGGATGAAGTATTTTCCAACATACCTGGCGGGTCGGCCCCTACATCTCGGTGGGAACGTTATATGCGTTTATAACGTAAGATAACCTAACCTAACCCATCTAGCCGATCGCTTGTAATATTTTACAGAATCCCGGTCCTGTCGGGCCGTACCTCTCCGTGGGAACATTACCTACGTCTATAACGTTATGTATCCTAACCTATGGCAACCTAACGCCTCGGATGCAGCATTTTACAACACTCCAGGCGGCTCGGAGCCTACATCTCGGTGGGAACATTATATACGTCTATAACGTAATATAACCTAACCTAACCCATCTAGCCCCTCGCTGGGAATGTTTTACAGAATTCCGGTCGTGTCGGCCCATATCTGTCCGTGGGAACGTTATATACGTCTATAGCGTTATATATACTAGACCAAGGTAGCGTAACATCTGGGATGTAGTATTTTACAACATTCCTGGCGGGTCGGCCCGTACTTCTCTGTGGGAACGTTATATACGTCTATAATGTAAGATACCCTAACGTAACACATCTAGCGCCTCGACGGTAATGTTTTACAGAATCCCGGTCCTGTCGGCCTGTACCTCTCCGCGGGAACATTATACACGTCTATAACGTTATATATCCTAACCTAAGGAAACCTGACACCTCGGATGTAGTATTTTACAACACTGCAGGCGGGTCGGCTCCTACCTCTCGGTGCGCACATTATATACGTCTATAACGTAATATAGACTAACCTAATCCATCTAGCCCCTCGCTGGTAATGTTTTACAGAATCCCTGTCGTGTCGGCCCAGACCTGTCCGTGGGAACAGTACATACGTCTATATCGTTATATATACTAACCTAAGGCAGCCTAACATCTCGGATGTAGTATTTTACAATATTCCTGGTGGATCGGCCCGTACTTCACGGTAGGAACGTTATATACGTCTATAACGTAATCTAACCTAACCTGACCCATCTAGCCCCTCGCTGGTAAAGTTTTACAGAATCCCGATCGCGTCGACGCAGACCTATCCGTGGGAACATTATATACGTCTATAGCGTTATATGTACTAACCTAAGGCAGCCTAACATCTCGGATGTAGTATTTTACAACATTCCTGGCGGGTCGGCCCCTACTTCTCGGTGGGAACGTTATATACGTCTATAATGTAAGATAACCTAACCTAACCCATCTAGCCGATCGCTTGTAATATTTTACAGAATCCCGGTCCTGTCGGGCCGTACCTCTCCGTGGGAACATTACATACGTCTATAACGTTATATATCCTAACCTATGGCAACCTAACACATCGGATGCAGCATTTTACAACACTCCAGGCGGGTCGGACCCTACCTCTCGGTGGGAACATTATATACGTCTATAACGTAATAAAACCTAACCCAACCCATCTAGCCCCTCGCTTGTAATGTTTTACAGAATTCCGGTCGTGTCGGCCCAGATCTGTCCGTGGGAACATTATATACGTCTATAGCGTTATATATCCTAACCTAAGGCAGCGTAACATCTCGGATGTAGTATTTTACAACATTCCTGGCGGGTCGGCCCGTACTTCTCGGTGGGAACGTTATATGCGTTTATAACGTAAGATAACCTAACCTAATACATCTAGACGATCGCTGGTAATGTTTTACCGTATCCCGGCCGTGTCGGCCCAGACCTGTCCGTGGCAACATCATATACGTCTATAACGTCATATATCCTAACCTAAGGCAACCTAACATCTCGGATGTAGTATTTTACAACATTCCAGGCGGGTCGGCCCGTACTTCTCGGTAGGAACGTTATATACGTCTATAACGTAATCTAACCTAACCTGACCCATCTAGCCCCTCGCTGGTAAAGTTTTACAGAATCCCGGTCGTGTCTGCCCAGACCTGTCCGTGGGAACATTATATACGTCTATAGCCTTATATATACTAACCTACGGCAGCCTAACATCTCGGATGAAGTATTTTCCAACATACCTGGCGGGTCGGCCCCTACTTCTCGGTGGGAACGTTATATGCGTTTATAACGTAAGATAACCTAACCTAACCCATCTAGCCGATCGCTTGTAATATTTTACAGAATCCCGGTCCTGTCGGGCCGTACCTCTCCGTGGGAACATTACATACGTCTATAACGTTATGTATCCTAACCTATGGCAACCTAACGCCTCGGATGCAGCATTTTACAACACTCCAGGCGGCTCGGAGCCTACATCTCGGTGGGAACATTATATACGTCTATAACGTAATATAACCTAACCTAACCCATCTAGCCCCTCGCTGGGAATGTTTTACAGAATTCCGGTCGTGTCGGCCCAGATCTGTCCGTGGGAACATTATATACGTCTATAGCGTTATATATACTAGACTAAGGTAGCCTAACATCTCGGATGTAGTATTTTACAACATTCCTGGCGGGTCGGCCCGTACTTCTCGGTGGGAACGTTATATACGTCTATAATGTAAGATACCCTAACGTAACACATCTAGCGCCTCGACGGTAATGTTTTACAGAATCCCGGTCCTGTCGGCCTGTACCTCTCCGCGGGAACATTATATACGTCTATAACGTTATATATCCTAACCTAAGGCAACCTCACTCCTCGGATGTAGTATTTTACGACATTCCTGGCGGGCCGGCCCCCACTTCACGGTGGGAACGTTATATACGCCTATAACGTAAGATAACCTAACCTAACCCACCTAGCACCTCGCTGGTAATGTTTTACCGAATCCAGGCCGTGTTGGACCGTACCTGTCCGTGGGAACATTATATACGTCTATAACGTTACATATCCTAACCTAAGGCAACATAACACCTCAGATGTAGTATTTTACAACACTCCTGGCGGCTCGGCACCTACTTCTCGGTGTGAACATTACATACGTCTATAACGTAATATAACCTAATCTAACCCATCTAGCCCCTCGCTGGTAAAGTTTTACAGAATCCCGGTCGCGTCGACGCAGACCTATCCGTGGGAACATTATATACGTCTATAGCGTTATATGTACTAACCTAAGGCAGCCTAACATCTCGGATGTAGTATTTTACAACATTCCGGGCGGGTCGGCCCCTACTTCTCGGTGGGAACGTTATATACGTCTATAACGTAAGATAACCTAACCTAACCCATCTAGCCGATCGCTTGTAATATTTTACAGAATCCCGGTCCTGTCGGGCCGTACCTCTCCGTGGGAACATTACATACGTCTATAACGTTATATATCCTAACCTATGGCAACCTAACACATCGGATGCAGCATTTTACAACACTCCAGGCGGGTCGGACCCTACCTCTCGGTGGGAACATTATATACGTCTATAACGTAATATAACCTAACCTAACCCATCTAGCCCCTCGCTTGTAATGTTTTACAGAATTCCGGTCGTGTCGGCCAAGATCTGTCCGTGGGAACATTATATACGTCTATAGCGTTATATATCCTAACCTAAGGCAGCCTAACATCTCGGATGTAGTATTTTACAACATTCCTGGCGGGTCGGCCCGTACTTCTCGGTGGGAACGTTATATACGTCTATAACTTAAGATAACCTAACCTAACCCATCTAGCGACTCGCTGGTAATGTTTTACAGAATCCCGGTCCTGTCGGCCCGTACATCTCCGTGGGAACATCATATACGTCTATAACGTTATATACCCTGACCTAACGCAACCTCACTCCTCGGATGTGGTATTTTGCAACATTCCTGGCGGGTCTGCCCGTACATCTCGGTGGGAACGTTATATACGTTTATAACGTAAGATAACCTAACCTAACCCATCTAGCCTCTCGCTGGTAATGTTTTACAGAATCCCTGTCCTGTCGGCGCGTACCTCTCCGTGGGAACATTACATACGTCTATAACGTTATATATCCTAACCTATGGCAACCTAACACATCGGATGCAGCATTTTACAACACTCCAGGCGGGTCGGACCCTACCTCTCGGTGGGAACATTATATACGTCTATAACGTAATATAACCTAACCTAACCCATCTAGCCCCTCGCTTGTAATGTTTTACAGAATTCCGGTCGTGTCTGCCCAGACCTGTCCGTGGGAACATTATATACGTCTATAGCCTTATATATACTAACCTACGGCAGCCTAACATCTCGGATGAAGTATTTTCCAACATACCTGGCGGGTCGGCCCCTACATCTCGGTGGGAACGTTATATGCGTTTATAACGTAAGATAACCTAACCTAACCCATCTAGCCGATCGCTTGTAATATTTTACAGAATCCCGGTCCTGTCGGGCCGTACCTCTCCGTGGGAACATTACCTACGTCTATAACGTTATGTATCCTAACCTATGGCAACCTAACGCCTCGGATGCAGCATTTTACAACACTCCAGGCGGCTCGGAGCCTACATCTCGGTGGGAACATTATATACGTCTATAACGTAATATAACCTAACCTAACCCATCTAGCCCCTCGCTGGGAATGTTTTACAGAATTCCGGTCGTGTCGGCCCATATCTGTCCGTGGGAACGTTATATACGTCTATAGCGTTATATATACTAGACCAAGGTAGCGTAACATCTGGGATGTAGTATTTTACAACATTCCTGGCGGGTCGGCCCGTACTTCTCTGTGGGAACGTTATATACGTCTATAATGTAAGATACCCTAACGTAACACATCTAGCGCCTCGACGGTAATGTTTTACAGAATCCCGGTCCTGTCGGCCTGTACCTCTCCGCGGGAACATTATACACGTCTATAACGTTATATATCCTAACCTAAGGAAACCTGACACCTCGGATGTAGTATTTTACAACACTGCAGGCGGGTCGGCTCCTACCTCTCGGTGCGCACATTATATACGTCTATAACGTAATATAGACTAACCTAATCCATCTAGCCCCTCGCTGGTAATGTTTTACAGAATCCCTGTCGTGTCGGCCCAGACCTGTCCGTGGGAACAGTACATACGTCTATATCGTTATATATACTAACCTAAGGCAGCCTAACATCTCGGATGTAGTATTTTACAATATTCCTGGTGGATCGGCCCGTACTTCACGGTAGGAACGTTATATACGTCTATAACGTAATCTAACCTAACCTGACCCATCTAGCCCCTCGCTGGTAAAGTTTTACAGAATCCCGATCGCGTCGACGCAGACCTATCCGTGGGAACATTATATACGTCTATAGCGTTATATGTACTAACCTAAGGCAGCCTAACATCTCGGATGTAGTATTTTACAACATTCCTGGCGGGTCGGCCCCTACTTCTCGGTGGGAACGTTATATACGTCTATAATGTAAGATAACCTAACCTAACCCATCTAGCCGATCGCTTGTAATATTTTACAGAATCCCGGTCCTGTCGGGCCGTACCTCTCCGTGGGAACATTACATACGTCTATAACGTTATATATCCTAACCTATGGCAACCTAACACATCGGATGCAGCATTTTACAACACTCCAGGCGGGTCGGACCCTACCTCTCGGTGGGAACATTATATACGTCTATAACGTAATAAAACCTAACCCAACCCATCTAGCCCCTCGCTTGTAATGTTTTACAGAATTCCGGTCGTGTCGGCCCAGATCTGTCCGTGGGAACATTATATACGTCTATAGCGTTATATATCCTAACCTAAGGCAGCGTAACATCTCGGATGTAGTATTTTACAACATTCCTGGCGGGTCGGCCCGTACTTCTCGGTGGGAACGTTATATACGTCTATAACGTAAGATACCCTAACGTAACACATCTAGCGCCTCGACGGCAATGTTTTACAGAATCCCGGTCCTGTCGGCCTGTACCTCTCCGCGGGAACATTATATACGTCTATAACGTTATATATCCTAACCTATGGCAACCTCACTCCTCGGATGTAGTATCTTACAACATTCCTGGCGGGTCGACCCGCACTTCTCGGTGGGAACATTATATACGTCTATAACGTAATCTAACCTAACCTGACCCATCTAGCCCCTCGCTGGTAATGTTTTACAGAATCCCGGTCCTGTCGGCCCGTACCTCACCGTGGGAACATTATATACGTCTATAACGTTATATATCCTAACCTAAGGCAACCTAACACCTCGGATGTAGTATTTTACCACACTCCAGGCGGGTCGGCCCCTACCTCTCGGTGGGAACATTATATACGTCTATAACGTAAGATAACCTAACCTAACCCATCTAGACGATCGCTGGTAATGTTTTACAGTATCCCGGCCGTGTCGGCCCAGACCTGTCCGTGGGAACATTATATACGTCTATAGCGTTATATATACTAACCTAAGGTAGCCTAACATCTCGGATGTAGTATTTTACAACATTCCTGGTGGGTCGGCCCGTACTTCACGGTAGGAACGTTATATACGTCTATAACGTAATATAACCTTACCTAACCCGTTTAGCGCCTCGCTGGTAATGTTTTACAGCATCCCGGACCTGTCGGCACGTACCTCTCCGTGGGAACATTATATACGTTCATAACCTTATATATCCTGACCTAAGGCAACCTCACTCCCCGGATGTAGCATTTTACAACATTCCTGGGGGGCCTGCCCCTACTACTCCGTGGGAACATTATATATGTCTATAACGTAAGATAACCTAACCTAACCCATCTAGCCCGTCGCTGGGAATGTTTTACAGAATCCCGGCCGTGTCGGCCCGGACCTGTCCGTGGGAACATTATATACCTCTATAGCGTTATACATACTAACCTTAGGCAGCCTAACATCTCGAATGTAGTATTTTACAACACTCCTGGCGGGTCAGCCCCTACTTCTCGGTGGGAACGTTATATGCGTTTATAACGTAAGACAACCTAACCTAACCCATCTAGCCGATCGCTTGTAATATTTTACAGAATCCCGGTCCTGTCGGGCCGTACCTCTCCGTGGGAACATTACATACGTCTATAACGTTATATATCCTAACCTATGGCAACCTAACACATCGGATGCAGCATTTTACAACACTCCAGGCGGGTCGGACCCTACCTCTCGGTGGGAACATTATATACGTCTATAACGTAATATAACCTAACCTAACCCATCTAGCCCCTCGCTTGTAATGTTTTACAGAATTCCGGTCGTGTCTGCCCAGACCTGTCCGTGGGAACATTATATACGTCTATAGCCTTATATATACTAACCTACGGCAGCCTAACATCTCGGATGAAGTATTTTCCAACATACCTGGCGGGTCGGCCCCTACATCTCGGTGGGAACGTTATATGCGTTTATAACGTAAGATAACCTAACCTAACCCATCTAGCCGATCGCTTGTAATATTTTACAGAATCCCGGTCCTGTCGGGCCGTACCTCTCCGTGGGAACATTACCTACGTCTATAACGTGATGTATCCTAACCTATGGCAACCTAACGCCTCGGATGCAGCATTTTACAACACTCCAGGCGGCTCGGAGCCTACATCTCGGTGGGAACATTATATACGTCTATAACGTAATATAACCTAACCTAACCCATCTAGCCCCTCGCTGGGAATGTTTTACAGAATTCCGGTCGTGTCGGCCCATATCTGTCCGTGGGAACGTTATATACGTCTATAGCGTTATATATACTAGACCAAGGTAGCGTAACATCTGGGATGTAGTATTTTACAACATTCCTGGCGGGTCGGCCCGTACTTCTCTGTGGGAACGTTATATACGTCTATAATGTAAGATACCCTAACGTAACACATCTAGCGCCTCGACGGTAATGTTTTACAGAATCCCGGTCCTGTCGGCCTGTACCTCTCCGCGGGAACATTATATACGTCTATAACGTTATATATATTAACCTAAGGAAACCTGACACCTCGGATGTAGTATTTTACAACACTGCAGGCGGGTCGGCTCCTACCTCTCGGTGCGTACATTATATACGTCTATAACGTAATATAGACTAACCTAATCCATCTAGCCCCTCGCTGGTAATGTTTTACAGAATCCCGGTCGTGTCGGCCCAGACCTGTCCGTGGGAACATTATATACGTCTATATCGTTATATATACTAACCTAAGGCAGCCTAACATCTCGGATGTAGTATTTTACAACATTCCTGGCGGGTCGGCCCATACTTCTCGGTGGGAACGTTATATACGTCTATAACGTAAGATAACCTAACCTAACCTATCTAGCACCTCGCTGGTAATGTTTTACCGAATCCAGGCCGTGTCAGACCGTACCTGTCCGTGGGAACATTATATACGTATATGACGTTATATATCCTAACCTATGTCAACCTCACTCCTCGGATGTAGTATTTTACAACATTCCTGGCGGGTCGACCCGCACTTCTCGGTGGGGACGTTATATACGTCTATAACGTAAGATAACCTAACCTAACCCATCTAGACGATCGCTGGTAATGTTTTACAGTATCCCGGCCGTGTCGGCCCAGACCTGTCCGTGGGAACATTATATACGTCTATAGCGTTATATATACTAACCTAAGGCAGCCTAACATCTCGGATGTAGTATTTTACAACATTCCTGGCGGGTCGGCCCGTACTTCTCGGTAGGAACGTTATATACGTCTATAACGTAATCTAACCTAACCTGACCCATCTAGCCCCTCGCTGGTAATGTTTATAGAATCCCGGTCCTGTCGGCCCGTACCTCTCCGTGGGATCATTATATACGTCTATAACGTTATATATCCTAACCTAAGGCAACCTAACACCTCGGATGTAGTATTTTACCACACTCCAGGCGGGTCGGCCCCTACCTCTCGGTGGGAACATTATATACGTCTATAACGTAAGATAACCTAACCTAACCCATCTAGACGATCGCTGGTAATGTTTTACAGCATCCCGGCCGTGTCGGCCCAGACCTGTCCGTGGGAACATTATATACGTCTATAGCGTTATATATACTAACCTAAGGTAGCCTAACATCTCGGATGTAGTATTTTACAACATTCCTGGCGGGTCGGCCCGTACTTCTCGGTAGGAACGTTATATACGTCTATAACGTAATCTAACCTAACCTGACCCATCTAGCCCCTCGCTGGTAAAGTTTTACAGAATCCCGGTCGTGTCTGCCCAGACCTGTCCGTGGGAACATTATATACGTCTATAGCGTTATATATACTAACCTACGGCAGCCTAACATCTCGGATGTAGTATTTTACAACATACCTGGCGGGTCGGCCCCTACTTCTCGGTGGGAACGTTATATGCGTTTATAACGTAAGATAACCTAACCTAACCCATCTAGCACACGCTGGTAATGTTTTACAGGATCCCGGCCGTGTCTGCCCAGACCTGTCCGTGGCAACATCATATACGTCTATAACGTCATATATCCTAACCTAAGGCAACCTAACATCTCGGATGTAGTATTTTACAACATTCCTGGCGGGTCGGCCCGTACTTCTCTGTGGGAACGTTATATACGTCTATAATGTAAGATACCCTAACGTAACACATCTAGCCCCTCGCTGGGAATGTTTTACAGAATCCCGGTCCTGTCGGCCCGTACATCTCCGTGGGAACATCATATACGTCTATAACGTTATATACCCTGACCTAAGGCAACCTCACTCCTCGGATGTGGTATTTTGCAACATTCCTGGCGGGTCTGCCCGTACATCTCGGTGGGAAAGTTATATACGTTTATAACGTAAGATAACCTAACCTAACCCATCTAGCCTCTCGCTGGTAATGTTTTACAGAATCCCTGTCCTGTCGGCCCGTACCTCTCCGTGGGAACATTATATACGTCTATAACGTTATATATCCTAACCTAAGGCAACCTAACACCTCAGATGTAGTATTTTACAACGCTCCTGGCGGCTCGGCACCTACTTCTCGGCGGGAACATTACATACGTCTTTAACGTAATATAACCTAATCTAACCCATCTAGCGCCTCGCTGGTAATGTTTTACAGAATAACGGTCCCGTTGGACCGTACCTCTCCGTGGGAACATTATATACGTCTATAACGTTATATATCCTAACCTAAGGCAACCTAACACCTCAGATGTAGTATTTTACAACGCTCCTGGCGGCTCGGCTCCTACTTCTCGGCGGGAACATTACATACGTCTTTAACGTAATATAACCTAATCTAACCCATCTAGCGCCTCGCTGATAATGTTTTACAGAATAACGGTCCTGTTGGACCGTACCTCTCCGTGGGAACATTATATACGTCTATAACGTTATATATCCTAACCTAAGGCACCTAACACCTCGGATGTAGTATTTCACAACACTCCAGGCGGGTCGGCCCCTACCTCTCGGTGCATACATTATATACCTCTATAACGTAATATAACCTAACCTAACCCATCTAGCCCCTCGCTCGGAATGTTTTACAGAATCCCGGTCGTGTCGGCCCAGACCTGTCCGTGGGAACATTATATACGTCTATATCGTTATATATACTAACCTAAGGCAGCCTAACATCTCGGATGTAGTATTTTACAACATTCCTGGCGGGTCGGCCCATACTTCTCGGTGGGAACGTTATATACGTCTATAACGTAAGATAACCTAACCTAACCTATCTAGCACCTCGCTGGTAATGTTTTACCGAATCCAGGCCGTGTCAGACCGTACCTGTCCGTGGGAACATTATATACGTCTATGACGTTATATATCCTAACCTATGGCAACCTCACTCCTCGGATGTAGTATTTTACAACATTCCTGGCGGGTCGACCCGCACTTCTCGGTGGGAACGTTATATACGTCTATAACGTAAGATAACCTAACCTAACCCATCTAGACGATCGCTGGTAATGTTTTACAGTATCCCGGCCGTGTCGGCCCAGACCTGTCCGTGGGAACATTATATACGTCTATAGCGTTATATATACTAACCTAAGGCAGCCTAACATCTCGGATGTAGTATTTTACAACATTCCTGGCGGGTCGGCCCGTACTTCTCGGTAGGAACGTTATATACGTCTATAACGTAAGATAACCTAACCTAACCCATCTAGCCGATCGCTTGTAATATTTTACAGAATCCCGGTCCTGTCGGGCCGTACCTCTCCGTGGGAACATTACATACGTCTATAACGTTATATATCCTAACCTATGGCAACCTAACACATCGGATGCAGCATTTTACAACACTCCAGGCGGGTCGGACCCTACCTCTCGGTGGGAACATTATATACGTCTATAACGTAATAAAACCTAACCCAACCCATCTAGCCCCTCGCTTGTAATGTTTTACAGAATTCCGGTCGTGTCGGCCCAGATCTGTCCGTGGGAACATTATATACGTCTATAGCGTTATATATCCTAACCTAAGGCAGCGTAACATCTCGGATGTAGTATTTTACAACATTCCTGGCGGGTCGGCCCGTACTTCTCGGTGGGAACGTTATATACGTCTATAACGTAAGATACCCTAACGTAACAGATCTAGCGCCTCGACGGCAATGTTTTACAGAATCCCGGTCCTGTCGGCCTGTACCTCTCCGCGGGAACATTATATACGTCTATAACGTTATATATCCTAACCTATGGCAACCTCACTCCTCGGATGTAGTATCTTACAACATTCCTGGCGGGTCGACCCGCACTTCTCTGTGGGAACATTATATACGTCTATAACGTAATCTAACCTAACCTGACCCATCTAGCCCCTCGCTGGTAATGTTTTACAGAATCCCGGTCCTGTCGGCCCGTACCTCTCCGTGGGAACATTATATACGTCTATAACGTTATATATCCTAACCTAAGGCAACCTAACACCTCGGATGTAGTATTTTACCACACTCCAGGCGGGTCGGCCCCTACCTCTCGGTGGGAACATTATATACGTCTATAACGTAAGATAACCTAACCTAACCCATCTAGACGATCGCTGGTAATGTTTTACAGTATCCCGGCCGTGTCGGCCCAGACCTGTCCGTGGGAACATTATATACGTCTATAGCGTTATATATACTAAC
Organism: Xylocopa violacea; assembly: GCA_963969225.1. NCBI lineage: Eukaryota > Metazoa > Arthropoda > Insecta > Hymenoptera > Apidae > Xylocopa > Xylocopa violacea. The sequence continues at coordinate 1,114,647 of CAXAJV010000350.1, forward strand.
CTAAGGTAGCCTAACATCTCGGATGTAGTATTTTACAACATTCCTGGTGGGTCGGCCCGTACTTCACGGTAGGAACGTTATATACGTCTATAACGTAATATAACCTTACCTAACCCGTTTAGCGCCTCGCTGGTAATGTTTTACAGCATCCCGGACCTGTCGGCACGTACCTCTCCGTGGGAACATTATATACGTTCATAACCTTATATATCCTGACCTAAGGCAACCTCACTCCCCGGATGTAGCATTTTACAACATTCCTGGGGGGCCTGCCCCTACTACTCCGTGGGAACATTATATATGTCTATAACGTAAGATAACCTAACCTAACCCATCTAGCCCGTCGCTGGGAATGTTTTACAGAATCCCGGCCGTGTCGGCCCGGACCTGTCCGTGGGAACATTATATACCTCTATAGCGTTATACATACTAACCTTAGGCAGCCTAACATCTCGAATGTAGTATTTTACAACACTCCTGGCGGGTCAGCCCCTACTTCTCGGTGGGAACGTTATATGCGTTTATAACGTAAGACAACCTAACCTAACCCATCTAGCCGATCGCTTGTAATATTTTACAGAATCCCGGTCCTGTCGGGCCGTACCTCTCCGTGGGAACATTACATACGTCTATAACGTTATATATCCTAACCTATGGCAACCTAACACATCGGATGCAGCATTTTACAACACTCCAGGCGGGTCGGACCCTACCTCTCGGTGGGAACATTATATACGTCTATAACGTAATATAACCTAACCTAACCCATCTAGCCCCTCGCTTGTAATGTTTTACAGAATTCCGGTCGTGTCTGCCCAGACCTGTCCGTGGGAACATTATATACGTCTATAGCCTTATATATACTAACCTACGGCAGCCTAACATCTCGGATGAAGTATTTTCCAACATACCTGGCGGGTCGGCCCCTACATCTCGGTGGGAACGTTATATGCGTTTATAACGTAAGATAACCTAACCTAACCCATCTAGCCGATCGCTTGTAATATTTTACAGAATCCCGGTCCTGTCGGGCCGTACCTCTCCGTGGGAACATTACCTACGTCTATAACGTTATGTATCCTAACCTATGGCAACCTAACGCCTCGGATGCAGCATTTTACAACACTCCAGGCGGCTCGGAGCCTACATCTCGGTGGGAACATTATATACGTCTATAACGTAATATAACCTAACCTAACCCATCTAGCCCCTCGCTGGGAATGTTTTACAGAATTCCGGTCGTGTCGGCCCATATCTGTCCGTGGGAACGTTATATACGTCTATAGCGTTATATATACTAGACCAAGGTAGCGTAACATCTGGGATGTAGTATTTTACAACATTCCTGGCGGGTCGGCCCGTACTTCTCTGTGGGAACGTTATATACGTCTATAATGTAAGATACCCTAACGTAACACATCTAGCGCCTCGACGGTAATGTTTTACAGAATCCCGGTCCTGTCGGCCTGTACCTCTCCGCGGGAACATTATATACGTCTATAACGTTATATATCCTAACCTAAGGAAACCTGACACCTCGGATGTAGTATTTTACAACACTGCAGGCGGGTCGGCTCCTACCTCTCGGTGCGTACATTATATACGTCTATAACGTAATATAGACTAACCTAATCCATCTAGCCCCTCGCTGGTAATGTTTTACAGAATCCCTGTCGTGTCGGCCCAGACCTGTCCGTGGGAACAGTACATACGTCTATATCGTTATATATACTAACCTAAGGCAGCCTAACATCTCGGATGTAGTATTTTACAATATTCCTGGTGGATCGGCCCGTACTTCACGGTAGGAACGTTATATACGTCTATAACGTAATCTAACCTAACCTGACCCATCTAGCCCCTCGCTGGTAAAGTTTTACAGAATCCCGATCGCGTCGACGCAGACCTATCCGTGGGAACATTATATACGTCTATAGCGTTATATGTACTAACCTAAGGCAGCCTAACATCTCGGATGTAATATTTTACAACATTCCTGGCGGGTCGGCCCCTACTTCTCGGTGGGAACGTTATATACGTCTATAACGTAAGATAACCTAACCTAACCCATCTAGCCGATCGCTTGTAATATTTTACAGAATCCCGGTCCTGTCGGGCCGTACCTCTCCGTGGGAACATTACATACGTCTATAACGTTATATATCCTAACCTATGGCAACCTAACACATCGGATGCAGCATTTTACAACACTCCAGGCGGGTCGGACCCTACCTCTCGGTGGGAACATTATATACGTCTATAACGTAATAAAACCTAACCCAACCCATCTAGCCCCTCGCTTGTAATGTTTTACAGAATTCCGGTCGTGTCGGCCCAGATCTGTCCGTGGGAACATTATATACGTCTATAGCGTTATATATCCTAACCTAAGGCAGCGTAACATCTCGGATGTAGTATTTTACAACATTCCTGGCGGGTCGGCCCGTACTTCTCGGTGGGAACGTTATATACGTCTATAACGTAAGATACCCTAACGTAACACATCTAGCGCCTCGACGGCAATGTTTTACAGAATCCCGGTCCTGTCGGCCTGTACCTCTCCGCGGGAACATTATATACGTCTATAACGTTATATATCCTAACCTATGGCAACCTCACTCCTCGGATGTAGTATCTTACAACATTCCTGGCGGGTCGACCCGCACTTCTCGGTGGGAACATTATATACGTCTATAACGTAATCTAACCTAACCTGACCCATCTAGCCCCTCGCTGGTAATGTTTTACAGAATCCCGGTCCTGTCGGCCCGTACCTCTCCGTGGGAACATTATATACGTCTATAACGTTATATATCCTAACCTAAGGCAACCTAACACCTCGGATGTAGTATTTTACCACACTCCAGGCGGGTCGGCCCCTACCTCTCGGTGGGAACATTATATACGTCTATAACGTAAGATAACCTAACCTAACCCATCTAGACGATCGCTGGTAATGTTTTACAGTATCCCGGCCGTGTCGGCCCAGACCTGTCCGTGGGAACATTATATACGTCTATAGCGTTATATATACTAACCTAAGGTAGCCTAACATCTCGGATGTAGTATTTTACAACATTCCTGGTGGGTCGGCCCGTACTTCACGGTAGGAACGTTATATACGTCTATAACGTAATATAACCTTACCTAACCCGTTTAGCGCCTCGCTGGTAATGTTTTACAGCATCCCGGACCTGTCGGCACGTACCTCTCCGTGGGAACATTATATACGTTCATAACCTTATATATCCTGACCTAAGGCAACCTCACTCCCCGGATGTAGCATTTTACAACATTCCTGGGGGGCCTGCCCCTACTACTCCGTGGGAACATTATATATGTCTATAACGTAAGATAACCTAACCTAACCCATCTAGCCCGTCGCTGGGAATGTTTTACAGAATCCCGGCCGTGTCGGCCCGGACCTGTCCGTGGGAACATTATATACCTCTATAGCGTTATACATACTAACCTTAGGCAGCCTAACATCTCGAATGTAGTATTTTACAACACTCCTGGCGGGTCAGCCCCTACTTCTCGGTGGGAACGTTATATGCGTTTATAACGTAAGACAACCTAACCTAACCCATCTAGCCGATCGCTTGTAATATTTTACAGAATCCCGGTCCTGTCGGGCCGTACCTCTCCGTGGGAACATTACATACGTCTATAACGTTATATATCCTAACCTATGGCAACCTAACACATCGGATGCAGCATTTTACAACACTCCAGGCGGGTCGGACCCTACCTCTCGGTGGGAACATTATATACGTCTATAACGTAATATAACCTAACCTAACCCATCTAGCCCCTCGCTTGTAATGTTTTACAGAATTCCGGTCGTGTCTGCCCAGACCTGTCCGTGGGAACATTATATACGTCTATAGCCTTATATATACTAACCTACGGCAGCCTAACATCTCGGATGAAGTATTTTCCAACATACCTGGCGGGTCGGCCCCTACATCTCGGTGGGAACGTTATATGCGTTTATAACGTAAGATAACCTAACCTAACCCATCTAGCCGATCGCTTGTAATATTTTACAGAATCCCGGTCCTGTCGGGCCGTACCTCTCCGTGGGAACATTACCTACGTCTATAACGTTATGTATCCTAACCTATGGCAACCTAACGCCTCGGATGCAGCATTTTACAACACTCCAGGCGGCTCGGAGCCTACATCTCGGTGGGAACATTATATACGTCTATAACGTAATATAACCTAACCTAACCCATCTAGCCCCTCGCTGGGAATGTTTTACAGAATTCCGGTCGTGTCGGCCCATATCTGTCCGTGGGAACGTTATATACGTCTATAGCGTTATATATACTAGACCAAGGTAGCGTAACATCTGGGATGTAGTATTTTACAACATTCCTGGCGGGTCGGCCCGTACTTCTCTGTGGGAACGTTATATACGTCTATAATGTAAGATACCCTAACGTAACACATCTAGCGCCTCGACGGTAATGTTTTACAGAATCCCGGTCCTGTCGGCCTGTACCTCTCCGCGGGAACATTATATACGTCTATAACGTTATATATCCTAACCTAAGGAAACCTGACACCTCGGATGTAGTATTTTACAACACTGCAGGCGGGTCGGCTCCTACCTCTCGGTGCGTACATTATATACGTCTATAACGTAATATAGACTAACCTAATCCATCTAGCCCCTCGCTGGTAATGTTTTACAGAATCCCTGTCGTGTCGGCCCAGACCTGTCCGTGGGAACAGTACATACGTCTATATCGTTATATATACTAACCTAAGGCAGCCTAACATCTCGGATGTAGTATTTTACAATATTCCTGGTGGATCGGCCCGTACTTCACGGTAGGAACGTTATATACGTCTATAACGTAATCTAACCTAACCTGACCCATCTAGCCCCTCGCTGGTAAAGTTTTACAGAATCCCGGTCGCGTCGACGCAGACCTATCCGTGGGAACATTATATACGTCTATAGCGTTATATGTACTAACCTAAGGCAGCCTAACATCTCGGATGTAGTATTTTACAACATTCCTGGCGGGTCGGCCCCTACTTCTCGGTGGGAACGTTATATACGTCTATAACGTAAGATAACCTAACCTAACCCATCTAGCCGATCGCTTGTAATATTTTACAGAATCCCGGTCCTGTCGGGCCGTACCTCTCCGTGGGAACATTACATACGTCTATAACGTTATATATCCTAACCTATGGCAACCTAACACATCGGATGCAGCATTTTACAACACTCCAGGCGGGTCGGACCCTACCTCTCGGTGGGAACATTATATACGTCTATAACGTAATAAAACCTAACCCAACCCATCTAGCCCCTCGCTTGTAATGTTTTACAGAATTCCGGTCGTGTCGGCCCAGATCTGTCCGTGGGAACATTATATACGTCTATAGCGTTATATATCCTAACCTAAGGCAGCGTAACATCTCGGATGTAGTATTTTACAACATTCCTGGCGGGTCGGCCCGTACTTCTCGGTGGGAACGTTATATACGTCTATAACGTAAGATACCCTAACGTAACACATCTAGCGCCTCGACGGCAATGTTTTACAGAATCCCGGTCCTGTCGGCCTGTACCTCTCCGCGGGAACATTATATACGTCTATAACGTTATATATCCTAACCTATGGCAACCTCACTCCTCGGATGTAGTATCTTACAACATTCCTGGCGGGTCGACCCGCACTTCTCGGTGGGAACATTATATACGTCTATAACGTAATCTAACCTAACCTGACCCATCTAGCCCCTCGCTGGTAATGTTTTACAGAATCCCGGTCCTGTCGGCCCGTACCTCTCCGTGGGAACATTATATACGTCTATAACGTTATATATCCTAACCTAAGGCAACCTAACACCTCGGATGTAGTATTTTACCACACTCCAGGCGGGTCGGCCCCTACCTCTCGGTGGGAACATTATATACGTCTATAACGTAAGATAACCTAACCTAACCCATCTAGACGATCGCTGGTAATGTTTTACAGTATCCCGGCCGTGTCGGCCCAGACCTGTCCGTGGGAACATTATATACGTCTATAGCGTTATATATACTAACCTAAGGTAGCCTAACATCTCGGATGTAGTATTTTACAACATTCCTGGTGGGTCGGCCCGTACTTCACGGTAGGAACGTTATATACGTCTATAACGTAATATAACCTTACCTAACCCGTTTAGCGCCTCGCTGGTAATGTTTTACAGCATCCCGGACCTGTCGGCACGTACCTCTCCGTGGGAACATTATATACGTTCATAACCTTATATATCCTGACCTAAGGCAACCTCACTCCCCGGATGTAGCATTTTACAACATTCCTGGGGGGCCTGCCCCTACTACTCCGTGGGAACATTATATATGTCTATAACGTAAGATAACCTAACCTAACCCATCTAGCCCGTCGCTGGGAATGTTTTACAGAATCCCGGCCGTGTCGGCCCGGACCTGTCCGTGGGAACATTATATACCTCTATAGCGTTATACATACTAACCTTAGGCAGCCTAACATCTCGAATGTAGTATTTTACAACACTCCTGGCGGGTCAGCCCCTACTTCTCGGTGGGAACGTTATATGCGTTTATAACGTAAGACAACCTAACCTAACCCATCTAGCCGATCGCTTGTAATATTTTACAGAATCCCGGTCCTGTCGGGCCGTACCTCTCCGTGGGAACATTACATACGTCTATAACGTTATATATCCTAACCTATGGCAACCTAACACATCGGATGCAGCATTTTACAACACTCCAGGCGGGTCGGACCCTACCTCTCGGTGGGAACATTATATACGTCTATAACGTAATATAACCTAACCTAACCCATCTAGCCCCTCGCTTGTAATGTTTTACAGAATTCCGGTCGTGTCTGCCCAGACCTGTCCGTGGGAACATTATATACGTCTATAGCCTTATATATACTAACCTACGGCAGCCTAACATCTCGGATGAAGTATTTTCCAACATACCTGGCGGGTCGGCCCCTACATCTCGGTGGGAACGTTATATGCGTTTATAACGTAAGATAACCTAACCTAACCCATCTAGCCGATCGCTTGTAATATTTTACAGAATCCCGGTCCTGTCGGGCCGTACCTCTCCGTGGGAACATTACCTACGTCTATAACGTTATGTATCCTAACCTATGGCAACCTAACGCCTCGGATGCAGCATTTTACAACACTCCAGGCGGCTCGGAGCCTACATCTCGGTGGGAACATTATATACGTCTATAACGTAATATAACCTAACCTAACCCATCTAGCCCCTCGCTGGGAATGTTTTACAGAATTCCGGTCGTGTCGGCCCATATCTGTCCGTGGGAACGTTATATACGTCTATAGCGTTATATATACTAGACCAAGGTAGCGTAACATCTGGGATGTAGTATTTTACAACATTCCTGGCGGGTCGGCCCGTACTTCTCTGTGGGAACGTTATATACGTCTATAATGTAAGATACCCTAACGTAACACATCTAGCGCCTCGACGGTAATGTTTTACAGAATCCCGGTCCTGTCGGCCTGTACCTCTCCGCGGGAACATTATATACGTCTATAACGTTATATATCCTAACCTAAGGAAACCTGACACCTCGGATGTAGTATTTTACAACACTGCAGGCGGGTCGGCTCCTACCTCTCGGTGCGTACATTATATACGTCTATAACGTAATATAGACTAACCTAATCCATCTAGCCCCTCGCTGGTAATGTTTTACAGAATCCCGGTCGTGTCGGCCCAGACCTGTCCGTGGGAACATTATATACGTCTATATCGTTATATATACTAACCTAAGGCAGCCTAACATCTCGGATGTAGTATTTTACAACATTCCTGGCGGGTCGGCCCATACTTCTCGGTGGGAACGTTATATACGTCTATAACGTAAGATAACCTAACCTAACCTATCTAGCACCTCGCTGGTAATGTTTTACCGAATCCAGGCCGTGTCAGACCGTACCTGTCCGTGGGAACATTATATACGTATATGACGTTATATATCCTAACCTATGTCAACCTCACTCCTCGGATGTAGTATTTTACAACATTCCTGGCGGGTCGACCCGCACTTCTCGGTGGGAACGCTATATACGTCTATAACGTAAGATAACCTAACCTAACCCATCTAGACGATCGCTGGTAATGTTTTACAGTATCCCGGCCGTGTCGGCCCAGACCTGTCCGTGGGAACATTATATACGTCTATAGCGTTATATATACTAACCTAAGGCAGCCTAACATCTCGGATGTAGTATTTTACAACATTCCTGGCGGGTCGGCCCGTACTTCTCGGTAGGAACGTTATATACGTCTATAACGTAATCTAACCTAACCTGACCCATCTAGCCCCTCGCTGGTAATGTTTATAGAATCCCGGTCCTGTCGGCCCGTACCTCTCCGTGGGATCATTATATACGTCTATAACGTAATATATCCTAACCTAAGGCAACCTAACACCTCGGATGTAGTATTTTACCACACTCCAGGCGGGTCGGCCCCTACCTCTCGGTGGGAACATTATATACGTCTATAACGTAAGATAACCTAACCTAACCCATCTAGACGATCGCTGGTAATGTTTTACAGCATCCCGGCCGTGTCGGCCCAGACCTGTCCGTGGGAACATTATATACGTCTATAGCGTTATATATACTAACCTAAGGTAGCCTAACATCTCGGATGTAGTATTTTACAACATTCCTGGCGGGTCGGCCCGTACTTCTCGGTAGGAACGTTATATACGTCTATAACGTAATCTAACCTAACCTGACCCATCTAGCCCCTCGCTGGTAAAGTTTTACAGAATCCCGGTCGTGTCTGCCCAGACCTGTCCGTGGGAACATTATATACGTCTATAGCGTTATATATACTAACCTACGGCAGCCTAACATCTCGGATGTAGTATTTTACAACATACCTGGCGGGTCGGCCCCTACTTCTCGGTGGGAACGTTATATGCGTTTATAACGTAAGATAACCTAACCTGACCCATCTAGCCCCTCGCTGGTAAAGTTTTACAGAATCCCGGTCGTGTCTGCCCAGACCTGTCCGTGGGAACATTATATACGTCTATAGCGTTATATATACTAACCTACGGCAGCCTAACATCTCGGATGTAGTATTTTACAACGTACCTGGCGGGTCGGCCCCTACTTCTCGGTGGGAACGTTATATGCGTTTATAACGTAAGATAACCTAACCCAACCCATCTAGCACACGCTGGTAATGTTTTACAGAATCCCGGCCGTGTCTGCCCAGACCTGTCCGTGGGAACATTATATACGTCTATAGCGTTATATATACTAACCTACGGCAGCCTAACATCTCGGATGTAGTATTTTACAACATTCCTGGCGGGTCGGCCCCTACTTCTCGGTGTGAACATTACAAACGTCTATAACGTAATATAACCTAATCTAACCCATCTAGCCCCTCGCTGGTAATGTTTTACAGAATCCCGGTCGCGTCGACCCAGACCTATCCGTGGGAACATTATATACGTCTATAGCGTTATATATACTAACCTAAGGCAGCCTAACATCTCGGATGTAGTATTTTACAATATTCCTGGTGGGTCGGCCCGTACTTCACGGTAGGAACGTTATATACGTCTATAACGTAATCTAACCTAACCTGACCCATCTAGCCCCTCGCTGGTAATGTTTTACAGAATCCCGGTCCTGTCGGCCCGTACCTCTCCGTGGGAACATTATATACGTCTATAACGTTATATATCCTAACCTAAGGCACCTAACACCTCGGATGTAGTATTTTACCACACTCCAGGCGGGTCGGCCCCTACCTCTCGGTGGGAACATTATATACGTCTATAACGTAATCTAACCTAACCTGACCCATCTAGCCCCTCGCTGGTAAAGTTTTACAGAATCCCGGTCGTGTCTGCCCAGACCTGTCCGTGGGAACATTATATACGTCTATAGCGTTATATATACTAACCTACGGCAGCCTAACATCTCGGATGTAGTATTTTACAACGTACCTGGCGGGTCGGCCCCTACTTCTCGGTGGGAACGTTATATGCGTTTATAACGTAAGATAACCTAACCCAACCCATCTAGCACACGCTGGTAATGTTTTACAGAATCCCGGCCGTGTCTGCCCAGACCTGTCCGTGGGAACATTATATACGTCTATAGCGTTATATATACTAACCTACGGCAGCCTAACATCTCGGATGTAGTATTTTACAACATTCCTGGCGGGTCGGCCCCTACTTCTCGGTGTGAACATTACAAACGTCTATAACGTAATATAACCTAATCTAACCCATCTAGCCCCTCGCTGGTAATGTTTTACAGAATCCCGGTCGCGTCGACCCAGACCTATCCGTGGGAACATTATATACGTCTATAGCGTTATATATACTAACCTAAGGCAGCCTAACATCTCGGATGTAGTATTTTACAATATTCCTGGTGGGTCGGCCCGTACTTCACGGTAGGAACGTTATATACGTCTATAACGTAATCTAACCTAACCTGACCCATCTAGCCCCTCGCTGGTAATGTTTTACAGAATCCCGGTCCTGTCGGCCCGTACCTCTCCGTGGGAACATTATATACGTCTATAACGTTATATATCCTAACCTAAGGCACCTAACACCTCGGATGTAGTATTTTACCACACTCCAGGCGGGTCGGCCCCTACTTCTCGGTGGGAACATTATATACGTCTATAACGTAATCTAACCTAACCTGACCCATCTAGCCCCTCGCTGGTAAAGTTTTACAGAATCCCGGTCGTGTCTGCCCAGACCTGTCCGTGGGAACATTATATACGTCTATAGCGTTATATATACTAACCTACGGCAGCCTAACATCTCGGATGTAGTATTTTACAACGTACCTGGCGGGTCGGCCCCTACTTCTCGGTGGGAACGTTATATGCGTTTATAACGTAAGATAACCTAACCCAACCCATCTAGCACACGCTGGTAATGTTTTACAGAATCCCGGCCGTGTCTGCCCAGACCTGTCCGTGGGAACATTATATACGTCTATAGCGTTATATATACTAACCTACGGCAGCCTAACATCTCGGATGTAGTATTTTACAACATTCCTGGCGGGTCGGCCCCTACTTCTCGGTGTGAACATTACAAACGTCTATAACGTAATATAACCTAATCTAACCCATCTAGCCCCTCGCTGGTAATGTTTTACAGAATCCCGGTCGCGTCGACCCAGACCTATCCGTGGGAACATTATATACGTCTATAGCGTTATATATACTAACCTAAGGCAGCCTAACATCTCGGATGTAGTATTTTACAATATTCCTGGTGGGTCGGCCCGTACTTCACGGTAGGAACGTTATATACGTCTATAACGTAATCTAACCTAACCTGACCCATCTAGCCCCTCGCTGGTAATGTTTTACAGAATCCCGGTCCTGTCGGCCCGTACCTCTCCGTGGGAACATTATATACGTCTATAACGTTATATATCCTAACCTAAGGCACCTAACACCTCGGATGTAGTATTTTACCACACTCCAGGCGGGTCGGCCCCTACCTCTCGGTGGGAACATTATATACGTCTATAACGTAATCTAACCTAACCTGACCCATCTAGCCCCTCGCTGGTAAAGTTTTACAGAATCCCGGTCGTGTCTGCCCAGACCTGTCCGTGGGAACATTATATACGTCTATAGCGTTATATATACTAACCTACGGCAGCCTAACATCTCGGATGTAGTATTTTACAACGTACCTGGCGGGTCGGCCCCTACTTCTCGGTGGGAACGTTATATGCGTTTATAACGTAAGATAACCTAACCCAACCCATCTAGCACACGCTGGTAATGTTTTACAGAATCCCGGCCGTGTCTGCCCAGACCTGTCCGTGGGAACATTATATACGTCTATAGCGTTATATATACTAACCTACGGCAGCCTAACATCTCGGATGTAGTATTTTACAACATTCCTGGCGGGTCGGCCCCTACTTCTCGGTGTGAACATTACAAACGTCTATAACGTAATATAACCTAATCTAACCCATCTAGCCCCTCGCTGGTAATGTTTTACAGAATCCCGGTCGCGTCGACCCAGACCTATCCGTGGGAACATTATATACGTCTATAGCGTTATATATACTAACCTAAGGCAGCCTAACATCTCGGATGTAGTATTTTACAATATTCCTGGTGGGTCGGCCCGTACTTCACGGTAGGAACGTTATATACGTCTATAACGTAATCTAACCTAACCTGACCCATCTAGCCCCTCGCTGGTAATGTTTTACAGAATCCCGGTCCTGTCGGCCCGTACCTCTCCGTGGGAACATTATATACGTCTATAACGTTATATATCCTAACCTAAGGCACCTAACACCTCGGATGTAGTATTTTACCACACTCCAGGCGGGTCGGCCCCTACCTCTCGGTGGGAACATTATATACGTCTATAACGTAAGATAACCTAACCTAACCCATCTAGACGATCGCTGGTAATGTTTAACAGTATCCCGGCCGTGTCGGCCCAGACCTGTCCGTGGGAACATTATATACGTCTATAGCGTTATATATACTAACCTAAGGTAGCCTAACATCTCGGATGTAGTATTTTACAACATTCCTGGCGGGTCGGCCCGTACTTCTCGGTAGGAACGTTATATACGTCTATAACGTAATCTAACCTAACCTGACCCATCTAGCCCCTCGCTGGTAAAGTTTTACAGAATCCCGGTCGTGTCTGCCCAGAGCTGTCCGTGGGAACATTATATACGTCTATAGCCTTATATATACTAACCTACGGCAGCCTAACATCTCGGATGTAGTATTTTCCAACATACCTGGCGGGTCGGCCCGTACTTCTCGGTAGGAACGTTATATACGTCTATAACGTAATCTAACCTAACCTGACCCATCTAGCCCCTCGCTGGTAAAGTTTTACAGAATCTCGGTCGTGTCTGCCCAGACCTGTCCGTGGGAACATTATATACGTCTATAGCGTTATATATACTAACCTACGGCAGCCTAACATCTCGGATGTAGTATTTTACAACATACCTGGCGGGTCGGCCCCTACTTCTCAGTGGGAACGTTATATGCGTTTATAACGTAAGATAACCTAACCTAACCCATCTAGACGATCGCTGGTAATGTTTTACAGTATCCCGGCCGTGTCGGCCCAGACCTGTCCGTGGCAACATCATATACGTCTATAACGTCATATATCCTAACCTAAGGCAACCTAACATCTCGGATGTAGTATTTTACAACATTCCTGGCGGCTCGGCCCGTACTTCTCGGTAGGAACGTTATATACGTCTATAACGTAATCTAACCTAACCTGACCCATCTAGCCCCTCGCTGGTAAAGTTTTACAGAATCCCGGTCGTGTCTGCCCAGACCTGTCCGTGGGAACATTATATACGTCTATAGCCTTATATATACTAACCTACGGCAGCCTAACATCTCGGATGAAGTATTTTCCAACATACCTGGTGGGTCGGCCGCTCCTTCTCGGTGGGAACGTTATATGCGTTTATAACGTAAGATAACCTAACCTAACCCATCTAGCCGATCGCTTGTAATATTTTACAGAATCCCGGTCCTGTCGGGCCGTACCTCTCCGTGGGAACATTACATACGTCTATAACGTTATGTATCCTAACCTATGGCAACCTAACGCCTCGGATGCAGCATTTTACAACACTCCAGGCGGCTCGGAGCCTACATCTCGGTGGGAACATTATATACGTCTATAACGTAATATAACCTAACCTAACCCATCTAGCCCCTCGCTGGGAATGTTTTACAGAATTCCGGTAGTGTCGGCCCAGATCTGTCCGTGGGAACATTATATACGTCTATAGCGTTATATATACTAGACCAAGGTTGCCTAACATCTCGGATGTAGTATTTTACAACATTCCTGGCGGGTCGGCCCGTACTTCTCTGTGGGAACGTTATATACGTCTATAATGTAAGATACCCTAACGTAACACATCTAGCGCCTCGACGGTAATGTTTTACAGAATCCCGGTCCTGTCGGCCTGTACCTCTCCGCGGGAACATTATATACGTCTATAACGTTATATATCCTAACCTAAGGAAACCTGACACCTCGGATGTAGTATTTTACGACACTCCTGGCGGGCCGGCCCCCACTTCACGGTGGGAACGTTATATACGTCTATAACGTAAGATAACCTAACCTAACCCACCTAGCACCTCGCTGGTAATGTTTTACCGAATCCAGGCCGTGTCGGACCGTACCTGTCCGCGGGAACATTATATACGTCTATAACGTTACATATCCTAACCTAAGGCAACATAACACCTCAGATGTAGTATTTTACAACACTCCTGGAGGCTCGGCACCTACTTCTCAGTGTGAACATTACATACGTCTATAACGTAATATAACCTAATCTAACCCATCTAGCCCCTCGCTGGTAATGTTTTACAGAATCCCGGTCGCGTCGACCCAGACCTATCCGTGGGAACATTATATACGTCTATAGCGTTATATATATTAACCTAAGGCAGCCTAACATCTCGGATGTAGTATTTTACAATATTCCTAGTGGGTCGGCCCGTACTTCACGGTAGGAACGTTATGTACTTCTATAACGTAATCTAACCTAACCTGACCCATCTAGCCCCTCGCTGGTAAAGTTTTACAGAATCCCGGTCGCGTCGACGCAGACCTATCCGTGGGAACATTATATACGTCTATAGCGTTATATATACTAACCTAAGGTAGCCTAACATCTCGGATGTAGTATTTTACAACATTCCTGGCGGGTCGGCCCGTACTTCTCGGTAGGAACGTTATATACGTCTATAACGTAATCTAACCTAACCTGACCCATCTAGCCCCTCGCTGGTAAAGTTTTACAGAATCCCGGTCGTGTCTGCCCAGAGCTGTCCGTGGGAACATTATATACGTCTATAGCCTTATATATACTAACCTACGGCAGCCTAACATCTCGGATGTAGTATTTTCCAACATACCTGGCGGGTCGGCCCGTACTTCTCGGTAGGAACGTTATATACGTCTATAACGTAATCTAACCTAACCTGACCCATCTAGCCTCTCGCTGGTAAAGTTTTACAGAATCTCGGTCGTGTCTGCCCAGACCTGTCCGTGGGAACATTATATACGTCTATAGCGTTATATATACTAACCTACGGCAGCCTAACATCTCGGATGTAGTATTTTACAACATACCTGGCGGGTCGGCCCCTACTTCTCAGTGGGAACGTTATATGCGTTTATAACGTAAGATAACCTAACCTAACCCATCTAGACGATCGCTGGTAATGTTTTACAGTATCCCGGCCGTGTCGGCCCAGACCTGTCCGTGGCAACATCATATACGTCTATAACGTCATATATCCTAACCTAAGGCAACCTAACATCTCGGATGTAGTATTTTACAACATTCCTGGCGGCTCGGCCCGTACTTCTCGGTAGGAACGTTATATACGTCTATAACGTAATCTAACCTAACCTAACCCATCTAGCCCCTCGCTGGTAAAGTTTTACAGAATCCCGGTCGTGTCTGCCCAGACCTGTCCGTGGGAACATTATATACGTCTATAGCCTTATATATACTAACCTACGGCAGCCTAACATCTCGGATGAAGTATTTTCCAACATACCTGGCGGGTCGGCCCCTACTTCTCGGTGGGAACGTTATATGCGTTTATAACGTAAGATAACCTAACCTAACCCATCTAGACGATCGCTGGTAATGTTTTACAGTATCCCGGCCGTGTCGGCCCAGACCTGTCCGTGGCAACATCATATACGTCTATAACGTCATATATCCTAACCTAAGGCAACCTAACATCTCGGATGTAGTATTTTACAACATTCCTGGCGGCTCGGCCCGTACTTCTCGGTAGGAACGTTATATACGTCTATAACGTAATCTAACCTAACCTAACCCATCTAGCCCCTCGCTGGGAATGTTTTACAGAATTCCGGTCGTGTCGGCCCAGATCTGTCCGTGGGAACATTATATACGTCTATAGCGTTATATATACTAGACCAAGGTTGCCTAACATCTCGGATGTAGTATTTTACAACATTCCTGGCGGGTCGGCCCGTACTTCTCTGTGGGAACGTTATATACGTCTATAATGTAAGATACCCTAAGGTAACACATCTAGCGCCTCGACGGTAATGTTTTACAGAATCCCGGTCCTGTCGGCCTGTACCTCTCCGCGGGAACATTATATACGTCTATAACGTTATATATCCTAACCTAAGGAAACCTGACACCTCGGATGTAGTATTTTACGACACTCCTGGCGGGCCGGCCCCCACTTCACGGTGGGAACGTTATATACGTCTATAACGTAAGATAACCTAACCTAACCCACCTAGCACCTCGCTGGTAATGTTTTACCGAATCCAGGCCGTGTCGGACCGTACCTGTCCGCGGGAACATTATATACGTCTATAACGTTACATATCCTAACCTAAGGCAACATAACACCTCAGATGTAGTATTTTACAACACTCCTGGAGGCTCGGCACCTACTTCTCAGTGTGAACATTACATACGTCTATAACGTAATATAACCTAATCTAACCCATCTAGCCCCTCGCTGGTAATGTTTTACAGAATCCCGGTCGCGTCGACCCAGACCTATCCGTGGGAACATTATATACGTCTATAGCGTTATATATATTAACCTAAGGCAGCCTAACATCTCGGATGTAGTATTTTACAATATTCCTAGTGGGTCGGCCCGTACTTCACGGTAGGAACGTTATGTACTTCTATAACGTAATCTAACCTAACCTGACCCATCTAGCCCCTCGCTGGTAAAGTTTTACAGAATCCCGGTCGCGTCGACGCAGACCTATCCGTGGGAACATTATATACGTCTATAGCGTTATATGTACTAACCTAAGGCAGCCTAACATCTCGGATGTAGTATTTTACAACATTCATGGCGGTTCGGCCCATACTTCTCGGTGGGAACGTTATATACGTCTATAACGTAATCTAACCTAACCTGACCCATCTAGCCCCTCGCTGTTAAAGTTTTACAGAATCCCGGTCGTGTCTGCCCAGACCTGTCCGTGGGAACATTATATACGTCTATAGCGTTATATATACTAACCTACGGCAGCCTAACATCTCGGATGTAGTATTTTACAACATTCCTGGCGGTTCGGCCCGTACTTATCGGTGGGAACGTTATATACGTCTATAACGTAAGATAACCTAACCTAACCCATCTAGCCCATCGCTGGTAATGTTTTACAGAATCCCGGTCCTTTCGGCCCGTACCACTCTGTGGGAACATTATATACGTCTATAACGTTATATATCCTAACCTGAGGCAGCCTAACATCTCGGATGTAGTATTTTACAACATTCCTGGCGGGTCGGCCCGTCCTTATCGGTGGGAACGTTATATACGTTTATAACGTAAGATAACCTAACCTAACCCATCTAGCACACGTTGGTAATGTTTTACAGAATCCCGGCCGTGTCGGCCCAGACCTGTCCGTGGGAACATTATATACATCTATAGCGTTATATGTACTAACCTACGGCAACCTCACTCCTCTAATGTAGTATTTTAGAACATTCCTGGCGGCTCGGCCCCTACTTCTCGTTGGGAAAGTTATATACGTCTATAACGTAAGATAACCTAACCTAACCCATCTAGACCCTCGCTGGTAATGTTTTACAGAATCCCGGTCGCGTCGACGCAGACCTATCCGTGGGAACGTTATATACGTCTATAGCGTTATATGTACTACCCTAAGGCAGCCTAACATCTCGGATGTAGTATTTTACAACATACCTGGCGGTTCGGCCCATACTTCTCGGTGGGAACGATATATACGTCTATAACGTAAGAAAACCTAACTTAACCCATCTAGCACCTCGCTGGTAATGTTTTACCGAAACCAGTCCGTGTCGGACCGTACCTCTCCGTGGGAACATTATATACGTCTATAACGTTATATAACCTAACCTAAGGCAACCTCACTCCTCGGACGTAGTATTTTACGACATTCCTGGCGGGCCGGCCCCCAACTCAACGTGGGAACGTTATATACGTCTATAACGTAAGATAACCTAACCTAACCCACCTAGCACCTCGCTGGTAATGTTTTACCGAATCCAGGCCGTGTCGGACCGTACCTGTCCGTGGGAACATTATATACGACTATAACGTTACATATCCTAACCTAAGGCAACATAACACCTCAGATGTAGTATTTTACAACACTCCTGGCGGCTCGGCACCTACTTCTCAGTGTGAACATTACATACGTCTATAACGTAATATAACGTAATCTAACCCATCTAGCCCCTCGCTGGTAATGTTTTACAGAATCCCGGTCTCGTCGACCCATACCTATCCGTGGGAACATTATATACGTCTATAGCGTTATATATACTAACCTAAGGCAGCCTAACATCTCGGATGTAGTATTTTACAATATTCCTGGTGGGTCGGCCCGTACTTCACGGTAGGAACGTTATATACGTCTATAACGTAATCTAACCTAACCTGACCCATCTAGCCCCTCGCTGGTAAAGTTTTACAGAATCCTGGTCGCGTCGACGCAGACCTATCCGTGGGAACATTATATACGTCTATAGCGTTATATGTACTAACCGAAGGCAGCCTAACATCTCGGATGTAGTATTTTACAACATTCCTGGCGGGTCGGCCCCTACTTCTCGGTGGGAACGTTATATACGTCTATAACATAAGATAACCTAACCTAACCCATCTAGCCCCTCGCTCGGAATGTTTTACAGAATCCCGGTCGTGTCGGCCCAGACCTGTCCGTGGGAACATTATATACGTCTATATCGTTATATATACTAACCTAAGGCAGCCTAACATCTCGGATGTAGTATTTTACAACATTCCTGGCGGGTCGGCCCATACTTCTCGGTGGGAACGTTATATACGTCTATAACGTAATCTAACCTAACCTGACCCATCTAGCCCCTCGCTGGTAAAGTTTTACAGAATCCCGGTCGCGTCGACGCAGACCTATCCGTGGGAACATTATATACGTCTATAGCGTTATATGTACTAACCTAAGGCAGCCTAACATCTCGGATGTAGTATTTTACAACATTCATGGCGGCTCGGCACCTACTTCTCGGTGGGAACATTACATACGTCTATAACGTAATATAACCTAATCTACCCCATCTAGCCCCTCGCTGGTAATGTTTTACAGAATCCCGGTCCTGTCGGACCGTACCTCTCCGTGGGAAAACTATAGCCGTCTATGACGTTATATTTCCTAACGTGAGGCAACCTCACACTACGAATGTAGTATTTTACAACATTCCTGGCGGGCCGGCCCCTACTTCTTGGTGGGAACATAATATACGTCTATAACGTAATCTAACCTAACCTAACCCATCTAGCCCCTCGCTGGTAATGTTTTACAGAATCCCGGTCGCGTCGACGCAGACCTATCCGTGGGAACATTATATACGTCTATAGCGTTATATGTACTAACCTAAGGCAGCCTAACATCTCGGATGTAGTATTTTACAACATACCTGGCGGTTCGGCCCATACTTCTCGGTGGGAACGATATATACGTCTATAACGTAAGAAAACCTAACTTAACCCATCTAGCACCTCGCTGGTAATGTTTTACCGAAACCAGGCCGTGTCGGACCGTACCTCTCCGTGGGAACATTATATACGTCTATAACGTTATATAACCTAACCTAAGGCAACCTCACTCCTCGGACGTAGTATTTTACGACATTCCTGGCGGGCCGGCCCCCACTTCACGGTGGGAACGTTATATACGTCTATAACGTAAGATAACCTAACCTAACCCACCTAGCCCCTCGCTGGTAATGTTTTACAGAATCCCGGTCTCGTCGACCCAGACCTATCCGTGGGAACATTATATACGTCTATAGCGTTATATATACTAACCTAAGGCAGCCTAACATCTCGGATGTAGTATTTTACAATATTCCTGGTGGGTCGGCCCGTACTTCACGGTAGGAACGTTATATACGTCTATAACGTAATCTAACCTAACCTGACCCATCTAGCCCCTCGCTGGTAAAGTTTTACAGAATCCTGGTCGCGTCGACGCAGACCTATCCGTGGGAACATTATATACGTCTATAGCGTTATATGTACTAACCGAAGGCAGCCTAACATCTCGGATGTAGTATTTTACAACATTCCTGGCGGGTCGGCCCCTACTTCTCGGTGGGAACGTTATATACGTCTATAACGTAAGATAACCTAACCTAACCCATCTAGCCGATCGCTTGTAATATTTTACAGAATCCCGGTCCTGTCGGGCCGTACCTCTCCGTGGGAACATTACATACGTCTATAACGTTATATAACCTAACCTAAGGCAACCTCACTCCTCGGACGTAGTATTTTACGACATTCCTGGCGGGCCGGCCCCCACTCCACGGTGGGAACGTTATATACGTCTATAACGTAAGATAACCTAACCTAACCCACCTAGCACCTCGCTGGTAATGTTTTACCGAATCCAGGCCGTGTCGGACCGTACCTGTCCGTGGGAACATTATATACGTCTATAACGTTATATATCCTAACCTAAGGAAACCTGACTCCTCGGATGTAGTATTTTACAACACTCCAGGCGGGTCGGCCCCTACCTCTCGGTGCGTACATTATATACGTCTATAACATAATATAGCCTAACCTAATCCATCTAGCCCCTCGCTGGGAATGTTTTACAGAATCCCGGTCGTATCGGCCAAGATCTGTCCGTGAGAACATTATATACGTCTATAGCGTTATATGTACTAACCTAAGGCAGCCTAACATCTCGGATGTAGTACTTTAAAACATTCCTGGCGGGTCGGCCCCTACTTCTCGGTGGGAACGTTATATACGTCTATAACGTAAGATAACCTAACCTAACCCATCTAGCCGATCGCTTGTAATATTTTACAGAATCCCGGTCCTGTCGGGCCGTACCTCTCCGTGGGAACATTACATACGTCTATAACGTTATATATCCTAACCTATGGCAACCTAACACATCGGATGCAGCATTTTACAAGACTCCAGGCGGGTCGGCCCCTACCTCTCGGTGGGAACATTATATACGTCTATAACGTAAGATAACCTAACCTAACCCATCTAGACGATCGCTGGTAATGTTTAACAGTATCCCGGCCGTGTCGGCCCAGACCTGTCCGTGGGAACATTATATACGTCTATAGCGTTATATATACTAACCTAAGGTAGCCTAACATCTCGGATGTAGTATTTTACAACATTCCTGGCGGGTCGGCCCGTACTTCTCGGTAGGAACGTTATATACGTCTATAACGTAATCTAACCTAACCTGACCCATCTAGCCCCTCGCTGGTAAAGTTTTACAGAATCCCGGTCGTGTCTGCCCAGAGCTGTCCGTGGGAACATTATATACGTCTATAGCCTTATATATACTAACCTACGGCAGCCTAACATCTCGGATGTAGTATTTTCCAACATACCTGGCGGGTCGGCCCGTACTTCTCGGTAGGAACGTTATATACGTCTATAACGTAATCTAACCTAACCTGACCCATCTAGCCTCTCGCTGGTAAAGTTTTACAGAATCTCGGTCGTGTCTGCCCAGACCTGTCCGTGGGAACATTATATACGTCTATAGCGTTATATATACTAACCTACGGCAGCCTAACATCTCGGATGTAGTATTTTACAACATACCTGGCGGGTCGGCCCCTACTTCTCAGTGGGAACGTTATATGCGTTTATAACGTAAGATAACCTAACCTAACCCATCTAGACGATCGCTGGTAATGTTTTACAGTATCCCGGCCGTGTCGGCCCAGACCTGTCCGTGGCAACATCATATACGTCTATAACGTCATATATCCTAACCTAAGGCAACCTAACATCTCGGATGTAGTATTTTACAACATTCCTGGCGGCTCGGCCCGTACTTCTCGGTAGGAACGTTATATACGTCTATAACGTAATCTAACCTAACCTGACTCATCTAGCCCCTCGCTGGTAAAGTTTTACAGAATCCCGGTCGTGTCTGCCCAGAGCTGTCCGTGGGAACATTATATACGTCTATAGCCTTATATATACTAACCTACGGCAGCCTAACATCTCGGATGTAGTATTTTCCAACATACCTGGCGGGTCGGCCCGTACTTCTCGGTAGGAACGTTATATACGTCTATAACGTAATCTAACCTAACCTGACCCATCTAGCCTCTCGCTGGTAAAGTTTTACAGAATCTCGGTCGTGTCTGCCCAGACCTGTCCGTGGGAACATTATATACGTCTATAGCGTTATATATACTAACCTACGGCAGCCTAACATCTCGGATGTAGTATTTTACAACATTCCTGGCGGCTCGGCCCGTACTTCTCGGTAGGAACGTTATATACGTCTATAACGTAATCTAACCTAACCTAACCCATCTAGCCCCTCGCTGGTAAAGTTTTACAGAATCCCGGTCGTGTCTGCCCAGACCTGTCCGTGGGAACATTATATACGTCTATAGCCTTATATATACTAACCTACGGCAGCCTAACATCTCGGATGAAGTATTTTCCAACATACCTGGCGGGTCGGCCCCTACTTCTCGGTGGGAACGTTATATGCGTTTATAACGTAAGATAACCTAACCTAACCCATCTAGCCGATCGCTTGTAATATTTTACAGAATCCCGGTCCTGTCGGGCCGTACCTCTCCGTGGGAACATTACATACGTCTATAACGTTATGTATCCTAACCTATGGCAACCTAACGCCTCGGATGCAGCATTTTACAACACTCCAGGCGGCTCGGAGCCTACATCTCGGTGGGAACATTATATACGTCTATAACGTAATATAACCTAACCTAACCCATCTAGCCCCTCGCTGGGAATGTTTTACAGAATTCCGGTCGTGTCGGCCCAGATCTGTCCGTGGGAACATTATATACGTCTATAGCGTTATATATACTAGACCAAGGTTGCCTAACATCTCGGATGTAGTATTTTACAACATTCCTGGCGGGTCGGCCCGTACTTCTCTGTGGGAACGTTATATACGTCTATAATGTAAGATACCCTAACGTAACACATCTAGCGCCTCGACGGTAATGTTTTACAGAATCCCGGTCCTGTCGGCCTGTACCTCTCCGCGGGAACATTATATACGTCTATAACGTTATATATCCTAACCTAAGGAAACCTGACACCTCGGATGTAGTATTTTACGACACTCCTGGCGGGCCGGCCCCCACTTCACGGTGGGAACGTTATATACGTCTATAACGTAAGATAACCTAACCTAACCCACCTAGCACCTCGCTGGTAATGTTTTACCGAATCCAGGCCGTGTCGGACCGTACCTGTCCGCGGGAACATTATATACGTCTATAACGTTACATATCCTAACCTAAGGCAACATAACACCTCAGATGTAGTATTTTACAACACTCCTGGAGGCTCGGCACCTACTTCTCAGTGTGAACATTACATACGTCTATAACGTAATATAACCTAATCTAACCCATCTAGCCCCTCGCTGGTAATGTTTTACAGAATCCCGGTCGCGTCGACCCAGACCTATCCGTGGGAACATTA
The DNA here is from genome assembly GCA_963969225.1 of Xylocopa violacea. NCBI lineage: Eukaryota > Metazoa > Arthropoda > Insecta > Hymenoptera > Apidae > Xylocopa > Xylocopa violacea. The sequence continues at coordinate 1,138,261 of CAXAJV010000350.1, forward strand.
TATACGTCTATAGCGTTATATATATTAACCTAAGGCAGCCTAACATCTCGGATGTAGTATTTTACAATATTCCTAGTGGGTCGGCCCGTACTTCACGGTAGGAACGTTATGTACTTCTATAACGTAATCTAACCTAACCTGACCCATCTAGCCCCTCGCTGGTAAAGTTTTACAGAATCCCGGTCGCGTCGACGCAGACCTATCCGTGGGAACATTATATACGTCTATAGCGTTATATGTACTAACCTAAGGCAGCCTAACATCTCGGATGTAGTATTTTACAACATTCATGGCGGTTCGGCCCATACTTCTCGGTGGGAACGTTATATACGTCTATAACGTAATCTAACCTAACCTGACCCATCTAGCCCCTCGCTGGTAAAGTTTTACAGAATCCCGGTCGTGTCTGCCCAGACCTGTCCGTGGGAACATTATATACGTCTATAGCGTTATATATACTAACCTACGGCAGCCTAACATCTCGGATGTAGTATTTTACAACATTCCTGGCGGTTCGGCCCGTACTTATCGGTGGGAACGTTATATACGTCTATAACGTAAGATAACCTAACCTAACCCATCTAGCCCATCGCTGGTAATGTTTTACAGAATCCCGGTCCTTTCGGCCCGTACCACTCTGTGGGAACATTATATACGTCTATAACGTTATATATCCTAACCTGAGGCAGCCTAACATCTCGGATGTAGTATTTTACAACATTCCTGGCGGGTCGGCCCGTCCTTATCGGTGGGAACGTTATATACGTTTATAACGTAAGATAACCTAACCTAACCCATCTAGCACACGTTGGTAATGTTTTACAGAATCCCGGCCGTGTCGGCCCAGACCTGTCCGTGGGAACATTATATACGTCTATAGCGTTATATATACTAACCTAAGGTAGCCTAACATCACCGATGTAGTATTTTACAACATTCCTGGCGGGTCGGCCCGTACTTCACGGTAGGAACGTTATATACGTCTATAACGTAATCTAACCTAACCTGACCCATCTAGCCCCTCGCTGGTAATGTTTTACAGAATCCCGGTCCTGTCGGCCCGTACCTCTCCGTGGGAACATTATATACGTCTATAACGTTATATATCCTAACCTAAGGCACCTAACACCTCGGATGTAGTATTTTACCACACTCCAGGCGGGTCGGCCCCTACCTCTCGGTGGGAACATTATATACGTCTATAACGTAAGATAACCTAACCTAACCCATCTAGACGATCGCTGGTAATGTTTAACAGTATCCCGGCCGTGTCGGCCCAGACCTGTCCGTGGGAACATTATATACGTCTATAGCGTTATATATACTAACCTAAGGTAGCCTAACATCTCGGATGTAGTATTTTACAACATTCCTTGCGGGTCGGCCCGTACTTCTCGGTAGGAACGTTATATACTTCTATAACGTAATCTAACCTAACCTGACCCATCTAGCCCCTCGCTGGTAAAGTTTTACAGAATCCCGGTCGTGTCTGCCCAGAGCTGTCCGTGGGAACATTATATACGTCTATAGCCTTATATATACTAACCTACGGCAGCCTAACATCTCGGATGTAGTATTTTCCAACATACCTGGCGGGTCGGCCCGTACTTCTCGGTAGGAACGTTTAATACGTCTATAACGTAATCTAACCTAACCTGACCCATCTAGCCTCTCGCTGGTAAAGTTTTACAGAATCTCGGTCGTGTCTGCCCAGACCTGTCCGTGGGAACATTATATACGTCTATAGCGTTATATATACTAACCTACGGCAGCCTAACATCTCGGATGTAGTATTTTACAACATACCTGGCGGGTCGGCCCCTACTTCTCAGTGGGAACGTTATATGCGTTTATAACGTAAGATAACCTAACCTAACCCATCTAGACGATCGCTGGTAATGTTTTACAGTATCCCGGCCGTGTCGGCCCAGACCTGTCCGTGGCAACATCATATACGTCTATAACGTCATATATCCTAACCTAAGGCAACTTAACATCTCGGATGTAGTATTTTACAACATTCCTGGCGGCTCGGCCCGTACTTCTCGGTAGGAACGTTATATACGTCTATAACGTAATCTAACCTAACCTAACCCATCTAGCCCCTCGCTGGGAATGTTTTACAGAATTCCGGTCGTGTCGGCCCAGATCTGTCCGTGGGAACATTATATACGTCTATAGCGTTATATATACTAGACCAAGGTTGCCTAACATCTCGGATGTAGTATTTTACAACATACCTGGCGGTTCGGCCCATACTTCTCGGTGGGAACGATATATACGTCTATAACGTAAGAAAACCTAACTTAACCCATCTAGCACCTCGCTGGTAATGTTTTACCGAAACCAGTCCGTGTCGGACCGTACCTCTCCGTGGGAACATTATATACGTCTATAACGTTATATAACCTAACCTAAGGCAACCTCACTCCTCGGACGTAGTATTTTACGACATTCCTGGCGGGCCGGCCCCCAACTCAACGTGGGAACGTTATATACGTCTATAACGTAAGATAACCTAACCTAACCCACCTAGCACCTCGCTGGTAATGTTTTACCGAATCCAGGCCGTGTCGGACCGTACCTGTCCGTGGGAACATTATATACGACTATAACGTTACATATCCTAACCTAAGGCAACATAACACCTCAGATGTAGTATTTTACAACACTCCTGGCGGCTCGGCACCTACTTCTCAGTGTGAACATTACATACGTCTATAACGTAATATAACGTAATCTAACCCATCTAGCCCCTCGCTGGTAATGTTTTACAGAATCCCGGTCTCGTCGACCCATACCTATCCGTGGGAACATTATATACGTCTATAGCGTTATATATACTAACCTAAGGCAGCCTAACATCTCGGATGTAGTATTTTACAATATTCCTGGTGGGTCGGCCCGTACTTCACGGTAGGAACGTTATATACGTCTATAACGTAATCTAACCTAACCTGACCCATCTAGCCCCTCGCTGGTAAAGTTTTACAGAATCCTGGTCGCGTCGACGCAGACCTATCCGTGGGAACATTATATACGTCTATAGCGTTATATGTACTAACCGAAGGCAGCCTAACATCTCGGATGTAGTATTTTACAACATTCCTGGCGGGTCGGCCCCTACTTCTCGGTGGGAACGTTATATACGTCTATAACGTAATCTAACCTAACCTGACCCATCTAGCCCCTCGCTGGTAAAGTTTTACAGAATCCCGGTCGCGTCGACGCAGACCTATCCGTGGGAACATTATATACGTCTATAGCGTTATATGTACTAACCTAAGGCAGCCTAACATCTCGGATGTAGTATTTTACAACATTCATGGCGGCTCGGCACCTACTTCTCGGTGGGAACATTACATACGTCTATAACGTAATATAACCTAATCTACCCCATCTAGCCCCTCGCTGGTAATGTTTTACAGAATCCCGGTCCTGTCGGACCGTACCTCTCCGTGGGAAAACTATAGCCGTCTATGACGTTATATTTCCTAACGTGAGGCAACCTCACACTACGAATGTAGTATTTTACAACATTCCTGGCGGGCCGGCCCCTACTTCTTGGTGGGAACATAATATACGTCTATAACGTAATCTAACCTAACCTAACCCATCTAGCCCCTCGCTGGTAATGTTTTACAGAATCCCGGTCGCGTCGACGCAGACCTATCCGTGGGAACATTATATACGTCTATAGCGTTATATGTACTAACCTAAGGCAGCCTAACATCTCGGATGTAGTATTTTACAACATACCTGGCGGTTCGGCCCATACTTCTCGGTGGGAACGATATATACGTCTATAACGTAAGAAAACCTAACTTAACCCATCTAGCACCTCGCTGGTAATGTTTTACCGAAACCAGGCCGTGTCGGACCGTACCTCTCCGTGGGAACATTATATACGTCTATAACGTTATATAACCTAACCTAAGGCAACCTCACTCCTCGGACGTAGTATTTTACGACATTCCTGGCGGGCCGGCCCCCACTTCACGGTGGGAACGTTATATACGTCTATAACGTAAGATAACCTAACCTAACCCACCTAGCCCCTCGCTGGTAATGTTTTACAGAATCCCGGTCTCGTCGACCCAGACCTATCCGTGGGAACATTATATACGTCTATAGCGTTATATATACTAACCTAAGGCAGCCTAACATCTCGGATGTAGTATTTTACAATATTCCTGGTGGGTCGGCCCGTACTTCACGGTAGGAACGTTATATACGTCTATAACGTAATCTAACCTAACCTGACCCATCTAGCCCCTCGCTGGTAAAGTTTTACAGAATCCTGGTCGCGTCGACGCAGACCTATCCGTGGGAACATTATATACGTCTATAGCGTTATATGTACTAACCGAAGGCAGCCTAACATCTCGGATGTAGTATTTTACAACATTCCTGGCGGGTCGGCCCCTACTTCTCGGTGGGAACGTTATATACGTCTATAACGTAAGATAACCTAACCTAACCCATCTAGCCGATCGCTTGTAATATTTTACAGAATCCCGGTCCTGTCGGGCCGTACCTCTCCGTGGGAACATTACATACGTCTATAACGTTATATAACCTAACCTAAGGCAACCTCACTCCTCGGACGTAGTATTTTACGACATTCCTTGCGGGCCGGCCCCCACTCCACGGTGGGAACGTTATATACGTCTATAACGTAAGATAACCTAACCTAACCCACCTAGCACCTCGCTGGTAATGTTTTACCGAATCCAGGCCGTGTCGGACCGTACCTGTCCGTGGGAACATTATATACGTCTATAACGTTATATATCCTAACCTAAGGAAACCTGACTCCTCGGATGTAGTATTTTACAACACTCCAGGCGGGTCGGCCCCTACCTCTCGGTGCGTACATTATATACGTCTATAACATAATATAGCCTAACCTAATCCATCTAGCCCCTCGCTGGGAATGTTTTACAGAATCCCGGTCGTATCGGCCAAGATCTGTCCGTGAGAACATTATATACGTCTATAGCGTTATATGTACTAACCTAAGGCAGCCTAACATCTCGGATGTAGTACTTTACAACATTCCTGGCGGGTCGGCCCCTACTTCTCGGTGGGAACGTTATATACGTCTATAACGTAAGATAACCTAACCTAACCCATCTAGCCGATCGCTTGTAATATTTTACAGAATCCCGGTCCTGTCGGGCCGTACCTCTCCGTGGGAACATTACATACGTCTATAACGTTATATATCCTAACCTATGGCAACCTAACACATCGGATGCAGCATTTTACAAGACTCCAGGCGGGTCGGACCCTACCTCTCGGTGGGAACATTATATACGTCTATAACGTAATATAACCTAACCTAACCCATCTAGCCCCTCGCTTGTAATGTTTTACAGAATTCCGGTCGTGTCGGCCCAGATCTGTCCGTGGGAACATTATATACGTCTATAGCGTTATATATCCTAACCTAAGGCAGCGTAACATCTCGGATGTAGTATTTTACAACATTCCTGGCGGGTCGGCCCGTACTTCTCGGTGGGAACGTTATATACGTCTATAATGTAAGACACCCTAACGTAACACATCTAGCGCCTCGACGCTAATGTTTTACAGAATCCCGGTCCTGTCGGCCTGTACCTCTCCGCGGGAACATTATATACGTCTATAACGTTATATATCCTAACCTAAGGAAACCTGACTCCTCGGATGTAGTATTTTACAACACTCCAGGCGGGTCGGCCCCTACCTCTCGGTGCGTACATTATATACGTCTATAACATAATATAGCCTAACCTAATCCATCTAGCCCCTCGCTGGGAATGTTTTACAGAATCCCGGTCGTATCGGCCAAGATCGTCCGTGAGAACATTATATACGTCTATAGCGTTATATATACTAACCTAAGGCAGCCTAACATCTCGGATGTAGTATTTTACAACATTCCTGGCGGGTCGGCCCGTACTTCTCGGTGGGAACGTTATATACGTCTATAACTTAATATAACCTAACCTAACCCATCTAGCCACTCGCTGGTAATGTTTTACAGAATAACGGTCCTGTTGGACCGTACCTCTCCGTGGGAACATTATATACGTCTATAACGTTATGTATCCTAACCTAAGGCACCTAACACCTCGGATGTAGTATTTCACAACACTCCAGGCGGGTCGGCCCCTACCTCTCGGTGCATACATTATATACCTCTATAACGTAATATAACCTAACCTAACCCATCTAGCCCCTCGCTCGGAATGTTTTACAGAATCCCGGTCGTGTCGGCCCAGACCTGTCCGTGGGAACATTATATACGTCTATATCGTTATATATACTAACCTAAGGCAGCCTAACATCTCGGATGTAGTATTTTACAACATTCCTGGCGGGTCGGCCCGTCCTTATCGGTGGGAACGTTATATACGTTTATAACGTAAGATAACCTAACCTAACCCATCTAGCACACGTTGGTAATGTTTTACAGAATCCCGGCCGTGTCGGCCCAGACCTGTCCGTGGGAACATTATATACATCTATAGCGTTATATGTACTAACCTACGGCAACCTCACTCCTCTAATGTAGTATTTTAGAACATTCCTGGCGGCTCGGCCCCTACTTCTCGTTGGGAAAGTTATATACGTCTATAACGTAAGATAACCTAACCTAACCCATCTAGACCCTCGCTGGTAATGTTTTACAGAATCCCGGTCGCGTCGACGCAGACCTATCCGTGGGAACGTTATATACGTCTATAGCGTTATATGTACTACCCTAAGGCAGCCTAACATCTCGGATGTAGTATTTTACAACATACCTGGCGGTTCGGCCCATACTTCTCGGTGGGAACGATATATACGTCTATAACGTAAGAAAACCTAACTTAACCCATCTAGCACCTCGCTGGTAATGTTTTACCGAAACCAGTCCGTGTCGGACCGTACCTCTCCGTGGGAACATTATATACGTCTATAACGTTATATAACCTAACCTAAGGCAACCTCACTCCTCGGACGTAGTATTTTACGACATTCCTGGCGGGCCGGCCCCCAACTCAACGTGGGAACGTTATATACGTCTATAACGTAAGATAACCTAACCTAACCCACCTAGCACCTCGCTGGTAATGTTTTACCGAATCCAGGCCGTGTCGGACCGTACCTGTCCGTGGGAACATTATATACGACTATAACGTTACATATCCTAACCTAAGGCAACATAACACCTCAGATGTAGTATTTTACAACACTCCTGGCGGCTCGGCACCTACTTCTCAGTGTGAACATTACATACGTCTATAACGTAATATAACGTAATCTAACCCATCTAGCCCCTCGCTGGTAATGTTTTACAGAATCCCGGTCTCGTCGACCCATACCTATCCGTGGGAACATTATATACGTCTATAGCGTTATATATACTAACCTAAGGCAGCCTAACATCTCGGATGTAGTATTTTACAATATTCCTGGTGGGTCGGCCCGTACTTCACGATAGGAACGTTATATACGTCTATAACGTAATCTAACCTAACCTGACCCATCTAGCCCCTCGCTGGTAAAGTTTTACAGAATCCTGGTCGCGTCGACGCAGACCTATCCGTGGGAACATTATATACGTCTATAGCGTTATATGTACTAACCGAAGGCAGCCTAACATCTCGGATGTAGTATTTTACAACATTCCTGGCGGGTCGGCCCCTACTTCTCGGTGGGAACGTTATATACGTCTATAACGTAATCTAACCTAACCTGACCCATCTAGCCCCTCGCTGGTAAAGTTTTACAGAATCCCGGTCGCGTCGACGCAGACCTATCCGTGGGAACATTATATACGTCTATAGCGTTATATGTACTAACCTAAGGCAGCCTAACATCTCGGATGTAGTATTTTACAACATTCATGGCGGCTCGGCACCTACTTCTCGGTGGGAACATTACATACGTCTATAACGTAATATAACCTAATCTACCCCATCTAGCCCCTCGCTGGTAATGTTTTACAGAATCCCGGTCCTGTCGGACCGTACCTCTCCGTGGGAAAACTATAGCCGTCTATGACGTTATATTTCCTAACGTGAGGCAACCTCACACTACGAATGTAGTATTTTACAACATTCCTGGCGGGCCGGCCCCTACTTCTTGGTGGGAACATAATATACGTCTATAACGTAATCTAACCTAACCTAACCCATCTAGCCCCTCGCTGGTAATGTTTTACAGAATCCCGGTCGCGTCGACGCAGACCTATCCGTGGGAACATTATATACGTCTATAGCGTTATATGTACTAACCTAAGGCAGCCTAACATCTCGGATGTGGTATTTTACAACATTCCTGGCGGGTCTGCCCGTACATCTCGGTGGGAACGTTATATACGTTTATAACGTAAGATAACCTAACCTAACCCATCTAGCCTCTCGCTGGTAATGTTTTACAGAATCCCTGTCCTGTCGGCCCGTACCTCTCCGTGGGAACATTATATACGTCTATAACGTTATATATCCTAACCTAAGGCAACCTAACACCTCAGATGTAGTATTTTACAACGCTCCTGGCGGCTCGGCACCTACTTCTCGGTGGGAACATTGCATACGTCTATAACGTAATATAACCTAATCTACCCCATCTATCCCCTGGCTGGTAATGTTTTACAGAATCCCGGTCCTGTCGGACCGTACCTCTCCGTGGGAAAACTATAGCCGTCTATGACGTTATATTTCCTAACGTGAGGCAACCTCACACCACGAATGTAGTATTTTACAACATTCCTGGCGGGCCGGCCCCTACTTCTTGGTGGGAACATAATATACGTCTATAACGTAATCTAACCTAACCTAACCCATCTAGCCCCTCGCTGGTAATGTTTTACAGAATTCCGGTCGTGTCGGCCCAGATCTGTCCGTGGGAACATTATATACGTCTATAGCGTTATATATCCTAACCTAAGGCAGCGTAACATCTCGGATGTAGTATTTTACAACATTCCTGGCGGGTCGGCCCGTACTTCTCGGTGGGAACGTTATATACGTCTATAATGTAAGATACCCTAACGTAACACATCTAGCGCCTCGACGGTAATGTTTTACAGAATCCCGGTCCTGTCGGCCTGTACCTCTCCGCGGGAACATTATATACGTCTATAACGTTATATATCCTAACCTAAGGAAACCTGACTCCTCGGATGTAGTATTTTACAACACTCCAGGCGGGTCGGCCCCTACCTCTCGGTGCGTACATTATATACGTCTATAACATAATATAGCCTAACCTAATCCATCTAGCCCCTCGCTGGGAATGTTTTACAGAATCCCGGTCGTATCGGCCAAGATCCGTCCGTGAGAACATTATATACGTCTATAGCTTTATATATACTAACCTAAGGCAGCCTAACATCTCGGATGTGGTATTTTACAACATTCCTGGCGGGTCTGCCCGTACATCTCGGTGGGAACGTTATATACGTTTATAACGTAATCTAACCTAACCTGACCCATCTAGCCCCTCGCTGGTAAAGTTTTACAGAATCCCGGTCGCGTCGACGCAGACCTATCCGTGGGAACATTATATACGTCTATAGCGTTATATGTACTAACCTAAGGCAGCCTAACATCTCGGATGTAGTATTTTACAACATTCATGGCGGCTCGGCACCTACTTCTCGGTGGGAACATTACATACGTCTATAACGTAATATAACCTAATCTACCCCATCTAGCCCCTCGCTGGTAATGTTTTACAGAATCCCGGTCCTGTCGGACCGTACCTCTCCGTGGGAAAACTATAGCCGTCTATGACGTTATATTTCCTAACGTGAGGCAACCTCACACTACGAATGTAGTATTTTACAACATTCCTGGCGGGCCGGCCCCTACTTCTTGGTGGGAACATAATATACGTCTATAACGTAATCTAACCTAACCTAACCCATCTAGCCCCTCGCTGGTAATGTTTTACAGAATCCCGGTCGCGTCGACGCAGACCTATCCGTGGGAACATTATATACGTCTATAGCGTTATATGTACTAACCTAAGGCAGCCTAACATCTCGGATGTGGTATTTTACAACATTCCTGGCGGGTCTGCCCGTACATCTCGGTGGGAACGTTATATACGTTTATAACGTAAGATAACCTAACCTAACCCATCTAGCCTCTCGCTGGTAATGTTTTACAGAATCCCTGTCCTGTCGGCCCGTACCTCTCCGTGGGAACATTATATACGTCTATAACGTTATATATCCTAACCTAAGGCAACCTAACACCTCAGATGTAGTATTTTACAACGCTCCTGGCGGCTCGGCACCTACTTCTCGGTGGGAACATTGCATACGTCTATAACGTAATATAACCTAATCTACCCCATCTATCCCCTGGCTGGTAATGTTTTACAGAATCCCGGTCCTGTCGGACCGTACCTCTCCGTGGGAAAACTATAGCCGTCTATGACGTTATATTTCCTAACGTGAGGCAACCTCACACCACGAATGTAGTATTTTACAACATTCCTGGCGGGCCGGCCCCTACTTCTTGGTGGGAACATAATATACGTCTATAACGTAATCTAACCTAACCTAACCCATCTAGCCCCTCGCTGGTAATGTTTTACAGAATTCCGGTCGTGTCGGCCCAGATCTGTCCGTGGGAACATTATATACGTCTATAGCGTTATATATCCTAACCTAAGGCAGCGTAACATCTCGGATGTAGTATTTTACAACATTCCTGGCGGGTCGGCCCGTACTTCTCGGTGGGAACGTTATATACGTCTATAATGTAAGATACCCTAACGTAACACATCTAGCGCCTCGACGGTAATGTTTTACAGAATCCCGGTCCTGTCGGCCTGTACCTCTCCGCGGGAACATTATATACGTCTATAACGTTATATATCCTAACCTAAGGAAACCTGACTCCTCGGATGTAGTATTTTACAACACTCCAGGCGGGTCGGCCCCTACCTCTCGGTGCGTACATTATATACGTCTATAACATAATATAGCCTAACCTAATCCATCTAGCCCCTCGCTGGGAATGTTTTACAGAATCCCGGTCGTATCGGCCAAGATCCGTCCGTGAGAACATTATATACGTCTATAGCTTTATATATACTAACCTAAGGCAGCCTAACATCTCGGATGTAGTATTTTACAACATTCCTGGCGGGTCGGCCCGTACGTCTCGGTGGGAACGTTATATACGTCTATAACTTAATATAACCTAACCTAACTCATCTAGCCACTCGCTGGTAATGTTTTACAGAATAACGGTCCTGTTGGACCGTACCTCTCCGTGGGAACATTATATACGTCTATAACGTTATGTATCCTAACCTAAGGCACCTAACACCTCGGATGTAGTATTTCACAACACTCCAGGCGGGTCGGCCCCTACCTCTCGGTGCATACATTATATACCTCTATAACGTAATATAACCTAACCTAACCCATCTAGCACCTCGCTGGTAATGTTTTACCGAATCCAGGCCGTGTCAGACCGTACCTGTGCGTGGGAACATTATATACGTCTATAACGTTATATCTCCTAACCTAAGGCAACATAACACCTCAGATGTAGTATTTTACAACACTCCTGGCGGCTCGGCACCTACTTCTCGGTGTGAACATTACATACGTCTATAACGTAATATAACCTAATCTACCCCATCTAGCCCCTCGCTGGTAATGTTTTACAGAATCCCGGTCCTGTCGGACCGTACCTCTCCGTGGGAAAACTATAGCCGTCTATGACGTTATATTTCCTAACGTGAGGCAACCTCACACCACGAATGTAGTATTTTACAACATTCCTGGCGGGCCGGCCCCTACTTCTTGGTGGGAACATAATATACGTCTATAACGTAATCTAACCTAACCTAACCCATCTAGCCCCTCGCTGGTAATGTTTTACAGAATCCCGGTCCTGTCGGACCGTACCTCTCCGTGGGAACATTATATACGTCTATAACGTTATATATCCTAAGCTAAGGCAGCCTAACATCTCGGATGTAGTATTTTACAACATTCCTGGCGGGTCGGCCCGTACTTCTCGGTGGGAACGTTATATACGTCTATAACTTAAGATAACCTAACCTAACCCATCTAGCCACTCGCTGGTAATGTTTTACAGAATCCCGGTCCTGTCGGCCCGTACATCTCCGTGGGAACATCATATACGTCTATAACGTTATATACCCTGACCTAAGGCAACCTCACTCCTCGGATGTGGTATTTTACAACATTCCTGGCGGGTCTGCCCGTACATCTCGGTGGGAACGTTATATACGTTTATAACGTAAGATAACCTAACCTAACCCATCTAGCCTCTCGCTGGTAATGTTTTACAGAATCCCTGTCCTGTCGGCCCGTACCTCTCCGTGGGAACATTATATACGTCTATAACGTTATATATCCTAACCTAAGGCAACCTAACACCTCAGATGTAGTATTTTACAACGCTCCTGGCGGCTCGGCACCTACTTCTCGGTGGGAACATTACATACGTCTATAACGTAATATAACCTAATCTACCCCATCTATCCCCTCGCTGGTAATGTTTTACAGAATCCCGGTCCTGTCGGACCGTACCTCTCCGTGGGAAAACTATAGCCGTCTATGACGTTATATTTCCTAACGTGAGGCAACCTCACACCACGAATGTAGTATTTTACAACATTCCTGGCGGGCCGGCCCCTACTTCTTGGTGGGAACATAATATACGTCTATAACGTAATCTAACCTAAGCTAACCCATCTAGCCCCTCGCTGGTAATGTTTTACAGAATCCCGGTCGCGTCGACGCAGACCTATCCGTGGGAACATTATATACGTCTATAGCGTTATATGTACTAACCTAAGGCAGCCTAACATCTCGGATGTAGTATTTTACAACATTCTTGGCGGGTCGGCCCCTACTTCTCGGTGGGAACGTTATATACGTCTATAACGTAAGATAACCTAACCTAACCCATCTAGCCGATCGCTTGTAATATTTTACAGAATCCCGGTCCTGTCGGGCCGTACCTCTCCGTGGGAACATTACATACGTCTATAACGTTATATATCCTAACCTATGGCAACCTAACACATCGGATGCAGCATTTTACAACACTCCAGGCGGGTCGGACCCTACCTCTCGGTGGGAACATTATATACGTCTATAACGTAATATAACCTAACCTAACCCATCTAGCCCCTCGCTGGGAATGTTTTACAGAATCCCGGTCGTATCGGCCAAGATCTGTCCGTGAGAACATTATATACGTCTATAGCGTTATATATACTAACCTAAGGCAGCCTAACATCTCGGATGTAGTATTTTACAACATTCCTGGCGGGTCGGCCCCTACTTCTCGGTGGAAACGTTATATACGTCTATAACGTAAGATAACCTAACCTAACCCATCTAGACGATCGCTTGTAATATTTTACAGAATCCCGGTCCTGTCGGACCGTACCTCTCCGTGGGAACATTATATACGTCTATAACGTTATATATCCTAAGCTAAGGCAACCTAACACTTCAGATGTAGTATTTTACGTCACTCCTGGCGGCTCGGCACCTACTTCTCGGTGGGAACATTATATACGTCTATAACGTAAGATAACCTAACGTAACCCATCTAGCACCTCGTTGGTAATGTTTTACCGAATCCAGGCCGTGTCGGACCGTACGTCTCCGTGGGATCGTTATATACGTCTATAACGTTATATATCCTAACCTAAGGCAACATAACACCTCAGATGTAGTATTTTACAACACTCCTGGCGGCACGGCACCTTCTTCTCGGTGTGAACATTACATACGTCTATAACGTAATATAACCTAATCTAACCCATCTAGCCCCTCGCTGGTAATGTTTTACAGAATCCCGGTCCTGTCGGACCGTACGTCTCCGTGGGAAAACTGTATCCGTCTATGATGTTATGTTTCCTAACGTGAGGCAACCTCACACCACGAATGTAGTATTTTACAACATACCTGGCGGGCGGGCCCCTACTTCTCGGTGGGAACATTATATACGTATATAACGTAATCTAACCTATCCTAATCCATCTAGCCCCTCACTGGTAATGTTTTACAGAATCCCGGTCGCGTCGACGCAGACCAATCCGTGGGAACATTATATACGTCTATAGCGTTATATGTACTAACCTAAGGCAGCCTAACATCTCGGATGTAGTATTTTACAACATACCTGGCGGTTCGGCCCATACTTCTCGGTGGGAACGTTATATACGTCTATAACGTAAGATAACCTAACCTAACCCATCTAGCACCTCTCTGGTAATGTTTTAGCGAAACCAGGCCGTGTCGGACCGTACATCTCCGTTGGAACATTATATACGTCTATAACGTTATATAACCTGATCTAAGGCAACCTCACTCCTCGGATGTAGTATTTTACGACATTCCGGGCGGCCCGGCCCCCACTTCACGGTGGGAACGTTATATAAGTCTATAACGTAAGATAACCTAACCTAACCCATCTAGCACCTCGCTGGGATTGTTTTACCGAATCCAGGCCGTGTCGGACCGTACCTGTCCGTGGGAACATTATATACGTCTATAACGTTACATATCCTAACCTAAGGCAACATAACACATCAGATGTAGTATTTTACATCACTCCTGGCGGCTCGGCACCTACTTCTCGGTGTGAACATTACATACGTCTATAACGTAATATAACCTAATCTAACCCATCTAGCCCCTCGCTGGTAATGTTTTACAGAATCCCGGTCCTCTCGGACCGTACCTCTCCGTGGGAAAACTATATCCGTCTATGACGTTATATTTCCTAACGTGAGGCAACCTCACTCCTCGGATGTGATATTTTACAACATTCCTGGCGGGTCGGCCCGTACTTCTCGGTGGGAACGTTACATACGTTTATAACGTAAGATAACCTAACCAAACCCATCTAGCCCCTCGCTGGTAATGTTTTACAGAATAACGGTCCTGTCGGCCCGTACCTCTCCGTGGGAACATTATATACGTCTATAACGTTATATATCCTAACCTAAGGCACCTAACACCTCGGATGTAGTATTTTACAACACTCCAGGCGGGTCGGCCCCCACCTCTCGGTGCGTACATTATATACGTCTATAACGTAATATAGCCTAACCTAATCCATCCAGCCCCTCGCTGGGAATGTTTTACAGAATCCCGGTCGTATCGGCCAAGATCTGTCCGTGAGAACATTATATACGTCTATAGCGTTATATATCCTAACCTAAGGCAGCCTAACTTCTCGGATGTAGTATTTTACAACATTCCTGGCGGGTCGGCCCGTACTTCTCGGTGGGAACGTTATATACGTCTATAACTTAAGATAACCTAACCTAACCCATCTAGCCACTCGCTGGTAATGTTTTACAGAATCCCGGTCCTGTCGGCCCGTACATCTCCGTGGGAACATCATATACGTCTATAACGTTATATACCCTGACCTAAGGCAACCTCACTCCTCGGATGTGGTATTTTACAACATTCCTGGCGGGTCTGCCCGTACATCTCGGTGGGAACGTTATATACGTTTATAACGTAAGATAACCTAACCTAACCCATCTAGCCTCTCGCTGGTAATGTTTTACAGAATCCCTGTCCTGTCGGCCCGTACCTCTCCGTGGGAACATTATATACGTCTATAACGTTATATATCCTAACCTAAGGCAACCTAACACCTCAGATGTAGTATTTTACAACGCTCCTGGCGGCTCGGCACCTACTTCTCGGTGGGAACATTACATACGTCTATAACGTAATATAACCTAATCTACCCCATCTATCCCCTCGCTGGTAATGTTTTACAGAATCCCGGTCCTGTCGGACCGTACCTCTCCGTGGGAAAACTATAGCCGTCTATGACGTTATATTTCCTAACGTGAGGCAACCTCACACCACGAATGTAGTATTTTACAACATTCCTGGCGGGCCGGCCCCTACTTCTTGGTGGGAACATAATATACGTCTATAACGTAATCTAACCTAAGCTAACCCATCTAGCCCCTCGCTGGTAATGTTTTACAGAATCCCGGTCGCGTCGACGCAGACCTATCCGTGGGAACATTATATACGTCTATAGCGTTATATGTACTAACCTAAGGCAGCCTAACATCTCGGATGTAGTATTTTACAACATTCTTGGCGGGTCGGCCCCTACTTCTCGGTGGGAACGTTATATACGTCTATAACGTAAGATAACCTAACCTAACCCATCTAGCCGATCGCTTGTAATATTTTACAGAATCCCGGTCCTGTCGGGCCGTACCACTCCGTGGGAACATTACATACGTCTATAACGTTATATATCCTAACCTATGGCAACCTAACACATCGGATGCAGCATTTTACAACACTCCAGGCGGGTCGGACCCTACCTCTCGGTGGGAACATTATATACGTCTATAACGTAATATAACCTAACCTAACCCATCTAGCCCCTCGCTGGGAATGTTTTACAGAATCCCGGTCGTATCGGCCAAGATCTGTCCGTGAGAACATTATATACGTCTATAGCGTTATATATACTAACCTAAGGCAGCCTAACATCTCGGATGTAGTATTTTACAACATTCCTGGCGGGTCGGCCCCTACTTCTCGGTGGAAACGTTATATACGTCTATAACGTAAGATAACCTAACCTAACCCATCTAGACGATCGCTTGTAATATTTTACAGAATCCCGGTCCTGTCGGGCCATACCTCTCCGTGGGAACATTACATACGTCTATAACGTTATATATCCTAACCTATGGCCACCTAACACCTCGGATGCAGCATTTTACAACACTCCAGGCGGCTCGGACCCTACATCTCGGTGGGAACATAATATACGTCTATAACGTAATCTAACCTAACCTAACCCATCTAGCCCCTCGCTGGTAATGTTTTACAGAATCCCGGTCGCGTCGACGCAGACCTATCCGTGGGAACATTATATACGTCTATAGCGTTATATGTACTAACCTAAGGCAGCCTAACATCTCGGATGTAGTATTTTACAACATTCCTGGCGGGTCGGCCCCTACTTCTCGGTGGGAACGTTATATACGTCTATAACGTAAGATAACCTAACCTAACCCATCTAGCCGATCGCTTGTAATATTTTACAGAATCCCGGTCCTGTCGGGCCGTACCTCTCCGTGGGAACATTACATACGTCTATAACGTTATATATCCTAACCTATGGCAAGCTAACACATCGGATGCAGCATTTTACAACACTCCAGGCGGGTCGGACCCTACCTCTCGGTGGGAACATTATATACGTCTATAATGTAATATAACCTAACCTAACCCATCTAGCCCCTCGCTTGTAATGTTTTACAGAATTCCGGTCGTGTCGGCCCAGATCTGTCCGTGGGAACATTATATACGTCTATAGCGTTATATATCCTAACCTAAGGCAGCGTAACATCTCGGATGTAGTATTTTACAACATTCCTGGCGGGTCGGCCCGTACTTCTCGGTGGGAACGTTATATACGTCTATAATGTAAGATACCCTAACGTAACACATCTAGCGCCTCGACGGTAATGTTTTACAGAATCCCGGTCCTGTCGGCCTGTACCTCTCCGCGGGAACATTATATACGTCTATAACGTTATATATCCTAACCTAAGGAAACCTGACACCTCGGATGTAGTATTTTACAACACTCCAGGCGGGTCGGCCCCTACCTCTCGGTGCGTACATTATATACGTCTATAACGTAATATAGCCTAACCTAATCCATCTAGCCCCTCGCTGGGAATGTTTTACAGAATCCCGGTCGTATCGGCCAAGATCTGTCCGTGAGAACATTATATACGTCTATAGCGTTATATATCCTAACCTAAGGCAGCCTAACATCTCGGATGTAGTATTTTACAACATTCCTGGCGGGTCGGCCCGTACTTCTCGGTGGGAACGTTATATACGTCTATAATGTAAGATACCCTAACGTAACACATCTAGCGCCTCGACGGTAATGTTTTACAGAATCCCGGTCGTGTCGGCCTGTACCTCTCCGCGGGAACATTATATACGTCTATAACGTTATATATCCTAACCTAAGGAAACCTGACACCTCGGATGTAGTATTTTACAACACTCCAGGCGGGTCGGCCCCTACCTCTCGGTGCGTACATTATATACGTCTATAACGTAATATAGCCTAACCTAATCCATCTAGCCCCTCGCTGGGAATGTTTTACAGAATCCCGGTCGTATCGGCCAAGATCTGTCCGTGAGAACATTATATACGTCTATAGCGTTATATATACTAACCTAAGGCAGCCTAACATCTCCGATGTAGTATTTTACAACATTCCTGGCGGGTCGGCCCGTACTTCTCGGTGGGAACGTTATATACGTCTATAACTTAATATAACCTAACCTAACCCATCTAGCCACTCGCTGGTAATGTTTTACAGAATAACGGTCCTGTTGGACCGTACCTCTCCGTGGGAACATTATATACGTCTATAACGTTATGTATCCTAACCTAAGGCACCTAACACCTCGGATGTAGTATTTCACAACACTCCAGGCGGGTCGGCCCCTACCTCTCGGTGCATACATTATATACCTCTATAACGTAATATAACCTAACCTAACCCATCTAGCCCCTCGCTCGGAATGTTTTACAGAATCCCGGTCGTGTCGGCCCAGACCTGTCCGTGGGAACATTATATACGTCTATATCGTTATATATACTAACCTAAGGCAGCCTAACATCTCGGATGTAGTATTTTACAACATACCTGGCGGGCGGGCCCCTACTTCTCGGTGGGAACATTATATACGTCTATAACGTAATCTAACCTATCCTAATCTATCTAGCCCCTCACTGGTAATGTTTTACAGAATCCCGGTCGCGTCGACGCAGACCAATCCGTGGGAACATTATATACGTCTATAGCGTTATATGTACTAACCTAAGGCAGCCTAACATCTCGGATGTAGTATTTTACAACATACCTGGCGGTTCAGCCCATACTTCTCGGTGGGAACGTTATATACGTCTATAACGTAAGATAACCTAACCTAACCCATCTAGCACCTCGCTGGTAATGTTTTAGCGAAACCAGGCCGTGTCGGACCGTACATATCCGTTGGAACATTATATACGTCTATAACGTTATATAACCTGATCTAAGGCAACCTCACTCCTCGGATGTAGTATTTTACGACATTCCGGGCGGCCCGGCCCCCACTTCACGGTGGGAACGTTATATAAGTCTATAACGTAAGATAACCTAACCTAACCCATCTAGCACCTCGCTGGGATTGTTTTACCGAATCCAGGCCGTGTCGGACCGTACCTGTCCGTGGGAACATTATATACGTCTATAACGTTACATATCCTAACCTAAGGCAACATAACACATCAGATGTAG
Organism: Xylocopa violacea; assembly: GCA_963969225.1. Taxonomy (NCBI): domain Eukaryota; kingdom Metazoa; phylum Arthropoda; class Insecta; order Hymenoptera; family Apidae; genus Xylocopa; species Xylocopa violacea. The sequence goes on from CAXAJV010000350.1 coordinate 1,157,623, forward strand.
TATTTTACAACACTCCTGGCGGCTCGGCACCTACTTCTCGGTGTGAACATTACATACGTCTATAACGTAATATAACCTAATCTAACCCATCTAGCCCCTCGCTGGTAATGTTTTACAGAATCCTGGTCCTCTCGGACCGTACCTCTCCGTGGGAAAACTATATCCGTCTATGACGTTATATTTCCTAACGTGAGGCAACCTCACTCCTCGGATGTGATATTTTACAACATTCCTGGCGGGTCGGCCCGTACTTCTCGGTGGGAACGTTATATACGTTTATAACGTAAGATAACCTAACCAAACCCATCTAGCCCCTCGCTGGTAATGTTTTACAGAATAACGGTCCTGTCGGCCCGTACCTCTCCGTGGGAACATTATATACGTCTATAACGTTATATATCCTAACCTAAGGCACCTAACACCTCGGATGTAGTATTTTACAACACTCCAGGCGGGTCGGCCCCCACCTCTCGGTGCGTACATTATATACGTCTATAACGTAATATAGCCTAACCTAATCCATCCAGCCCCTCGCTGGGAATGTTTTACAGAATCCCGGTCGTATCGGCCAAGATCTGTCCGTGAGAACATTATATACGTCTATAGCGTTATATATCCTAACCTAAGGCAGCCTAACATCTCGGATGTAGTATTTTACAACATTCCTGGCGGGTCGGCCCGTACTTCTCGGTGGGAACGTTATATACGTCTATAACTTAAGATAACCTAACCTAACCCATCTAGCCACTCGCTGGTAATGTTTTACAGAATCCCGGTCCTGTCGGCCCGTACATCTCCGTGGGAACATCATATACGTCTATAACGTGATATACCCTGACCTAAGGCAACCTCACTCCTCGGATGTGGTATTTTACAACATTCCTGGCGGGTCTGACCGTACATCTCGGTGGGAACGTTATATACGTTTATAACGTAAGATAACCTAACCTAACCCATCTAGCCTCTCGCTGGTAATGTTTTACAGAATCCCTGTCCTGTCGGCCCGTACCTCTCCGTGGGAACATTATATACGTCTATAACGTTATATATCCTAACCTAGGGCAACCTAACACCTCAGATGTAGTATTTTACAACGCTCCTGGCGGCTCGGCACCTACTTCTCGGTGGGAACATTACATACGTCTATAACGTAATATAACCTAATCTAACCCATCTAGCGCCTCGCTGGTAATGTTTTACAGAATAACGGTCCTGTTGGACCGTACCTCTCCGTGGGAACATTATATACATCTATAACGTTATATATCCTAACCTAAGGCACCTAACACCTCGGATGTAGTATTTCACAACACTCCAGGCGGGTCGGCCCCTACCTCTCGGTGCATACATTATATACCTCTATAACGTAATATAACCTAACCTAACCCATCTAGCCCCTCGCTCGGAATGTTTTACAGAATCCCGGTCGTGTCGGCCCAGACCTGTCCGTGGGAACATTATATACGTCTATATCGTTATATATACTAACCTAAGGCAGCCTAACATCTCGGATGTAGTATTTTACAACATTCCTGGCGGGTCGGCCCATACTTCTCGGTGGGAACGTTATATACGTCTATAACGTAAGATAACCTAACCTAACCTATCTAGCACCTCGCTGGTAATGTTTTACCGAATCCAGGCCGTGTCAGACCGTACCTGTGCGTGGGAACATTATATACGTCTATAACGTTATATATCCTAACCTAAGGCAACATAACACCTCAGATGTAGTATTTTACAACACTCCTGGCGGCTCGGCACCTACTTCTCGGTGTGAACATTACATACGTCTATAACGTAATATAACCTAATCTACCCCATCTAGCCCCTCGCTGGTAATGTTTTACAGAATCCCGGTCCTGTCGGACCGTACCTCTCCGTGGGAAAACTATAGCCGTCTATGACGTTATATTTCCTAACGTGAGGCAACCTCACACCACGAATGTAGTATTTTACAACATTCCTGGCGGGCCGGCCCCTACTTCTTGGTGGGAACATAATATACGTCTATAACGTAATCTAACCTAACCTAACCCATCTATCCCCTCGCTGGTAATGTTTTACAGAATCCCGGTCGCGTCGACGCAGACCTATCCGTGGGAACATTATATACGTCTATAGCGTTATATGTACTAACCTAATGCAGCCTAACATCTCGGATGTAGTATTTTACAACATTCCTGGCGGGTCGGCCCCTACTTCTCGGTGGGAACGTTATATACGTCTATAACGTAAGATAACCTAACCTAACCCATCTAGCCGATCGCTTGTAATATTTTACAGAATCCCGGTCCTGTCGGGCCGTACCTCTCCGTGGGAACATTACATACGTCTATAACGTTATATATCCTAACCTATGGCAACCTAACACATCGGATGCAGCATTTTACAACACTCCAGGCGGGTCGGACCCTACCTCTCGGTGGGAACATTATATACGTCTATAACGTAATATAACCTAACCTAACCCATCTAGCCCCTCGCTTGTAATGTTTAACAGAATTCCGGTCGTGTCGGCCCAGATCTGTCCGTGGGAACATTATATACGTCTATAGCGTTATATATCCTAACCTAAGGCAGCGTAACATCTCGGATGTAGTATTTTACAACATTCCTGGCGGGTCGGCCCGTACTTCTCGGTGGGAACGTTATATACGTCTATAATGTAAGATACCCTAACGTAACACATCTAGCGCCTCGATGGTAATGTTTTACAGAATCCCGGTCCTGTCGGCCTGTACCTCTCCGCGGGAACATTATATACGTCTATAACGTTATATATCCTAACCTAAGGAAACCTGACACCTCGGATGTAGTATTTTACAACACTCCAGGCGGGTCGGCCCCTACCTCTCGGTGCGTACATTATATACGTCTATAACGTAATATAGCCTAACCTAATCCATCTAGCCCCTCGCTGGGAATGTTTTACAGAATCCCGGTCGTATCGGCCAAGATCTGTCCGTGAGAACATTATATACGTCTATAGCGTTATATATTCTAACCTAAGGCAGCCTAACATCTCGGATGTAGTATTTTACAACATTCCTGGCGGGTCGGCCCGTACTTCTCGGTGGGAACGTTATATACGTCTATAATGTAAGATACCCTAACGTAACACATCTAGCGCCTCGACGGTAATGTTTTACAGAATCCCGGTCGTGTCGGCCTGTACCTCTCCGCGGGAACATTATATACGTCTATAACGTTATATATCCTAACCTAAGGAAACCTGACACCTCGGATGTAGTATTTTACAACACTCCAGGCGGGTCGGCCCCTACCTCTCGGTGCGTACATTATATACGTCTATAACGTAATATAGCCTAACCTAATCCATCTAGCCCCTCGCTGGGAATGTTTTACAGAATCCCGGTCGTATCGGCCAAGATCTGTCCGTGAGAACATTATATACGTCTATAGCGTTATATATACTAACCTAAGGCAGCATAACATCTCGGATGTAGTATTTTACAACATTCCTGGCGGGTCGGCCCGTACTTCTCGGTGGGAACGTTATATACGTCTATAACTTAATATAACCTAACCTAACCCATCTAGCCACTCGCTGGTAATGTTTTACAGAATAACGGTCCTGTTGGACCGTACCTCTCCGTGGGAACATTATATACGTCTATAACGTTATGTATCCTAACCTAAGGCACCTAACACCTCGGATGTAGTATTTCACAACACTCCAGGCGGGTCGGCCCCTACCTCTCGGTGCATACATTATATACCTCTATAACGTAATATAACCTAACCTAACCCATCTAGCCCCTCGCTCGGAATGTTTTACAGAATCCCGGTCGTGTCGGCCCAGACCTGTCCGTGGGAACATTATATACGTCTATATCGTTATATATACTAACCTAAGGCAGCCTAACATTTCGGATGTAGTATTTTACAACATTCCTGGCGGGTCGGCCCATACTTCTCGGTGGGATCGTTATATACGTCTATAACGTAAGATAACCTAACCTAACCTATCTAGCACCTCGCTGGTAATGTTTTACCGAATCCAGGGGGTGTCAGACCGTACCTGTGCGTGGGAACATTATATACGTCTATAACGTTATATATCCTAACCTAAGGCAACGTAACACCTCAGATGTAGTATTTTACAACACTCCTGGCGGCCCGGCACCTACTTCTCGGTGTGAACATTACATACGTCTATAACGTAATATAACCTAATCTAGCCCATCTAGCCCCTCGCTGGTAATGTTTTACAGAATCCCGGTCCTGTCGGACCGTACCTCTCCGTGGGAAAACTATAGCCGTCTATGACGTTATATTTCCTAACGTGAGGCAACCTCACACCACGAATGTAGTATTTTACAACATTCCTGGCGGGCCGGCCCCTACTTCTTGGTGGGAACATAATATACGTCTATAACGTAATCTAACCTAACCTAACCCATCTAGCCCCTCGCTGGTAATGTTTTACAGAATCCCGGTCCTGTCGGACCGTACCTCTCCGTGGGAACATTATATACGTCTATAACGTTATATATCCTAAGCTAAGGCAACCTAACACTTCAGATGTAGTATTTTACGTCACTCCTGGCGGCTCGGCACCTACTTCTCGGTGGGAACATTATATACGTCTATAACGTAAGATAACCTAACGTAACCCATCTAGCACCTCGCTGGTAATGTTTTACCGAATCCAGGCCGTGTCGGACCGTACGTCTCCGTGGGATCGTTATATACGTCTATAACGTTATATATCCTAACCTAAGGCAACATAACACCTCAGATGTAGTATTTTACAACACACCTGGCGGCACGGCACCTTCTTCTCGGTGTGAACATTACATACGTCTATAACGTAATATAACCTAATCTAACCCATCTAGCCCCTCGCTGGTAATGTTTTACAGAATCCCGGTCCTGTCGGACCGTACGTCTCCGTGGGAAAACTGTATCCGTCTATGATGTTATGTTTCCTAACGCGAGGCAACCTCACACCACGAATGTAGTATTTTACAACATACCTGGCGGGCGGGCCCCTACTTCTCGGTGGGAACATTATATACGTCTATAACGTAATCTAACCTATCCTAATCCATCTAGCCCCTCACTGGTAATGTTTTACAGAATCCCGGTCGCGTCGACGCAGACCAATCCGTGGGAACATTATATACGTCTATAGCGTTATATGTACTAACCTAAGGCAGCCTAACATCTCGGATGTAGTATTTTACAACATACCTGGCGGTTCGGCCCATACTTCTCGGTGGGAACGTTATATACGTCTATAACGTAAGATAACCTAACCTAACCCATCTAGCACCTCGCTGGTAATGTTTTAGCGAAACCAGGCCGTGTCGGACCGTACATCTCCGTTGGAACATTATATACGTCTATAACGTTATATAACCTGATCTAAGGCAACCTCACTCCTCGGATGTAGTATTTTACGACATTCCGGGCGGCCCGGCCCCCACTTCACGGTGGGAACGTTATATAAGTCTATAACGTAAGATAACCTAACCTAACCCATCTAGCACCTCGCTGGGATTGTTTTACCGAATCCAGGCCGTGTCGGACCGTACCTGTCCGTGGGAACATTATATACGTCTATAACGTTACATATCCTAACCTAAGGCAACATAACACATCAGATGTAGTATTTTACAACACTCCTGGCGGCTCGGCACCTACTTCTCGGTGTGAACATTACATACGTCTATAACGTAATATAACCTAATCTAACCCATCTAGCCCCTCGCTGGTAATGTTTTACAGAATCCCGGTCCTCTCGGACCGTACCTCTCCGTGGGAAAACTATATCCGTCTATGACGTTATATTTCCTAACGTGAGGCAACCTCACTCCTCGGATGTGATATTTTACAACATTCCTGGCGGGTCGGCCCGTACTTCTCGGTGGGAACGTTATATACGTTTATAACGTAAGATAACCTAACCAAACCCATCTAGCCCCTCGCTGGTAATGTTTTACAGAATAACGGTCCTGTCGGCCCGTACCTCTCCGTGGGAACATTATATACGTCTATAACGTTATATATCCTAACCTAAGGCACCTAACACCTCGGATGTAGTATTTTACAACACTCCAGGCGGGTCGGCCCCCACCTCTCGGTGCGTACATTATATACGTCTATAACGTAATATAGCCTAACCTAATCCATCCAGCCCCTCGCTGGGAATGTTTTACAGAATCCCGGTCGTATCGGCCAAGATCTGTCCGTGAGAACATTATATACGTCTATAGCGTTATATATCCTAACCTAAGGCAGCCTAACATCTCGGATGTAGTATTTTACAACATTCCTGGCGGGTCGGCCCCTACCTCTCGGTGCATACATTATATACCTCTATAACGTAATATAACCTAACCTAACCCATCTAGCCTCTCGCTGGTAATGTTTTACAGAATCCCTGTCCTGTCGGCCCGTACCTCTCCGTGGGAACATTATATACGTCTATAACGTTATATATCCTATCCTAAGGCAACCTAACACCTCAGATGTAGTATTTTACAACGCTCCTGGCGCCTCGGCACCTACTTCTCGGTGGGAACATTACATACGTCTATAACGTAATATAACCTAATCTACCCCATCTATCCCCTCGCTGGTAATGTTTTACAGAATCCCGGTCCTGTCGGACCGTACCTCTCCGTGGGAAAACTATAGCCGTCTATGACGTTATATTTCCTAACGTGAGACAACCTCACACCACGAATGTAGTATTTTACAACATTCCTGGCGGGCCGGCCCCTACTTCTTGGTGGGAACATAATATACGTCAATAACGTAATCTAACCTAACCTAACCCATCTAGCCCCTCGCTGGTAATGTTTTACAGAATCCCGGTCGCGTCGACGCAGACCTATCCGTGGGAACATTATATACGTCTATAGCGTTATATGTACTAACCTAAGGCAGCCTAACATCTCGGATGTAGTATTTTACAACATTCCTGGCGGGTCGGCCCCTACTTCTCGGTGGGAACGTTATATACGTCTATAACGTAAGATAACCTAACCTAACCCATCTAGCCGATCGCTTGTAATATTTTACAGAATCCCGGTCCTGTCGGGCCGTACCTCTCCGTGGGAACATTACATACGTCTATAACGTTATATATCCTAACCTATGGCAACCTAACACATCGGATGCAGCATTTTACAACACTCCAGGCGGGTCGGACCCTACCTCTCGGTGGGAACATTATATACGTCTATAACGTAATATAACCTAACCTAACCCATCTAGCCCCTCGCTTGTAATGTTTTACAGAATTCCGGTCGTGTCGGCCCAGATCTGTCCGTGGGAACATTATATACGTCTATAGCGTTATATATCCTAACCTAAGGCAGCGTAACATCTCGGATGTAGTATTTTACAACATTTCTGGCGGGTCGGCCCGTACTTCTCGGTGGGAACGTTATATACGTCTATAACTTAAGATAACCTAACCTAACCCATCTAGCCACTCGCTGGTAATGTTTTACAGAAGCCCGGTCCTGTCGGCCCGTACATCTCCGTGGGAACATCATATACGTCTATAACGTTATATACCCTGACCTAAGGCAACCTCACTCCTCGGATGTGGTATTTTGCAACATTCCTGGCGGGTCTGACCGTACATCTCGGTGGGAACGTTATATACGTTTATAACGTAAGATAACCTAACCTAACCCATCTAGCCTCTCGCTGGTAATGTTTTACAGAATCCCTGTCCTGTCGGCCCGTACCTCTCCGTGGGAACATTATATACGTCTATAACGTTATATATCCTAACCTAGGGCAACCTAACACCTCAGATGTAGTATTTTACAACGCTCCTGGCGGCTCGGCACCTACTTCTCGGTGGGAACATTACATACGTCTATAACGTAATATAACCTAATCTAACCCATCTAGCGCCTCGCTGGTAATGTTTTACAGAATAACGGTCCTGTTGGACCGTACCTCTCCGTGGGAACATTATATACATCTATAACGTTATATATCCTAACCTAAGGCACCTAACACCTCGGATGTAGTATTTCACAACACTCCAGGCGGGTCGGCCCCTACCTCTCGGTGCATACATTATATACCTCTATAACGTAATATAACCTAACCTAACCCATCTAGCCCCTCGCTCGGAATGTTTTACAGAATCCCGGTCGTGTCGGCCCAGACCTGTCCGTGGGAACATTATATACGTCTATATCGTTATATATACTAACCTAAGGCAGCCTAACATCTCGGATGTAGTATTTTACAACATTCCTGGCGGGTCGGCCCATACTTCTCGGTGGGAACGTTATATACGTCTATAACGTAAGATAACCTAACCTAACCTATCTAGCACCTCGCTGGTAATGTTTTACCGAATCCAGGCCGTGTCAGACCGTACCTGTGCGTGGGAACATTATATACGTCTATAACGTTATATATCCTAACCTAAGGCAACATAACACCTCAGATGTAGTATTTTACAACACTCCTGGCGGCTCGGCACCTACTTCTCGGTGTGAACATTACATACGTCTATAACGTAATATAACCTAATCTACCCCATCTAGCCCCTCGCTGGTAATGTTTTACAGAATCCCGGTCCTGTCGGACCGTACCTCTCCGTGGGAAAACTATAGCCGTCTATGACGTTATATTTCCTAACGTGAGGCAACCTCACACCACGAATGTAGTATTTTACAACATTCCTGGCGGGCCGGCCCCTACTTCTTGGTGGGAACATAATATACGTCTATAACGTAATCTAACCTAACCTAACCCATCTAGCCCCTCGCTGGTAATGTTTTACAGAATCCCGGTCGCGTCGACGCAGACCTATCCGTGGGAACATTATATACGTCTATAGCGTTATATGTACTAACCTAATGCAGCCTAACATCTCGGATGTAGTATTTTACAACATTCCTGGCGGGTCGGCCCCTACTTCTCGGTGGGAACGTTATATACGTCTATAACGTAAGATAACCTAACCTAACCCATCTAGCCGATCGCTTGTAATATTTTACAGAATCCCGGTCCTGTCGGGCCGTACCTCTCCGTGGGAACATTACATACGTCTATAACGTAATATATCCTAACCTATGGCAACCTAACACATCGGATGCAGCATTTTACAACACTCCAGGCGGGTCGGACCCTACCTCTCGGTGGGAACATTATATACGTCTATAACGTAATATAACCTAACCTAACCCATCTAGCCCCTCGCTTGTAATGTTTAACAGAATTCCGGTCGTGTCGGCCCAGATCTGTCCGTGAGAACATTATATACGTCTATAGCGTTATATATCCTAACCTAAGGCAGCGTAACATCTCGGATGTAGTATTTTACAACATTCCTGGCGGGTCGGCCCGTACTTCTCGGTGGGAACGTTATATACGTCTATAATGTAAGATACCCTAACGTAACACATCTAGCGCCTCGATGGTAATGTTTTACAGAATCCCGGTCCTGTCGGCCTGTACCTCTCCGCGGGAACATTATATACGTCTATAACGTTATATATCCTAACCTAAGGAAACCTGACACCTCGGATGTAGTATTTTACAACACTCCAGGCGGGTCGGCCCCTACCTCTCGGTGCGTACATTATATACGTCTATAACGTAATATAGCCTAACCTAATCCATCTAGCCCCTCGCTGGGAATGTTTTACAGAATCCCGGTCGTATCGGCCAAGATCTGTCCGTGAGAACATTATATACGTCTATAGCGTTATATATTCTAACCTAAGGCAGCCTAACATCTCGGATGTAGTATTTTACAACATTCCTGGCGGGTCGGCCCGTACTTCTCGGTGGGAACGTTATATACGTCTATAATGTAAGATACCCTAACGTAACACATCTAGCGCCTCGACGGTAATGTTTTACAGAATCCCGGTCGTGTCGGCCTGTACCTCTCCGCGGGAACATTATATACGTCTATAACGTTATATATCCTAACCTAAGGAAACCTGACACCTCGGATGTAGTATTTTACAACACTCCAGGCGGGTCGGCCCCTACCTCTCGGTGCGTACATTATATACGTCTATAACGTAATATAGCCTAACCTAATCCATCTAGCCCCTCGCTGGGAATGTTTTACAGAATCCCGGTCGTATCGGCCAAGATCTGTCCGTGAGAACATTATATACGTCTATAGCGTTATATATACTAACCTAAGGCAGCCTAACATCTCGGATGTAGTATTTTACAACATTCCTGGCGGGTCGGCCCGTACTTCTCGGTGGGAACGTTATATACGTCTATAACTTAATATAACCTAACCTAACCCATCTAGCCACTCGCTGGTAATGTTTTACAGAATAACGGTCCTGTTGGACCGTACCTCTCCGTGGGAACATTATATACGTCTATAACGTTATGTATCCTAACCTAAGGCACCTAACACCTCGGATGTAGTATTTCACAACACTCCAGGCGGGTCGGCCCCTACCTCTCGGTGCATACATTATATACCTCTATAACGTAATATAACCTAACCTAACCCATCTAGCCCCTCGCTCGGAATGTTTTACAGAATCCCGGTCGTGTCGGCCCAGACCTGTCCGTGGGAACATTATATACGTCTATATCGTTATATATACTAACCTAAGGCAGCCTAACATTTCGGATGTAGTATTTTACAACATTCCTGGCGGGTCGGCCCATACTTCTCGGTGGGATCGTTATATACGTCTATAACGTAAGATAACCTAACCTAACCTATCTAGCACCTCGCTGGTAATGTTTTACCGAATCCAGGGGGTGTCAGACCGTACCTGTGCGTGGGAACATTATATACGTCTATAACGTTATATATCCTAACCTAAGGCAACGTAACACCTCAGATGTAGTATTTTACAACACTCCTGGCGGCCCGGCACCTACTTCTCGGTGTGAACATTACATACGTCTATAACGTAATATAACCTAATCTAGCCCATCTAGCCCCTCGCTGGTAATGTTTTACAGAATCCCGGTCCTGTCGGACCGTACCTCTCCGTGGGAAAACTATAGCCGTCTATGACGTTATATTTCCTAACGTGAGGCAACCTCACACCACGAATGTAGTATTTTACATCATTCCTGGCGGGCCGGCCCCTACTTCTTGGTGGGAACATAATATACGTCTATAACGTAATCTAACCTAACCTAACCCATCTAGCCCCTCGCTGGTAATGTTTTACAGAATCCCGGTCCTGTCGGACCGTACCTCTCCGTGGGAACATTATATACGTCTATAACGTTATATATCCTAAGCTAAGGCCACCTAACACTTCAGATGTAGTATTTTACGTCACTCCTGGCGGCTCGGCACCTACTTCTCGGTGGGAACATTATATACGTCTATAACGTAAGATAACCTAACGTAACCCATCTAGCACCTCGCTGGTAATGTTTTACCGAATCCAGGCCGTGTCGGACCGTACGTCTCCGTGGGATCGTTATATACGTCTATAACGTTATATATCCTAACCTAAGGCAACATAACACCTCAGATGTAGTATTTTACAACACTCCTGGCGGCACGGCACCTTCTTCTCGGTGTGAACATTACATACGTCTATAACGTAATATAACCTAATCTAACCCATCTAGCCCCTCGCTGGTAATGTTTTACAGAATCCCGGTCCTGTCGGACCGTACGTCTCCGTGGGAAAACTGTATCCGTCTATGATGTTATGTTTCCTAACGCGAGGCAACCTCACACCACGAATGTAGTATTTTACAACATACCTGGCGGGCGGGCCCCTACTTCTCGGTGGGAACATTATATACGTCTATAACGTAATCTAACCTATCCTAATCCATCTAGCCCCTCACTGGTAATGTTTTACAGAATCCCGGTCGCGTCGACGCAGACCAATCCGTGGGAACATTATATACGTCTATAGCGTTATATGTACTAACCTAAGGCAGCCTAACATCTCGGATATAGTATTTTACAACATACCTGGCGGTTCGGCCCATACTTCTCGGTGGGAACGTTATATACGTCTATAACGTAAGATAACCTAACCTAACCCATCTAGCACCTCGCTGGTAATGTTTTAGCGAAACCAGGCCGTGTCGGACCGTACATCTCCGTTGGAACATTATATACGTCTCTAACGTTATATAACCTGATCTAAGGCAACCTCACTCCTCGGATGTAGTATTTTACGACATTCCGGGCAGCCCGGCCCCCACTTCACGGTGGGAACGTTATATAAGTCTATAACGTAAGATAACCTAACCTAACCCATCTAGCCCCTCGCTGGGATTGTTTTACCGAATCCAGGCCGTGTCGGACCGTACCTGTCCGTGGGAACATTATATACGTCTATAACGTTACATATCCTAACCTAAGGCAACATAACACATCAGATGTAGTATTTTACAACACTCCTGGCGGCTCGGCACCTACTTCTCGGTGGGAACGTTATATACGTTTATAACGTAAGATAACCTAACCAAACCCATCTAGCCCCTCGCTGGTAATGTTTTACAGAATAACGGTCCTGTCGGCCCGTACCTCTACGTGGGAACATTATATACGTCTATAACGTTATATATCCTAACCTAAGGCACCTAACACCTCGGATGTAGTATTTTACAACACTCCAGGCGGGTCGGCCCCCACCTCTCGGTGCGTACATTATATACGTCTATAACGTAATATAGCCTAACCTAATCCATCCAGCCCCTCGCTGGGAATGTTTTACAGAATCCCGGTCGTATCGGCCAAGATCTGTCCGTGAGAACATTATATACGTCTATAGCGTTATATATCCTAACCTAAGGCAGCCTAACATCTCGGATGTAGTATTTTACAACATTCCTGGCGGGTCGGCCCCTACCTCTCGGTGCATACATTATATACCTCTATAACGTAATATAACCTAACCTAACCCATCTAGCCTCTCGCTGGTAATGTTTTACAGAATCCCTGTCCTGTCGGCCCGTACCTCTCCGTGGGAACATTATATACGTCTATAACGTTATATATCCTATCCTAAGGCAACCTAACACCTCAGATGTAGTATTTTACAACGCTCCTGGCGCCTCGGCACCTACTTCTCGGTGGGAACATTACATACGTCTATAACGTAATATAACCTAATCTACCCCATCTATCCCCTCGCTGGTAATGTTTTACAGAATCCCGGTCCTGTCGGACCGTACCTCTCCGTGGGAAAACTATAGCCGTCTATGACGTTATATTTCCTAACGTGAGGCAACCTCACACCACGAATGTAGTATTTTACAACATTCCTGGCGGGCCGGCCCCTACTTCTTGGTGGGAACATAATATACGTCTATAACGTAATCTAACCTAACCTAACCCATCTAGCCCCTCGCTGGTAATGTTTTACAGAATCCCGGTCGCGTCGACGCAGACCTATCCGTGGGAACATTATATACGTCTATAGCGTTATATGTACTAACCTAATGCAGCCTAACATCTCGGATGTAGTATTTTACAACATTCCTGGCGGGTCGGCCCCTACTTCTCGGTGGGAACGTTATATACGTCTATAACGTAAGATAACCTAACCTAACCCATCTAGCCGATCGCTTGTAATATTTTACAGAATCCCGGTCCTGTCGGGCCGTACCTCTCCGTGGGAACATTACATACGTCTATAACGTAATATATCCTAACCTATGGCAACCTAACACATCGGATGCAGCATTTTACAACACTCCAGGCGGGTCGGACCCTACCTCTCGGTGGGAACATTATATACGTCTATAACGTAATATAACCTAACCTAACCCATCTAGCCCCTCGCTTGTAATGTTTAACAGAATTCCGGTCGTGTCGGCCCAGATCTGTCCGTGAGAACATTATATACGTCTATAGCGTTATATATCCTAACCTAAGGCAGCGTAACATCTCGGATGTAGTATTTTACAACATTCCTGGCGGGTCGGCCCGTACTTCTCGGTGGGAACGTTATATACGTCTATAATGTAAGATACCCTAACGTAACACATCTAGCGCCTCGATGGTAATGTTTTACAGAATCCCGGTCCTGTCGGCCTGTACCTCTCCGCGGGAACATTATATACGTCTATAACGTTATATATCCTAACCTAAGGAAACCTGACACCTCGGATGTAGTATTTTACAACACTCCAGGCGGGTCGGCCCCTACCTCTCGGTGCGTACATTATATACGTCTATAACGTAATATAGCCTAACCTAATCCATCTAGCCCCTCGCTGGGAATGTTTTACAGAATCCCGGTCGTATCGGCCAAGATCTGTCCGTGAGAACATTATATACGTCTATAGCGTTATATATTCTAACCTAAGGCAGCCTAACATCTCGGATGTAGTATTTTACAACATTCCTGGCGGGTCGGCCCGTACTTCTCGGTGGGAACGTTATATACGTCTATAATGTAAGATACCCTAACGTAACACATCTAGCGCCTCGACGGTAATGTTTTACAGAATCCCGGTCGTGTCGGCCTGTACCTCTCCGCGGGAACATTATATACGTCTATAACGTTATATATCCTAACCTAAGGAAACCTGACACCTCGGATGTAGTATTTTACAACACTCCAGGCGGGTCGGCCCCTACCTCTCGGTGCGTACATTATATACGTCTATAACGTAATATAGCCTAACCTAATCCATCTAGCCCCTCGCTGGGAATGTTTTACAGAATCCCGGTCGTATCGGCCAAGATCTGTCCGTGAGAACATTATATACGTCTATAGCGTTATATATACTAACCTAAGGCAGCCTAACATCTCGGATGTAGTATTTTACAACATTCCTGGCGGGTCGGCCCGTACTTCTCGGTGGGAACGTTATATACGTCTATAACTTAATATAACCTAACCTAACCCATCTAGCCACTCGCTGGTAATGTTTTACAGAATAACGGTCCTGTTGGACCGTACCTCTCCGTGGGAACATTATATACGTCTATAACGTTATGTATCCTAACCTAAGGCACCTAACACCTCGGATGTAGTATTTCACAACACTCCAGGCGGGTCGGCCCCTACCTCTCGGTGCATACATTATATACCTCTATAACGTAATATAACCTAACCTAACCCATCTAGCCCCTCGCTCGGAATGTTTTACAGAATCCCGGTCGTGTCGGCCCAGACCTGTCCGTGGGAACATTATATACGTCTATATCGTTATATATACTAACCTAAGGCAGCCTAACATTTCGGATGTAGTATTTTACAACATTCCTGGCGGGTCGGCCCATACTTCTCGGTGGGATCGTTATATACGTCTATAACGTAAGATAACCTAACCTAACCTATCTAGCACCTCGCTGGTAATGTTTTACCGAATCCAGGGGGTGTCAGACCGTACCTGTGCGTGGGAACATTATATACGTCTATAACGTTATATTTCCTAACCTAAGGCAACGTAACACCTCAGATGTAGTATTTTACAACACTCCTGGCGGCCCGGCACCTACTTCTCGGTGTGAACATTACATACGTCTATAACGTAATATAACCTAATCTAGCCCATCTAGCCCCTCGCTGGTAATGTTTTACAGAATCCCGGTCCTGTCGGACCGTACCTCTCCGTGGGAAAACTATAGCCGTCTATGACGTTATATTTCCTAACGTGAGGCAACCTCACACCACGAATGTAGTATTTTACATCATTCCTGGCGGGCCGGCCCCTACTTCTTGGTGGGAACATAATATACGTCTATAACGTAATCTAACCTAACCTAACCCATCTAGCCCCTCGCTGGTAATGTTTTACAGAATCCCGGTCCTGTCGGACCGTACCTCTCCGTGGGAACATTATATACGTCTATAACGTTATATATCCTAAGCTAAGGCAACCTAACACTTCAGATGTAGTATTTTACGTCACTCCTGGCGGCTCGGCACCTACTTCTCGGTGGGAACATTATATACGTCTATAACGTAAGATAACCTAACGTAACCCATCTAGCACCTCGCTGGTAATGTTTTACCGAATCCAGGCCGTGTCGGACCGTACGTCTCCGTGGGATCGTTATATACGTCTATAACGTTATATATCCTAACCTAAGGCAACATAACACCTCAGATGTAGTATTTTACAACACTCCTGGCGGCACGGCACCTTCTTCTCGGTGTGAACATTACATACGTCTATAACGTAATATAACCTAATCTAACCCATCTAGCCCCTCGCTGGTAATGTTTTACAGAATCCCGGTCCTGTCGGACCGTACGTCTCCGTGGGAAAACTGTATCCGTCTATGATGTTATGTTTCCTAACGCGAGGCAACCTCACACCACGAATGTAGTATTTTACAACATACCTGGCGGGCGGGCCCCTACTTCTCGGTGGGAACATTATATACGTCTATAACGTAATCTAACCTATCCTAATCCATCTAGCCCCTCACTGGTAATGTTTTACAGAATCCCGGTCGCGTCGACGCAGACCAATCCGTGGGAACATTATATACGTCTATAGCGTTATATGTACTAACCTAAGGCAGCCTAACATCTCGGATATAGTATTTTACAACATACCTGGCGGTTCGGCCCATACTTCTCGGTGGGAACGTTATATACGTCTATAACGTAAGATAACCTAACCTAACCCATCTAGCACCTCGCTGGTAATGTTTTAGCGAAACCAGGCCGTGTCGGACCGTACATCTCCGTTGGAACATTATATACGTCTCTAACGTTATATAACCTGATCTAAGGCAACCTCACTCCTCGGATGTAGTATTTTACGACATTCCGGGCAGCCCGGCCCCCACTTCACGGTGGGAACGTTATATAAGTCTATAACGTAAGATAACCTAACCTAACCCATCTAGCCCCTCGCTGGGATTGTTTTACCGAATCCAGGCCGTGTCGGACCGTACCTGTCCGTGGGAACATTATATACGTCTATAACGTTACATATCCTAACCTAAGGCAACATAACACATCAGATGTAGTATTTTACAACACTCCTGGCGGCTCGGCACCTACTTCTCGGTGGGAACGTTATATACGTTTATAACGTAAGATAACCTAACCAAACCCATCTAGCCCCTCGCTGGTAATGTTTTACAGAATAACGGTCTTGTCGGCCCGTACCTCTCCGTGGGAACATTATATACGTCTATAACGTTATATATCCTAACCTAAGGCACCTAACACCTCGGATGTAGTATTTTACAACACTCCAGGCGGGTCGGCCCCCACCTCTCGGTGCGTACATTATATACGTCTATAACGTAATATAGCCTAACCTAATCCATCCAGCCCCTCGCTGGGAATGTTTTACAGAATCCCGGTCGTATCGGCCAAGATCTGTCCGTGAGAACATTATATACGTCTATAGCGTTATATATCCTAACCTAAGGCAGCCTAACATCTCGGATGTAGTATTTTACAACATTCCTGGCGGGTCGGCCCCTACCTCTCGGTGCATACATTATATACCTCTATAACGTAATATAACCTAACCTAACCCATCTAGCCTCTCGCTGGTAATGTTTTACAGAATCCCTGTCCTGTCGGCCCGTACCTCTCCGTGGGAACATTATATACGTCTATAACGTTATATATCCTATCCTAAGGCAACCTAACACCTCAGATGTAGTATTTTACAACGCTCCTGGCGCCTCGGCACCTACTTCTCGGTGGGAACATTACATACGTCTATAACGTAATATAACCTAATCTACCCCATCTATCCCCTCGCTGGTAATGTTTTACAGAATCCCGGTCCTGTCGGACCGTACTTCTCCGTGGGAAAACTATAGCCGTCTATGACGTTATATTTCCTAACGTGAGGCAACCTCACACCACGAATGTAGTATTTTACAACATTCCTGGCGGGCCGGCCCCTACTTCTTGGTGGGAACATAATATACGTCTATAACGTAATCTAACCTAACCTAACCCATCTAGCCCCTCGCTGGTAATGTTTTACAGAATCCCGGTCGCGTCGACGCAGACCTATCCGTGGGAACATTATATACGTCTATAGCGTTATATGTACTAACCTAATGCAGCCTAACATCTCGGATGTAGTATTTTACAACATTCCTGGCGGGTCGGCCCCTACTTCTCGGTGGGAACGTTATATACGTCTATAACGTAAGATAACCTAACCTAACCCATCTAGCCGATCGCTTGTAATATTTTACAGAATCCCGGTCCTGTCGGGCCGTACCTCTCCGTGGGAACATTACATACGTCTATAACGTAATATATCCTAACCTATGGCAACCTAACACATCGGATGCAGCATTTTACAACACTCCAGGCGGGTCGGACCCTACCTCTCGGTGGGAACATTATATACGTCTATAACGTAATATAACCTAACCTAACCCATCTAGCCCCTCGCTTGTAATGTTTAACAGAATTCCGGTCGTGTCGGCCCAGATCTGTCCGTGAGAACATTATATACGTCTATAGCGTTATATATCCTAACCTAAGGCAGCGTAACATCTCGGATGTAGTATTTTACAACATTCCTGGCGGGTCGGCCCGTACTTCTCGGTGGGAACGTTATATACGTCTATAATGTAAGATACCCTAACGTAACACATCTAGCGCCTCGATGGTAATGTTTTACAGAATCCCGGTCCTGTCGGCCTGTACCTCTCCGCGGGAACATTATATACGTCTATAACGTTATATATCCTAACCTAAGGAAACCTGACACCTCGGATGTAGTATTTTACAACACTCCAGGCGGGTCGGCCCCTACCTCTCGGTGCGTACATTATATACGTCTATAACGTAATATAGCCTAACCTAATCCATCTAGCCCCTCGCTGGGAATGTTTTACAGAATCCCGGTCGTATCGGCCAAGATCTGTCCGTGAGAACATTATATACGTCTATAGCGTTATATATTCTAACCTAAGGCAGCCTAACATCTCGGATGTAGTATTTTACAACATTCCTGGCGGGTCGGCCCGTACTTCTCGGTGGGAACGTTATATACGTCTATAATGTAAGATACCCTAACGTAACACATCTAGCGCCTCGACGGTAATGTTTTACAGAATCCCGGTCGTGTCGGCCTGTACCTCTCCGCGGGAACATTATATACGTCTATAACGTTATATATCCTAACCTAAGGAAACCTGACACCTCGGATGTAGTATTTTACAACACTCCAGGCGGGTCGGCCCCTACCTCTCGGTGCGTACATTATATACGTCTATAACGTAATATAGCCTAACCTAATCCATCTAGCACCTCGCTGGGAATGTTTTACAGAATCCCGGTCGTATCGGCCAAGATCTGTCCGTGAGAACATTATATACGTCTATAGCGTTATATATACTAACCTAAGGCAGCCTAACATCTCGGATGTAGTATTTTACAACATTCCTGGCGGGTCGGCCCGTACTTCTCGGTGGGAACGTTATATACGTCTATAACTTAATATAACCTAACCTAACCCATCTAGGCACTCGCTGGTAATGTTTTACAGAATAACGGTCCTGTTGGACCGTACCTCTCCGTGGGAACATTATATACGTCTATAACGTTATGTATCCTAACCTAAGGCACCTAACACCTCGGATGTAGTATTTCACAACACTCCAGGCGGGTCGGCCCCTACCTCTCGGTGCATACATTATATACCTCTATAACGTAATATAACCTAACCTAACCCATCTAGCCCCTCGCTCGGAATGTTTTACAGAATCCCGGTCGTGTCGGCCCAGACCTGTCCGTGGGAACATTATATACGTCTATATCGTTATATATACTAACCTAAGGCAGCCTAACATTTCGGATGTAGTATTTTACAACATTCCTGGCGGGTCGGCCCATACTTCTCGGTGGGATCGTTATATACGTCTATAACGTAAGATTACCTAACCTAACCTATCTAGCACCTCGCTGGTAATGTTTTACCGAATCCAGGGGGTGTCAGACCGTACCTGTGCGTGGGAACATTATATACGTCTATAACGTTATATATCCTAACCTAAGGCAACGTAACACCTCAGATGTAGTATTTTACAACACTCCTGGCGGCCCGGCACCTACTTCTCGGTGTGAACATTACATACGTCTATAACGTAATATAACCTAATCTAGCCCATCTAGCCCCTCGCTGGTAATGTTTTACAGAATCCCGGTCCTGTCGGACCGTACCTCTCCGTGGGAAAACTATAGCCGTCTATGACGTTATATTTCCTAACGTGAGGCAACCTCACACCACGAATGTAGTATTTTACAACATTCCTGGCGGGCCGGCCCCTACTTCTTGGTGGGAACATAATATACGTCTATAACGTAATCTAACCTAACCTAACCCATCTATCCCCTCGCTGGTAATGTTTTACAGAATCCCGGTCGCGTCGACGCAGACCTATCCGTGGGAACATTATATACGTCTATAGCGTTATATGTACTAACCTAATGCAGCCTAACATCTCGGATGTAGTATTTTACAACATTCCTGGCGGGTGGGCCCCTACTTCTCGGTGGGAACGTTATATACGTCTATAACGTAAGATAACCTAACCTAACCCATCTAGCCGATCGCTTGTAATATTTTACAGAATCCCGGTCCTGTCGGGCCGTACCTCTCCGTGGGAACATTACATACGTCTATAACGTTATATATCCTAACCTATGGCAACCTAACACATCGGATGCAGCATTTTACAACACTCCAGGCGGGTCGGACCCTACCTCTCGGTGGGAACATTATATACGTCTATAACGTAATATAACCTAACCTAACCCATCTAGCCCCTCGCTTGTAATGTTTAACAGAATTCCGGTCGTGTCGGCCCAGATCTGTCCGTGGGAACATTATATACGTCTATAGCGTTATATATCCTAACCTAAGGCAGCGTAACATCTCGGATGTAGTATTTTACAACATTCCTGGCGGGTCGGCCCGTACTTCTCGGTGGGAACGTTATATACGTCTATAACTTAATATAACCTAACCTAACCCATCTAGCCACTCGCTGGTAATGTTTTACAGAATAACGGTCCTGTTGGACCGTACCTCTCCGTGGGAACATTATATACGTCTATAACGTTATGTATCCTAACCTAAGGCACCTAACACCTCGGATGTAGTATTTCACAACACTCCAGGCGGCTCGGCACCTACTTCTCGGTGGGAACATTACATACGTCTATAACGTAATATAACCTAACCTAACCCATCTAGCCCCTCGCTCGGAATGTTTTACAGAATCCCGGTCGTGTCGGCCCAGACCTGTCCGTGGGAACATTATATACGTCTATATCGTTATATATACTAACCTAAGGCAGCCTAACATTTCGGATGTAGTATTTTACAACATTCCTGGCGGGTCGGCCCATACTTCTCGGTGGGATCGTTATATACGTCTATAACGTAAGATAACCTAACCTAACCTATCTAGCACCTCGCTGGTAATGTTTTACCGAATCCAGGGGGTGTCAGAGCGTACCTGTGCGTGGGAACATTATATACGTCTATAACGTTATATATCCTAACCTAAGGCAACGTAACACCTCAGATGTAGTATTTTACAACACTCCTGGCGGCCCGGCACCTACTTCTCGGTGTGAACATTACATACGTCTATAACGTAATATAACCTAATCTAGCCCATCTAGCCCCTCGCTGGTAATGTTTTACAGAATCCCGGTCCTGTCGGACCGTACCTCTCCGTGGGAAAACTATAGCCGTCTATGACGTTATATTTCCTAACGTGAGGCAACCTCACACCACGAATGTAGTATTTTACAACATTCCTGGCGGGCCGGCCCCTACTTCTTGGTGGGAACATAATATACGTCTATAACGTAATCTAACCTAACCTAACCCATCTAGCCCCTCGCTGGTAATGTTTTACAGAATCCCGGTCCTGTCGGACCGTACCTCTCCGTGGGAACATTATATACGTCTATAACGTTATATATCCTAAGCTAAGGCAACCTAACACTTCAGATGTAGTATTTTACGTCACTCCTGGCGGCTCGGCACCTACTTCTCGGTGGGAACATTATATACGTCTATAACGTAAGATAACCTAACGTAACCCATCTAGCACATCGCTGGTAATGTTTTACCGAATCCAGGCCGTGTCGGACCGTACGTCTCCGTGGGATCGTTATATACGTCTATAACGTTATATATCCTAACCTAAGGCAATATAACACCTCAGATGTAGTATTTTACAACACTCCTGGCGGCACGGCACCTTCTTCTCGGTGTGAACATTACATACGTCTATAACGTAATATAACCTAATCTAAGCCATCTAGCCCCTCGCTGGTAATGTTTTACAGAATCCCGGTCCTGTCGGACCGTACGTCTCCGTGGGAAAACTGTATCCGTCTATGATGTTATGTTTCCTAACGCGAGGCAACCTCACACCACGAATGTAGTATTTTACAACATACCTGGCGGGCGGGCCCCTACTTCTCGGTGGGAACATTATATACGTCTATAAAGTAATCTAACCTATCCTAATCCATCTAGCCCCTCACTGGTAATGTTTTACAGAATCCCGGTCGCGTCGACGCAGACCAATCCGTGGGAACATTATATACGTCTATAGCGTTATATGTACTAACCTAAGGCAGCCTAACATCTCGGATGTAGCATTTTACAACATACCTGGCGGTTCGGCCCATACTTCTCGGTGGGAACGTTATATACGTCTATAACGTAAGATAACCTAACCTAACCCATCTAGCACCTCGCTGGTAATGTTTTAGCGAAACCAGGCCGTGTCGGACCGTACATCTCCGTTGGAACATTATATACGTCTATAACGTTATATAACCTGATCTAAGGCAACCTCACTCCTCGGATGTAGTATTTTACGACATTCCGGGCGGCCCGGCCCCCACTTCACGGTGGGAACGTTATATAAGTGTATAACGTAAGATAACCTAACCTAACCCATCTAGCACCTCGCTGGGATTGTTTTACCGAATCCAGGCCGTGTCGGACCGTACCTGTCCGTGGGAACATTATATACGTCTATAACGTTACATATCCTAACCTAAGGCAACATAACACATCAGATGTAGTATTTTACAACACTCCTGGCGGCTCGGCACCTACTTCTCGGTGTGAACATTACATACGTCTATAACGTAATATAACCTAATCTAACCCATCTAGCCCCTCGCTGGTAATGTTTTACAGAATCCCGGTCCTCTCGGACCGTACCTCTCCGTGGGAAAACTATATCCGTCTATGACGTTATATTTCCTAACGTGAGGCAACCTCACTCCTCGGATGTGATATTTTACAACATTCCTGGCGGGTCGGCCCGTACTTCTCGGTGGGAACGTTATATACGTTTATAACGTAAGATAACCTAACCAAACCCATCTAGCCCCTCGCTGGTAATGTTTTACAGAATAACGGTCCTGTCGGCCCGTACCTCTCCGTGGGAACATTATATACGTCTATAACGTTATATATCCTAACCTAAGGCACCTAACACCTCGGATGTAGTATTTTACAACACTCCAGGCGGGTCGGCCCCCACCTCTCGGTGCGTACATTATATACGTCTATAACGTAATATAGCCTAACCTAATCCATCCAGCCCCTCGCTGGGAATGTTTTACAGAATCCCGGTCGTATCGGCCAAGATCTGTCCGTGAGAACATTATATACGTCTATAGCGTTATATATCCTAACCTAAGGCAGCCTAACATCTCGGATGTAGTATTTTACAACATTCCTGGCGGGTCGGCCCGTACTTCTCGGTGGGAACGTTATATACGTCTATAACTTAAGATGACCTAACCTAACCCATCTAGCCACTCGCTGGTAATGTTTTACAGAATCCCGGTCCTGTCGGCCCGTACATCTCCGTGGGAACATCATATACGTCTATAACGTTATATACCCTGACCTAAGGCAACCTCACTCCTCGGATGTGGTATTTTACAACATTCCTGGCAGGTCTGCCCGTACATCTCGGTGGGAACGTTATATACGTTTATAACGTAAGATAACCTAACCTAACCCATCTAGCCTCTCGCTGGTAATGTTTTACAGAATCCCTGTCCTGTCGGCCCGTACCTCTCCGTGGGAACATTATATACGTCTATAACGTTACATATCCTATCCTAAGGCAACCTAACACCTCAGATGTAGTATTTTACAACGCTCCTGGCGCCTCGGCACCTACTTCTCGGTGGGAACATTACATACGTCTATAACGTAATATAACCTAATCTACCCCATCTATCCCCTCGCTGGTAATGTTTTACAGAATCCCGGTCCTGTCGGACCGTACCTCTCCGTGGGAAAACTATAGCCGTCTATGACGTTATATTTCCTAACGTGAGGCAACCTCACACCACGAATGTAGTATTTTACAACATTCCTGGCGGGCCGGCCCCTACTTCTTGGTGGGAACATAATATACGTCTATAACGTAATCTAACCTAACCTAACCCATCTAGCCCCTCGCTGGTAATGTTTTACAGAATCCCGGTCGCGTCGACGCAGACCTATCCGTGGGAACATTATATACGTCTATAGCGTTATATGTACTAACCTAAGGCAGCCTAACATCTCGGATGTAGTATTTTACAACATTCCTGGCGGGTCGGCCCCTACTTCTCGGTGGGAACGTTATATACGTCTATAACGTAAGATAACCTAACCTAACCCATCTAGCCGATCGCTTGTAATATTTTACAGAATCCCGGTCCTGTCGGGCCGTACCTCTCCGTGGGAACATTACATACGTCTATAACGTTATATATCCTAACCTATGGCAACGTAACACCTCGGATGCAGCATTTTACAACACTCCAGGCGGCTCGGACCCTACATCTCGGTGGGAACATAATATACGTCTATAACGTAATCTAACCTAACCTAACCCATCTAGCCCCTCGCTGGTAATGTTTTACAGAATCCCGGTCGCGTCGACGCAGACCTATCCGTGGGAACATTATATACGTCTATAGCGTTATATGTACTAACCTAAGGCAGCCTAACATCTCGGATGTAGTATTTTACAACATTCCTGGCGTGTCGGCCCGTACTTCTCGGTGGGAACGTTATATACGTCTGTAATGTAAGATACCCTAACGTAACACATCTAGCGCCTCGACGGTAATGTTTTACAGAATCCCGGTCGTGTCGGCCTGTACCTCTCCGCGGGAACATTATATACGTCTATAACGTTATATATCCTAACCTAAGGAAACCTGACACCTCGGATGTAGTATTTTACAACACTCCAGGCGGGTCGGCCCCTACCTCTCGGTGCGTACATTATATACGTCTATAACGTAATATAGCCTAACCTAATCCATCTAGCCCCTCGCTGGGAATGTTTTACAGAATCCCGGTCGTATCGGCCAAGATCTGTCCGTGAGAACATTATATACGTCTATAGCGTTATATATACTAACCTAAGGCAGCCTAACATCTCGGATGTAGTATTTTACAACATTCCTGGCGGGTCGGCCCCTACTTCTCGGTGGAAACGTTATATACGTCTATAACGTAAGATAACCTAACCTAACCCATCTAGACGATCGCTTGTAATATTTTACAGAATCCCGGTCCTGTCGGCCCGTACCTCTCCGTGGGAACATTATATACGTCTATAACGTTATATATCCTAACCTAGGGCAACCTAACACCTCAGATGTAGTATTTTACAACGCTCCTGGCGGCTCGGCACCTACTTCTCGGTGGGAACATTACATACGTCTATAACGTAATATAACCTAATCTAACCCATCTAGCGCCTCGCTGGTAATGTTTTACAGAATAACGGTCCTGTTGGACCGTACCTCTCCGTGGGAACATTATATACATCTATAACGTTATATATCCTAACCTAAGGCACCTAACACCTCGGATGTAGTATTTCACAACACTCCAGGCGGGTCGGCCCCTACATCTCGGTGCATACATTATATACCTCTATAACGTAATATAACCTAACCTAACCCATCTAGCCCCTCGCTCGGAATGTTTTACAGAATCCCGGTCGTGTCGGCCCAGACCTGTCCGTGGGAACATTATATACGTCTATATCGTTATATATACTAACCTAAGGCAGCCTAACATCTCGGATGTAGTATTTTACAACATTCCTGGCGGGTCGGCCCATACTTCTCGGTGGGAACGTTATATACGTCTATAACGTAAGATAACCTAACCTAACCTATCTAGCACCTCGCTGGTAATGTTTTACCGAATCCAGGCCGTGTCAGACCGTACGTCTCCGTGGGAACATTATATACGTCTATAACGTTATATATCCTAACCTAAGGCAACATAACACCTCAGATGTAGTATTTTACAACACTCCTGGCGGCTCGGCACCTACTTCTCGGTGTGAACATTACATACGTCTATAACGTAATATAACCTAATCTACCCCATCTAGCCCCTCGCTGGTAATGTTTTACAGAATCCCGGTCCTGTCGGACCGTACCTCTCCGTGGGAAAACTATAGCCGTCTATGACGTTATATTTCCTAACGTGAGGCAACCTCACACCACGAATGTAGTATTTTACAACATTCCTGGCGGGCCGGCCCCTACTTCTTGGTGGGAACATAATATATGTCTATAACGTAATCTAACCTAACCTAACCCATCTAGCCCCTCGCTGGTAATGTTTTACAGAATCCCGGTCGCGTCGACGCAGACCTATCCGTGGGAACATTATATACGTCTATAGCGTTATATGTACTAACCTAAGGCAGCCTAACATCTCGGATGTAGTATTTTACAACATTCCTGGCGGGTCGGCCCCTACTTCTCGGTGGGAACGTTATATACGTCTATAACTTATGATAACCTAACCTAACCCATCTAGCCACTCGCAGGTAATGTTTTACAGAATCCCGGTCCTGTCGGCCCGTACATCTCCGTGGGAACATCATATACGTCTATAACGTTATATACCCTGACCTAAGGCAACCTCACTCCTCGGATGTGGTATTTTGCAACGTTCCTGGCGGGTCTGACCGTACATCTCGGTGGGAACGTTATATACGTTTATAACGTAAGATAACCTAACCTAACCCATCTAGCCTCTCGCTGGTAATGTTTTACAGAATCCCTGTCCTGTCGGCCCGTACCTCTCCGTGGGAACATTATATACGTCTATAACGTTATATATCCTAACCTAAGGCAACCTAACACCTCAGATGTAGTATTTTACAACGCTCCTGGCGGGTCGGCCCATACTTCTCGGTGGGAACGTTATATACGTCTATAACGTAAGATAACCTAACCTAACCTATCTAGCACCTCGCTGGTAATGTTTTACCGAATCCAGGACGTGTCAGACCGTACCTGTCCGTGGGAACATTATATACGTCTATAACGTTATATATCCTAACCTAAGGCAACATAACACCTCAGATGTAGTATTTTACAACACTCCTGGCGGCTCGGCACCTACTTCTCGGTGTGAACATTACATACGTCTATAACGTAATATAACCTAATCTACCCCATCTAGCCCCTCGCTGGTAATGTTTTACAGAATCCCGGTCCTGTCGGACCGTACCTCTCCGTGGGAAAACTATAGCCGTCTATGACGTTATATTTCCTAACGTGAGGCAACCTCACACCACGAATGTATTATTTTACAACATTCCTGGCGGGCCGGCCCCTACTTCTTGGTGGGAACATAATATACGTCTATAACGTAATCTAACCTAACCTAACCCATCTAGCCCCTCGCTGGTAATGTTTTACAGAATCCCGGTCGCGTCGACGCAGACCTATCCGTGGGAACATTATATACGTCTATAGCGTTATATGTACTAACCTAAGGCAGCCTAACATCTCGGATGTAGTATTTTACAACATACCTGGCGGTTCGGCCCATACTTCACGGTAGGAACGTTATATACGTCTATAACGTAATCTAACCTAACCTGACCCATCTAGTCCCTCGCTGGTAAAGTTTTACACAATCCCGGTCGCGTCGACGCAGACCTATCCGTGGGAACATTATATACGTCTATAGCGTTATATGTACTAACCTAAGGCAGCCTAACATCTCGGATGTAGTATTTTACAACATTCATGGCGGTTCGGCCCATACTTCTCGGTGGGAACGTTATATACGTCTATAACGTAATCTAACCTAACCTGACCCATCTAGCCCCTCGCTGGTAAAGTTTTACAGAATCCCGGTCGTGTCTGCCCGTACATCTCCGTGGGAACATCATATACGTCTATAACGTTATATACCCTGACCTAAGGCAACCTCACTCCTCGGATGTGGTATTTTGCAACATTCCTGGCGGGTCTGACCGTACATCTCGGTGGGAACGTTATATACGTTTATAACGTAAGATAACCTAACCTAACCCATCTAGCCTCTCGCTGGTAATGTTTTACAGAATCCCTGTCCTGTCGGCCCGTACCTCTCCGTGGGAACTTTATATACGTCTATAACGTTATATATCCTAACCTAAGGCAACCTAACACCTCAGATGTAGTATTTTACAACGCTCCTGGCGGGTCGGCCCATACTTCTCGGTGGGAACGTTATATACGTCTATAACGTAAGATAACCTAACCTAACCTATCTAGCACCTCGCTGGTAATGTTTTACCGAATCCAGGACGTGTCAGACCGTACCTGTCCGTGGGAACATTATATACGTCTATAACGTTATATATCGTAACCTAAGGCAACATAACACCTCAGATGTAGTATTTTACAACACTCCTGGCGGCTCGGCACCTACTTCTCGGTGTGAACATTACATACGTCTATAACGTAATATAACCTAATCTACCCCATCTAGCCCCTCGCTGGTAATGTTTTACAGAATCCCGGTCCTGTCGGACCGTACCTCTCCGTGGGAAAACGATAGCCGTCTATGACGTTATATTTCCTAACGTGAGGCAACCTCACACCACGAATGTATTATTTTACAACATTCCTGGCGGGCCGGCCCCTACTTCTTGGTGGGAACATAATATACGTCTATAACGTAATCTAACCTAACCTAACCCATCTAGCCCCTCGCTGGTAATGTTTTACAGAATCCCGGTCGCGTCGACGCAGACCTATCCGTGGGAACATTATATACGTCTATAGCGTTATATGTACTAACCTAAGGCAGCCTAACATCTCGGATGTAGTATTTTACAACATACCTGGCGGTTCGGCCCATACTTCACGGTAGGAACGTTATATACGTCTATAACGTAATCTAACCTAACCTGACCCATCTAGTCCCTCGCTGGTAAAGTTTTACACAATCCCGGTCGCGTCGACGCAGACCTATCCGTGGGAACATTATATACGTCTATAGCGTTATATGTACTAACCTAAGGCAGCCTAACATCTCGGATGTAGTATTTTACAACATTCATGGCGGTTCGGCCCATACTTCTCGGTGGGAACGTTATATACGTCTATAACGTAATCTAACCTAACCTGACCCATCTAGTCCCTCGCTGGTAAAGTTTTACACAATCCCGGTCGCGTCGACGCAGACCTATCCGTGGGAACATTATATACGTCTATAGCGTTATATGTACTAACCTAAGGCAGCCTAACATCTCGGATGTAGTATTTTACAACATTCATGGCGGTTCGGCCCATACTTCTCGGTGGGAACGTTATATACGTCTATAACGTAATCTAACCTAACCTGACCCATCTAGCCCCTCGCTGGTAAAGTTTTACAGAATCCCGGTCGTGTCTGCCCGTACATCTCCGTGGGAACATCATATACGTCTATAACGTTATATACCCTGACCTAAGGCAACCTCACTCCTCGGATGTGGTATTTTGCGACATTCCTGGCGGGTCTGACCGTACATCTCGGTGGGAACGTTATATACGTTTATAACGTAAGATAACCTAACCTAACCCATCTAGCCTCTCGCTGGTAATGTTTTACAGAATCCCTGTCCTGTCGGCCCGTACCTCTCCGTGGGAACTTTATATACGTCTATAACGTTATATATCCTAACCTAAGGCAACCTAACACCTCAGATGTAGTATTTTACAACGCTCCTGGCGGGTCGGCCCATACTTCTCGGTGGGAACGTTATATACGTCTATAACGTAAGATAACCTAACCTAACCTATCTAGCACCTCGCTGGTAATGTTTTACCGAATCCAGGACGTGTCAGACCGTACCTGTCCGTGGGAACATTATATACGTCTATAACGTTATATATCGTAACCTAAGGCAACATAACACCTCAGATGTAGTATTTTACAACACTCCTGGCGGCTCGGCACCTACTTCTCGGTGTGAACATTACATACGTCTATAACGTAATATAACCTAATCTACCCCATCTAGCCCCTCGCTGGTAATGTTTTACAGAATCCCGGTCCTGTCGGACCGTACCTCTCCGTGGGAAAACTATAGCCGTCTATGACGTTATATTTCCTAACGTGAGGCAACCTCACACCACGAATGTATTATTTTACAACATTCCTGGCGGGCCGGCCCCTACTTCTTGGTGGGAACATAATATACGTCTATAACGTAATCTAACCTAACCTAACCCATCTAGCCCCTCGCTGGTAATGTTTTACAGAATCCCGGTCGCGTCGACGCAGACCTATCCGTGGGAACATTATATACGTCTATAGCGTTATATGTACTAACCTAAGGCAGCCTAACATCTCGGATGTAGTATTTTACAACATACCTGGCGGTTCGGCCCATACTTCACGGTAGGAACGTTATATACGTCTATAACGTAATCTAACCTAACCTGACCCATCTAGTCCCTCGCTGGTAAAGTTTTACACAATCCCGGTCGCGTCGACGCAGACCTATCCGTGGGAACATTATATACGTCTATAGCGTTATATGTACTAACCTAAGGCAGCCTAACATCTCGGATGTAGTATTTTACAACATTGATGGCGGTTCGGCCCATACTTCTCGGTGGGAACGTTATATACGTCTATAACGTAATCTAACCTAACCTGACCCATCTAGCCCCTCGCTGGTAAAGTTTTACAGAATCCCGGTCGTGTCTGCCCAGACCTGTCCGTGGGAACATTATATACGTCTATAGCGTTATATATACTAACCTACGGCAGCCTAACATCTTGGATGTAGTATTTTACAACATTCCTGGCGGTTCGGCCCGTACTTATCGGTGGGAACGTTATATACGTCTATAACGTAAGATAACCTAACCTAACCCATTTAGCCCATCGCTGGAAATGTTTTACAGAATCCCGGTCCTTTCGGCCCGTACCACTCTGTGGGAACATTATATACGTCTATAACGTTATATATCCTAACCTGAGGCAGCCTAACTTCTCGGATGTAGTATTTTACAACATTCCTGGCGGGTCGGCCCGTCCTTATCGGTGGGAACGTTATATACGTTTATAACGTAAGATAACCTAACCTAACCCATCTAGCACACGCTGGTAATGTTTTACAGAATCCCGGCCGTGTCGGCCCAGACCTGTCCGTGGGAACATTATATACATCTATAGCGTTATATGTACTAACCTACGGCAACCTCACTCCTCGAATGTAGTATTTTAGAACATTCCTGGCGGCTCGGCCCCTACTTCACGTTGGGGAAGTTATATACGTCTATAACGTAAGATAACCTAACCTAACCCATCTAGACCCTCGCTGGTAATGTTTTACAGAATCCCGGTCGCGACGACGCAGACCTATCCGTGGGAACATTATATACGTCTATAGCGTTATATGTACTAACCTAAGGCAGCCTATCATCTCGGATGTAGTATTTTACAACATTCCTGGCGGGTCGGCCCCTACTTCTCGGTGGGAAGGTTATATACGTCTATAACGTAAGATAACCTAACCTAACCCATCTAGCCGATCGCTTGTAATATTTTACAGAATCCCGGTCCTGTCGTGCCGCACCTCTCCGTGGGAACATTACATACGTCTATAACGTTATATATCCTAACCTATGGCAACCTAACACATCGGATGCAGCATTTTACAACACTCCAGGCGGGTCGGACCCTACCTCTCGGTGGGAACATTATATACGTCTATAACGTAATATAACCTAACCTAACCCATCTAGCCCCTCGCTTGTAATGTTTTACAGAATTCCGGTCGTGTCGGCCCAGATCTGTCCGTGGGAACATTATATACGTCTATAGCGTTATATATCCTAACCTAAGGCAGCGTATCATCTCGGATGTAGTATTTTACAACATTCCTGGCGGGTCGGCCCGTACTTCTCGGTGGGAACGTTATATACGTCTATAATGTAAGATACCCTAACGTAACACATCTAGCGCCTCGACGGTAATGTTTTACAGAATCCCGGTCCTGTCGGCCTGTACCTCTCCGCGGGAACATTATATACGTCTATAACGTTATATATCCTAACCTAAGGAAACCTGACACCTCGGATGTAGTATTTTACAACACTCCAGGCGGGTCGGCCCCTACCTCTCGGTGTGAACATTACATACGTCTATAACGTAATATAACCTAATCTACCCCATCTAGTCCCTCGCTGGTAATGTTTTACAGAATCCCGGTCCTGTCGGACCGTACCTCTCCGTGGGAAAACTATAGCCGTCTATGACGTTATATTTCCTAACGTGAGGCAACCTCACACCACGAATGTAGTATTTTACAACATTCCTGGCGGGCCGGCCCCTACTTCTTGGTGGGAACATAATATACGTCTATAACGTAATCTAACCTAACCTAACCCATCTAGCCCCTCGCTGGTAATGTTTTACAGAATCCCGGTCGCGTCGACGCAGACCTATCCGTGGGAACATTATATACGTCTATAGCGTTATATGTACTAACCTAAGGCAGCCTAACATCTCGGATGTAGTATTTTACAACATTCTTGGCGGGTCGGCCCGTACTTCTCGGTGGGAACGTTATATACGTCTATAACTTAAGATAACCTAACCTAACCCATCTAGCCACTCGCTGGTAATATTTTACAGAATCCCGGTCCTGTCGGCCCGTACCTCTCCGTGGGAACATTATATACGTCTATAACGTTATATATCCTAACCTAGGGCAACCTAACACCTCAGATGTAGTATTTTACAACGCTCCTGGCGGCTCGGCACCTACTTCTCGGTGGGAACATTACATACGTCTATAACGTAATATAACCTAATCTAACCCATCTAGCGCCTCGCTGGTAATGTTTTACAGAATAACGGTCCTGTTGGACCGTACCTCTCCGTGGGAACATTATATACATCTATAACGTTATATATCCTAACCTAAGGCACCTAACACCTCGGATGTAGTATTTCACAACACTCCAGGCGGGTCGGCCCCTACATCTCGGTGCATACATTATATACCTCTATAACGTAATATAACCTAACCTAACCCATCTAGCCCCTCGCTCGGAATGTTTTACAGAATCCCGGTCGTGTCGGCCCAGACCTGTCCGTGGGAACATTATATACGTCTATATCGTTATATATACTAACCTAAGGCAGCCTAACATCTCGGATGTAGTATTTTACAACATTCCTGGCGGGTCGGCCCATACTTCTCGGTGGGAACGTTATATACGTCTATAACGTAAGATAACCTAACCTAACCTATCTAGCACCTCGCTGGTAATGTTTTACCGAATCCAGGCCGTGTCAGACCGTACGTCTCCGTGGGAACATTATATACGTCTATAACGTTATATATCCTAACCTAAGGCAACATAACACCTCAGATGTAGTATTTTACAACACTCCTGGCGGCTCGGCACCTACTTCTCGGTGTGAACATTACATACGTCTATAACGTAATATAACCTAATCTACCCCATCTAGCCCCTCGCTGGTAATGTTTTACAGAATCCCGGTCCTGTCGGACCGTACCTCTCCGTGGGAAAACTATAGCCGTCTATGACGTTATATTTCCTAACGTGAGGCAACCTCACACCACGAATGTAGTATTTTACAACATTCCTGGCGGGCCGGCCCCTACTTCTTGGTGGGAACATAATATATGTCTATAACGTAATCTAACCTAACCTAACCCATCTAGCCCCTCGCTGGTAATGTTTTACAGAATCCCGGTCGCGTCGACGCAGACCTATCCGTGGGAACATTATATACGTCTATAGCGTTATATGTACTAACCTAAGGCAGCCTAACATCTCGGATGTAGTATTTTACAACATTCCTGGCGGGTCGGCCCCTACTTCTCGGTGGGAACGTTATATACGTCTATAACTTATGATAACCTAACCTAACCCATCTAGCCACTCGCAGGTAATGTTTTACAGAATCCCGGTCCTGTCGGCCCGTACATCTCCGTGGGAACATCATATACGTCTATAACGTTATATACCCTGACCTAAGGCAACCTCACTCCTCGGATGTGGTATTTTGCAACATTCCTGGCGGGTCTGACCGTACATCTCGGTGGGAACGTTATATACGTTTATAACGTAAGATAACCTAACCTAACCCATCTAGCCTCTCGCTGGTAATGTTTTACAGAATCCCTGTCCTGTCGGCCCGTACCTCTCCGTGGGAACTTTATATACGTCTATAACGTTATATATCCTAACCTAAGGCAACCTAACACCTCAGATGTAGTATTTTACAACGCTCCTGGCGGGTCGGCCCATACTTCTCGGTGGGAACGTTATATACGTCTATAACGTAAGATAACCTAACCTAACCTATCTAGCACCTCGCTGGTAATGTTTTACCGAATCCAGGACGTGTCAGACCGTACCTGTCCGTGGGAACATTATATACGTCTATAACGTTATATATCGTAACCTAAGGCAACATAACACCTCAGATGTAGTATTTTACAACACTCCTGGCGGCTCGGCACCTACTTCTCGGTGTGAACATTACATACGTCTATAACGTAATATAACCTAATCTACCCCATCTAGCCCCTCGCTGGTAATGTTTTACAGAATCCCGGTCCTGTCGGACCGTACCTCTCCGTGGGAAAACTATAGCCGTCTATGACGTTATATTTCCTAACGTGAGGCAACCTCACACCACGAATGTATTATTTTACAACATTCCTGGCGGGCCGGCCCCTACTTCTTGGTGGGAACATAATATACGTCTATAACGTAATCTAACCTAACCTAACCCATCTAGCCCCTCGCTGGTAATGTTTTACAGAATCCCGGTCGCGTCGACGCAGACCTATCCGTGGGAACATTATATACGTCTATAGCGTTATATGTACTAACCTAAGGCAGCCTAACATCTCGGATGTAGTATTTTACAACATACCTGGCGGTTCGGCCCATACTTCACGGTAGGAACGTTATATACGTCTATAACGTAATCTAACCTAACCTGACCCATCTAGTCCCTCGCTGGTAAAGTTTTACACAATCCCGGTCGCGTCGACGCAGACCTATCCGTGGGAACATTATATACGTCTATAGCGTTATATGTACTAACCTAAGGCAGCCTAACATCTCGGATGTAGTATTTTACAACATTCATGGCGGTTCGGCCCATACTTCTCGGTGGGAACGTTATATACGTCTATAACGTAATCTAACCTAACCTGACCCATCTAGCCCCTCGCTGGTAAAGTTTTACAGAATCCCGGTCGTGTCTGCCCAGACCTGTCCGTGGGAACATTATATACGTCTATAGCGTTATATATACTAACCTACGGCAGCCTAACATCTTGGATGTAGTATTTTACAACATTCCTGGCGGTTCGGCCCGTACTTATCGGTGGGAACGTTATATACGTCTATAACGTAAGATAACCTAACCTAACCCATTTAGCCCATCGCTGGAAATGTTTTACAGAATCCCGGTCCTTTCGGCCCGTACCACTCTGTGGGAACATTATATACGTCTATAACGTTATATATCCTAACCTGAGGCAGCCTAACTTCTCGGATGTAGTATTTTACAACATTCCTGGCGGGTCGGCCCGTCCTTATCGGTGGGAACGTTATATACGTTTATAACGTAAGATAACCTAACCTAACCCATCTAGCACACGCTGGTAATGTTTTACAGAATCCCGGCCGTGTCGGCCCAGACCTGTCCGTGGGAACATTATATACATCTATAGCGTTATATGTACTAACCTACGGCAACCTCACTCCTCGAATGTAGTATTTTAGAACATTCCTGGCGGCTCGGCCCCTACTTCTCGTTGGGGAAGTTATATACGTCTATAACGTAAGATAACCTAACCTAACCCATCTAGACCCTCGCTGGTAATGTTTTACAGAATCCCGGTCGCGTCGACGCAGACCTATCCGTGGGAACATTATATACGTCTATAGCGTTATATGTACTAACCTAAGGCAGCCTATCATCTCGGATGTAGTATTTTACAACATTCCTGGCGGGTCGGCCCCTACTTCTCGGTGGGAAGGTTATATACGTCTATAACGTAAGATAACCTAACCTAACCCATCTAGCCGATCGCTTGTAATATTTTACAGAATCCCGGTCCTGTCGTGCCGCACCTCTCCGTGGGAACATTACATACGTCTATAACGTTATATATCCTAACCTATGGCAACCTAACACATCGGATGCAGCATTTTACAACACTCCAGGCGGGTCGGACCCTACCTCTCGGTGGGAACATTATATACGTCTATAACGTAATATAACCTAACCTAACCCATCTAGCCCCTCGCTTGTAATGTTTTACAGAATTCCGGTCGTGTCGGCCCAGATCTGTCCGTGGGAACATTATATACGTCTATAGCGTTATATATCCTAACCTAAGGCAGCGTATCATCTCGGATGTAGTATTTTACAACATTCCTGGCGGGTCGGCCCGTACTTCTCGGTGGGAACGTTATATACGTCTATAATGTAAGATACCCTAACGTAACACATCTAGCGCCTCGACGGTAATGTTTTACAGAATCCCGGTCCTGTCGGCCTGTACCTCTCCGCGGGAACATTATATACGTCTATAACGTTATATATCCTAACCTAAGGAAACCTGACACCTCGGATGTAGTATTTTACAACACTCCAGGCGGGTCGGCCCCTACCTCTCGGTGTGAACATTACATACGTCTATAACGTAATATAACCTAATCTACCCCATCTAGCCCCTCGCTGGTAATGTTTTACAGAATCCCGGTCCTGTCGGACCGTACCTCTCCGTGGGAAAACTATAGCCGTCTATGACGTTATATTTCCTAACGTGAGGCAACCTCACACCACGAATGTAGTATTTTACAACATTCCTGGCGGGCCGGCCCCTACTTCTTGGTGGGAACATAATATACGTCTATAACGTAATCTAACCTAACCTAACCCATCTAGCCCCTCGCTGGTAATGTTTTACAGAATCCCGGTCGCGTCGACGCAGACCTATCCGTGGGAACATTATATACGTCTATAGCGTTATATGTACTAACCTAAGGCAGCCTAACATCTCGGATGTAGTATTTTACAACATTCTTGGCGGGTCGGCCCGTACTTCTCGGTGGGAACGTTATATACGTCTATAACTTAAGATAACCTAACCTAACCCATCTAGCCACTCGCTGGTAATGTTTTACAGAATCCCGGTCCTGTCGGCCCGTACATCTCCGTGGGAACATCATATACGTCTATAACGTTATATACCCTGACCTAAGGCAACCTCACTCCTCGGATGTGGTATTTTACAACATTCCTGGCGGGTCTGCCCGTACATCTCGGTGGGAACGTTATATACGTTTATAACGTAAGATAACCTAACCTAACCCATCTAGCCCCTCGCTGGTAATGTTTTACAGAACCCCTGTCCTGTCGGCCCGTACCTCTCCGTGGGAACATTATATACGTCTATAACGTTATATATCCTAACCTAAGGCAACCTAACACCTCAGATGTAGTATTTTACAACGCTCCTGGCGGCTCGGCACCTACTTCTCGGCGTGAACATTACATACGTCTATAACGTAATATAACCTAATCTACCCCATCTAGCCCCTCGCTGGTAATGTTTTACCGAAACCAGGCCGTGTCGGACCGTACCTCTCCGTGGGAACATTATATACGTCCATAACGTTATATAACCTGACCTAAGGCAACCTCACTCCTCGGATGTGGTATTTTACGACATTCCTGGCGGGCCGGCCCCCACTTCACGGTGGGAACGTTATATACGTCTATAACGTAAGATAACCTAACCTAACCCACCTAGCACCTCGCTGGTAATGTTTTACCGAATCCAGGCCGTGTCGGACCGTACCTGTCCGTGGGAACATTATATACGTCTATAACGTTACATATCCTAACCTAAGGCAACATAACACCTCAGATGTAGTACTTTACAACACTCCTGGCGGCTCGGCACCTACTTCTCGGTGTGAACATTACATACGTCTATAACGTAATATAACCTAATCTAACCCATCTAGCCCCTCGCTGGTAATGTTTTACAGAATCCCGGTCGCGTCGACCCAGACCTATCCGTGGGAACATTATATACGTCTATAGCGTTATATATACTAACCTAAGGCAGCCTAACATCTCGGATGTAGTATTTTACAATATTCCTGGTGGGTCGGCCCGTACTTCACGGTAGGAACGTTATATACGTCTATAACGTAATCTAACCTAACCTGACCCATCTAGTCCCTCGCTGGTAAAGTTTTACACAATCCCGGTCGCGTCGACGCAGACCTATCCGTGGGAACATTATATACGTCTATAGCGTTATATGTACTAA
Organism: Xylocopa violacea; assembly: GCA_963969225.1. Taxonomy (NCBI): domain Eukaryota; kingdom Metazoa; phylum Arthropoda; class Insecta; order Hymenoptera; family Apidae; genus Xylocopa; species Xylocopa violacea. Next base: position 1,196,204 of record CAXAJV010000350.1, read on the forward strand.
CCTAAGGCAGCCTAACATCTCGGATGTAGTATTTTACAACATTCATGGCGGTTCGGCCCATACTTCTCGGTGGGAACGTTATATACGTCTATAACGTAATCTAACCTAACCTGACCCATCTAGCCCCTCGCTGGTAAAGTTTTACAGAATCCCGGTCGTGTCTGCCCAGACCTGTCCTTGGGAACATTATATACGTCTATAGCGTTATATATACTAACCTACGGCAGCCTAACATCTCGGATGTAGTATTTTACAACATTCCTGGCGGTTCGGCCCGTACATATCGGTGGGAACGTTATATACCTCTATAACGTAAGATAACCTAACCTAACCCATCTAGCCCATCGCTGGTAATGTTTTACAGAATCCCGGTCCTTTCGTCCTGTACCACTCTGTGGGAACATTATATACGTCTATAACGTTATATATCCTAACCTGAGGCAGCCTAACATCTCGAATGTAGTATTTTACAACATTCCTGGCGGGTCGGCCCGTGCTTATCGGTGGGAACGTTATATACGTTTATAACGTAAGATAACCTAACCTAACCCATCTAGCACACGCTGGTAATGTTTTACAGAATCCTGGCCGTGTCGGCCCAGACCTGTCCGTGGGAACATTATATACATCTATAGCGTTATATGTACTAACCTAGGGCAACCTCACTCCTCGAATGTAGTATTTTAGAACATTCCTGGCGGCTCGGCCCCTACTTCTCGTTGGGAACGTTATATACCTCTATAACGTAAGATAACCTAACCTAACCCATCTAGCCCATCGCTGGTAATGTTTTACAGAATCCCGGTCCTTTCGGCCTGTACCACTCTGTGGGATCATTATATACGTCTATAACGTTATATATCCTAACCTGAGGCAGCCTAACATCTCGAATGTAGTATTTTACAACATTCCTGGCGGGTCGGCCCGTCCTTATCGGTGGGAACGTTATATACGTTTATAACGTAAGATAACCTAACCTAACCCATCTAGCACACGCTGGTAATGTTTTACAGAATCCCGGCCGTGTCGGCCCAGACCTGTCCGTGGGAACATTATATACATCTATAGCGTTATATGTACTAACCTACGGCAACCTCACTCCTCGAATGTAGTATTTTAGAACATTCCTGGCGGCTCGGCCCCTACTTCTCGTTGGGAAAGTTATATACGTCTATAACGTAAGATAACCTAACCTAACCCATCTAGAACCTCGCTGGTAATGTTTTACAGAATCCCGGTCGCGTCGACGCAGACCTATCCGTGGGAACATTATATACGTCTATAGCGTTATATGTACTAACCTAAGGCAGCCTAACATCTCGGATGTAGTATTTTAGAACATTCCTGGCGGGTCGGCCCCTACTTCTCGGTGGGAACGTTATATACGTCTATAACGTAAGATAACCTAACCTAACCCATCTAGCAGATCGCTTGTAATATTTTACAGAATCCCGGTCCTGTCGTGCCGTACCTCTCCGTGGGAACATTACATACGTCTATAACGTTATATATCCTAACCTATGGCAACCTAACACATCGGATGCAGCATTTTACAACACTCCAGGCGGGTCGGACCCTACCTCTCGGTGGGAACATTATATACGTCTATAACGTAATATAGCCTAACCTAATCCATCTAGCCCCTCGCTGGGAATGTTTTACAGAATCCCGGTCGTATCGGCCAAGATCTGACCGTGAGAACATTATATACGTCTATAGCGTTATATGTCCTAACCTAAGGCAGCCTAACATCTCGGATGTAGTATTTTACAACATTCTTGGCGGGTCGGCCCGTACTTCTCGGTGGGAACGTTATATACGTCTATAACTTAAGATAACCTAACCTAACCCATCTAGCCACTCGCTGGTAATGTTTTACAGAATCCCGGTCCTGTCGGCCCGTACATCTCCGTGGGAACATCATATACGTCTATAACGTTATATACCCTGACCTAAGGCAACCTCACTCCTCGGATGTAGTATTTTACAACATTCCTGGCGGGTCTGCCCGTACATCTCGGTGGGAACGTTATATACGTTTATAACGTAAGATAACCTAACCTAACCCATCTAGCCCCTCGCTGGTAATGTTTTACAGAACCCCTGTCCTGTCGGCCCGTACCTCTCCGTGGGAACATTATATACGTCTATAACGTTATATATCCTAACCTAAGGCAACCTACCACCTCAGATGTAGTATTTTACAACGCTCCTGGCGGCTCGGCACCTACTTCTCGGCGTGAACATTACATACGTCTATAACGTAATATAACCTAATCTACCCCATCTAGCCCCTCGCTGGTAATGTTTTACAGAATCCCGGTCCTGTCGGACCGTACCTCTCCGTGGGAAAACTATAGCCGTCTATGACGTTATATTTCCTAACGTGAGGCAAGCTCACACCACGAATGTAGTATTTTACAACATTCCTGGCGGGCCGGCCCCTACTTCTTGGTGGGAACATAATATACGTCTATAACGTAATCTAACCTAACCTAACCCATGTAGCCCCTCGCTGGTAAAGTTTTACACAATCCCGGTCGCGTCGACGCAGACCTATCCGTGGGAACATTATATACGTCTATAGCGTTATATGTACTAACCTAAGGCAGCCTAACATCTCGGATGTAGTATTTTACAACATTCATGGCGGTTCGGCCCATACTTCTCGGTGGGAACGTTATATACGTCTATAACGTAATCTAACCTAACCTGACCCATCTAGCCCCTCGCTGGTAAAGTTTTACAGAATCCCGGTCGTGTCTGCCCAGACCTGTCCATGGGAACATTATATACGTCTATAGCGTTATATATACTAACCTACGGCAGCCTAACATCTCGGATGTAGTATTTTACAACATTCCTGGCGGTTCGGCCCGTACTTATCGGTGGGAACGTTTTATACCTCTATAACGTAAGATAACCTAACCTAACCCATCTAGCCCATCGCTGGTAATGTTTTACAGAATCCCGGTCCTTTCGGCCTGTACCACTCTGTGGGAACATTATATACGTCTATAACGTTATATATCCTAACCTGAGGCAGCCTACCATCTCGAATGTAGTATTTTACAACATTCCTGGCGGGTCGGCCCGTCCTTATCGGTGGGAACGTTATATACGTTTATAACGTAAGATAACCTAACCTAACCCATCTAGCACACGCTGGTAATGTTTTACAGAATCCCGGCCGTGTCGGCCCAGACCTGTCCGTGGGAACATTATATACATCTATAGCGTTATATGTACTAACCTACGGCAACCTCACTCCTCGAATGTAGTATTTTAGAACATTCCTGGCGGCTCGTCCCCTACTTCTCGTTGGGAAAGTTATATACGTCTATAACGTAAGATAACCTAACCTAACCCATCTAGACCCTCGCTGGTAATGTTTTACAGAATCCCGGTCGCGTCGACGCAGACCTATCCGTGGGAACATTATATACGTCTATAGCGTTATATGTACTAACCTAAGGCAGCCTAACATCTCGGATGTAGTATTTTAGAACATTCCTGGCGGGTCGGCCCCTACTTCTCGGTGGGAACGTTATATACGTCTATAACGTAAGATAACCTAACCTAACCCATCTAGCCGATCGCTTGTAATATTTTACAGAATCCCGGTCCTGTCGTGCCGTACCTCTCCGTGGGAACATTACATACGTCTATAACGTTATATATCCTAACCTATGGCAACCTAACACATCGGATGCAGCATTTTACAACACTCCAGGCGGGTCGGACCCTACCCCTCGGTGGGAACATTATATACGTCTATAACGTAATATAACCTAACCTAACCCATCTAGCCCCTCGCTTGTAATGTTTTACAGAATTCCGGTCGTGTCGGCCCAGATCTGTCCGTGGGAACATTATATACGTCTATAGCGTTATATATACTAACCTAAGGCAGCGTAACATCTCGGATGTAGTATTTTACAACATTCCTGGCGGTTCGGCCCGTACTTCTCGGTGGGAACGTTATATACGTCTATAATGTAAGATACCCTAACGTAACACATCTAGCGCCTCGACGGTAATGTTTTACAGAATCCCGGTCCTGTCGGCCTGTACCTCTCCGCGGGAACATTATATACGTCTATAAAGTTATATATCCTAACCTAAGGAAACCTGACACCTCGGATGTAGTATTTTACAACACTCCAGGCGGGTCGGCCCCTACCTCTCGGTGCGTACATTATATACGTCTATAACGTAATATAGCCTAACCTAATCCATCTAGCCCCTCGCTGGGAATGTTTTACAGAATCCCGGTCGTATCGGCCAAGATCTGACCGTGAGAACATTATATACGTCTATAGCGTTATATGTCCTAACCTAAGGCAGCCTAACATCTCGGATGTAGTATTTTACAACATTCTTGGCGGGTTGGCCCGTACTTCTCGGTGGGAACGTTATATACGTCTATAACTTAAGATAACCTAACCTAACCCATCTAGCCACTCGCTGGTAATGTTTTACAGAATCCCGGTCCTGTCGGCCCGTACATCTCCGTGGGAACATCATATACGTCTATAACGTTATATACCCTGACCTAAGGCAACCTCACTCCTCGGATGTGGTATTTTACAACATTCCTGGCGGGTCTGCCCGTACATCTCGGTGGGAACGTTATATACGTTTATAACGTAAGATAACCTAACCTAACCCATCTAGCCCCTCGCTGGTAATGTTTTACAGAACCCCTGTCCTGTCGGCCCGTACCTCTCCGTGGGAACATTATATACGTCTATAACGTTATATATCCTAACCTAAGGCAAACTAACACCTCAGATGTAGTATTTTACAACGCTCCTGGCGGCTCGACACCTACTTCTCGGCGTGAACATTACATACGTCTATAACGTAATATAACCTAATCTACCCCATCTAGCCCCTCGCTGGTAATGTTTTACAGAATCCCGGTCCTGTCGGACCGTACCTCTCCGTGGGAAAACTATAGCCGTCTATGACGTTATATTTCCTAACGTGAGGCAAGCTCACACCACGAATGTAGTATTTTACAACATTCCTGGCGGGCCGGCCCCTACTTCTTGGTGGGAACATAATATACGTCTATAACGTAATCTAACCTAACCTAACCCATCTAGCCCCTCGCTGGTAAAGTTTTACACAATCCCGGTCGTGTCTGCCCAGACCTGTCCTTGGGAACATTATATACGTCTATAGCGTTATATATACTAACCTACGGCAGCCTAACATCTCGGATGTAGTATTTTACAACATTCCTGGTGGTTCGGCCCGTACTTATCGGTGGGAACGTTATATACCTCTATAACGTAAGATAACCTAACCTAACCCATCTAGCCCATCGCTGGTAATGTTTTACAGAATCCCGGTCCTTTCGGCCTGTACCACTCTGTGGGAACATTATATACGTCTATAACGTTATATATCCAAACCTGAGGCAGCCTACCATCTCGAATGTAGTATTTTACAACATTCCTGGCGGGTCGGCCCGTCCTTATCGGTGGGAACGTTATATACGTTTATAACGTAAGATAACCTAACCTAACCCATCTAGCACACGCTGGTAATGTTTTACAGAATCCCGGCCGTGTCGGCCCAGACCTGTCCGTGGGAACATTATATACATCTATAGCGTTATATGTACTAACCTACGGCAACCTCACTCCTCGAATGTAGTATTTTAGAACATTCCTGGCGGCTCGGCCCCTACTTCTCGTTGGGAAAGTTATATACGTCTATAACGTAAGATAACCTAACCTAACCCATCTAGACCCTCGCTGGTAATGTTTTATAGAATCCCGGTCGCGTCGACGCAGACCTATCCGTGGGAACATTATATACGTCTATAGCGTTATATGTACTAACCTAAGGCAGCCTAACATCTCGGATGTAGTATTTTAGAACATTCCTGGCGGGTCGGCCCCTACTTCTCGGTGGGAACGTTATATACGTCTATAACGTAAGATAACCTAACCTAACCCATCTAGCCGATCGCTTGTAATATTTTACAGAATCCCGGTCCTGTCGTGCCGTACCTCTCCGTGGGAACATTACATACGTCTATAACGTTATATATCCTAACCTAAGGAAACCTGACACCTCGGATGTAGTATTTTACAACACTCCAGGCGGGTCGGCCCCTACCTCTCGGTGCGTACATTATATACGTCTATAACGTAATATAGCCTAACCTAATCCATCTAGCCCCTCGCTGGGAATGTTTTACAGAATCCCGGTCGTATCGGCCAAGATCTGACCGTGAGAACATTATATACGTCTATAGCGTTATATGTCCTAACCGAAGGCAGCCTAACATCTCGGATGTAGTATTTTACAACATTCTTGGCGGGTTGGCCCGTACTTCTCGGTGGGAACGTTATATACGTCTATAACTTAAGATAACCTAACCTAACCCATCTAGCCACTCGCTGGTAATGTTTTACAGAATCCCGGTCCTGTCGGCCCGTACATCTCCGTGGGAACATCATATACGTCTATAACGTTATATACCCTGACCTAAGGCAACCTCACTCCTCGGATGTGGTATTTTACAACATTCCTGGCGGGTCTGCCCGTACATCTCGGTGGGAACGTTATATACGTTTATAACGTAAGATAACCTAACCTAACCCATCTAGCCCCTCGCTGGTAATGTTTTACAGAACCCCTGTCCTGTCGGCCCGTACCTCTCCGTGGGAACATTATATACGTCTATAACGTTATATATCCTAACCTAAGGCAACCTAACACCTCAGATGTAGTATTTTACAACGCTCCTGGCGGCTCGGCACCTACTTCTCGGCGTGAACATTACATACGTCTATAACGTAATATAACCTAATCTACCCCATCTAGCCCCTCGCTGGTAATGTTTTACAGAATCCCGGTCCTGTCGGACCGTACCTCTCCGTGGGAAAACTATAGCCGTCTATGACGTTATATTTCCTAACGTGAGGCAAGCTCACACCACGAATGTAGTATTTTACAACATTCCTGGCGGGCCGGCCCCTACTTCTTGGTGGGAACATAATATACGTCTATAACGTAATCTAACCTAACCTAACCCATCTAGCCCCTCGCTGGTAAAGTTTTACACAATCCCGGTCGTGTCTGCCCAGACCTGTCCTTGGGAACATTATATACGTCTATAGCGTTATATATACTAACCTACGGCAGCCTAACATCTCGGATGTAGTATTTTACAACATTCCTGGTGGTTCGGCCCGTACTTATCGGTGGGAACGTTATATACCTCTATAACGTAAGATAACCTAACCTAACCCATCTAGCCCATCGCTGGTAATGTTTTACAGAATCCCGGTCCTTTCGGCCTGTACCACTCTGTGGGAACATTATATACGTCTATAACGTTATATATCCTAACCTGAGGCAGCCTACCATCTCGAATGTAGTATTTTACAACATTCCTGGCGGGTCGGCCCGTCCTTATCGGTGGGAACGTTATATACGTTTATAACGTAAGATAACCTAACCTAACCCATCTAGCACACGCTGGTAATGTTTTACAGAATCCCGGCCGTGTCGGCCCAGACCTGTCCGTGGGAACATTATATACATCTATAGCGTTATATGTACTAACCTACGGCAACCTCACTCCTCGAATGTAGTATTTTAGAACATTCCTGGCGGCTCGGCCCCTACTTCTCGTTGGGAAAGTTATATACGTCTATAACGTAAGATAACCTAACCTAACCCATCTAGACCCTCGCTGGTAATGTTTTATAGAATCCCGGTCGCGTCGACGCAGACCTATCCGTGGGAACATTATATACGTCTATAGCGTTATATGTACTAACCTAAGGCAGCCTAACATCTCGGATGTAGTATTTTAGAACATTCCTGGCGGGTCGGCCCCTACTTCTCGGTGGGAACGTTATATACGTCTATAACGTAAGATAACCTAACCTAACCCATCTAGCCGATCGCTTGTAATATTTTACAGAATCCCGGTCCTGTCGTGCCGTACCTCTCCGTGGGAACATTACATACGTCTATAACGTTATATATCCTAACCTATGGCAACCTAACACATCGGATGCAGCATTTTACAACACTCCAGGCGGGTCGGACCCTACCCCTCGGTGGGAACATTATATACGTCTATAACGTTATATATCCTAACCTAAGGCAACATAACACCTCAGATGTAGTATTTTACAACACTCCTGGCGGCTCGGCACCTTCTTCTCGGTGTGAACATTACATACGTCTATAACGTAATATAACCTAATCTAACCCATCTAGCCCCTCGCTGGTAATGTTTTACAGAATCCCGGTCCTGTCGGACCGTACGTCTCCGTGGGAAAACTGTATCCGTCTATGATGTTATGTTTCCTAACGTGAGGCAACCTCACACCACGAATGTTGTATTTTACAACATACCTGGCGGGCCGGCCCCTACTTCTCGGTGGGAACATTATATACGTCTATAACGTAATCTAACCTATCCTAATCCATCTAGCCCCTCACTGGTAATGTTTTACAGAATCCCGGTCGCGTCGACGCAGACCAATCCGTGGGAACATTATATACGTCTATAACGTTACATATCCTAACCTAAGGCAACATAACACCTCAGATGTAGTATTTTACAACACTCCTGGCGGCTCGGCACCTACTTCTCGGTGTGAACATTACATACGTCTATAACGTAATATAACCTAATCTAACCCATCTAGCCCCTCGCTGGTAATGTTTTACAGAATCCCGGTCCTCTCGGACCGTACCTCTCCGTGGGAAAACTATATCCGTCTATGACGTTATATATCCTAACCTAAGGCACCTAACACCTCGGATGTAGTATTTTACAACACTCCAGGCGGGTCCGCCCCTACCTCTCGGTGCATACATTATATACCTCTATAACGTAATATAACCTAACCTAACCCATCTAGCCCCTCGCTCGGAATGTTTTACAGAATCCCGGTCGTGTCGGCCCAGACCTGTCCGTGGGAACATTATATACGCCTATATCGTTATATATACTAACCTAAGGCAGCCTAACATCTCGGATGTAGTATTATACAACATTCCTGGCGGCTCGGCACCTACTTCTCGGTGGGAACGTTATATACGTCTATAACGTAAGATAACCTAACCTAACCCATCTAGCACCTCGCTGGCAATGTTTTACCGAATCCAGGCCGTGTCAGACCGTACCTGTGCGTGGGAACATTATATACGTCTATGACGTTATATATCCTAACCTATGGCAACCTCACTCCTCGGATGTAGTATTTTACAACATTCCTGGCGGGTCGACCCGCACTTCTCGGTGGGAACGTTATATACGTCTATAACGTAATCTAACCTAACCTGACCCATCTAGCCCCTCGCTGGTAAAGTTTTACAGAATCCCGGTCGTGTCTGCACAGACCTGTCCGTGGGAACATTATATACGTCTATAGCGTTATATATCCTGACCTAAGGCAACCTCACTCCCCGGATGTAGCATTTTACAACATACCTGGCGGGTCAGGCCCTACTTCTCGGAGGGAACGTTATATGCGTTTATAACGTAAGATAACCTAACCTAACCCATCTAGCACACGCTGGTAATGTTTTACAGAATCCCGGCCGTGTCTGCCCAGACCTGTCCGTGGGAACATTATATACGTCTACAGCGTTATATATACTAACCTACGGCAGCCTAACATCTCGGATGTAGTATTTTACAACATTCCTGGCGGGTCGGCCCCTACTTCTCGGTGGAAACGTTATATACGTCTATAACGTAAGATAACCTAACCTAACCCATCTAGACGATCGCTTGTAATATTTTACAGAATCCCGGTCCTGTCAGGCCGTACCTCTCCGTGGGAACATTACATACGTCTATAACGTTATATATCCTAACCTATGACAACCTAACACCTCGGATGCAGCATTTTACAACACTCCAGGCGGCTCGGACCCTACATCTCGGTGGGAACATTATATACGTCTATAACGTAATATAACCTAACCTAACCCATCTAGCCCCCCGCTGGGAATGTTTTACAGAATTCCGGTCGTGTTGGCCCAAATCTGTCCGTGGGAACATTATATACGTCTATAGCGTTATATATCCTAACCTAAGGCAGCCTAACGTCTCGATGTAGTATTTTACAACATTCCTGGTGGGTCGGCCCGTACTTCACGGTAGGAACGTTATATACGTCTATAACGTCATATAACCTTACCTAACCCGTCTAGCGCCTCGCTGGTAATGTTTTACAGCATCCCGCACCTGTCCGCACGTACCTCTCCGTGGGAACATTATATACGTCTATAACCTTATATATCCTGACCTAAGGCAACCTCACTCCCCGGATGTAGCATTTTACAACATTCCTGGGGGGCCTGTCCCTACTACTCCGTGGGAAGATTATATATGTCAATAACGTAAGATAACCTAACCTAACCCATCTAGCCCGTCGCTGGGAATGTTTTACAGAATCCCGGCCGTGTCGGCCCGGACCTGTCCGTGGGAACATTATATACCTCTATAGCGTTATACATACTAACCTTAGGCAGCCTAACATCTCGGATGTAGTATTTTAGAACACTCCTGGCGGGTCAGCCCCTACATCTCGGTGGGAACGTTATATACGTCTATAACGTAATATAACTTAATCTAACCCATCTAGCCCCTCGCTCGGAATGTTTTACAGAATCCCGGTCGTGTCGGCCCAGACCTGTCCGTGGGAACAGTACATACGTCTATATAGTTATATATACTAACCTAAGGTAGCCTAACATCTCGGATGTAGTATTTTACAACATTCCTGGCGGGTCGGCCCGTACTTCTCGGTGGGAACGTTATATACGTCTATAATGTAAGATACCGTAACGTAACACATCTAGCGCCTCGACGGTAATGTTTTACAGAATCCCGGTCGAGTCGGCCCAGACCTGTCCGTGGGAACATTATATACGTCTATAGCGTTATATATACTAACCTCAGGCAGCCTAACATCTCGGATGTAGTATTTTACAACATTCCTGGCGGGTCGGCCCGTACTTCTCGGTAGGAACGTTATATACGTCTATAACGTAATCTAACCTAACCTGACCCATCTAGCCCCTCGCTGGTAATGTTTTACAGAATCCCGGTCCTGTCGGCCCGTACCTCTCCGTGGGAACATTATATACGTCTATAACGTTATATATCCTAACCTAAGGCAACCTAACACCTCGGATGTAGTATTTTACCACACTCCTGGCGGGTCGGCCCCTACCTCTCGGTGGGAACATTATATACGTCTATAACGTAAGATAACCTAACCTAACCCATCTAGACGATCGCTGGTAATGTTTTACAGTATCCCGGCCGTGTCGGCCCAGAGCTGTCCGTGGGAACATTATATACGTCTATAGCGTTATATATACTAACCTAAGGTAGCCTAACATCTCGGATGTAGTATTTTACAACATTCCTGGCGGGTCGGCCCGTACTTCTCGGTAGGAACGTTATATACGTCTATAACGTAATCTAACCTAACCTGACCCATCTAGCCCCTCGCTGGTAATGTTTTACAGAATCCCGGTCGTGTCTGCCCAGACCTGTCCGTGGGAACATTATATACGTCTATAGCGTTATATATACTAACCTACGGCAGCGTAACATCTCGGATGTAGTATTTTACAACATACCTGGCGGGTCGGCCCCTACTTCTCGGAGGGAACGTTATATGCGTTTATAACGTAAGATAACCTAACCTAACCCATCTAGCACACGCTGGTAATGTTTTACAGAATCCCGGCCGTGTCTGCCCAGACCTGTCCGTGGGAACATTATATACGTCTATAGCGTTATATATACTAACCTACGGCAGCCTAACATCTCGGATGTAGTATTTTACAACATTCCTGGCGGGTCGGCCCCTACTTCTCGGTGCGTACATTATATACGTCTATAACGTAATATAGCCTAACCTAATCCATCTAGCCCCTCGCTGGGAATGTTTTACAGAATCCCGGTCCTGTCGGACCGTACCTCTCCGTGGGAAAACTATAGCCGTCTATGACGTTATATTTCCTAACGTGAGGCAACCTCACACCACGAATGTAGTATTTTACAACATTCCTGGCGGGCCGGCCCCTACTTCTTGGTGGGAACATAATATACGTCTATAACGTAATCTAACCTAACCTAACCCATCTAGCCCCTCGCTGGTAAAGTTTTACACAATCCCGGTCGCGTCGACGCAGACCTATCCGTGGGAACATTATATACGTCTATAGCGTTATATGTACTAACCTAAGGCAGCCTAACATCTCGGATGTAGTATTTTACAACATTCATGGCGGTTCGGCCCATACTTCTCGGTGGGAACGTTATATACGTCTATAACGTCTTCTAACCTAACCTGACCCATCTAGCCCCTCGCTGGTAAAGTTTTACAGAATCCCGGTCGTGTCTGCCCAGACCTGTCCTTGGGAACATTATATACGTCTATAGCGTTATATATCCTAACCTAAGGCAGCCTAACATCTCGGATGTAGTATTTTACAACATTCTTGGCGGGTCGGCCCGTACTTCTCGGTGGGAACGTTATATACGTCTATAACTTAAGATAACCTAACCTAACCCATCTAGCCACTCGCTGGTAATGTTTTACAGAATCCCGGTCCTGTCGGCCCGTACATCTCCGTGGGAACATCATATACGTCTATAACGTTATATACCCTGACCTAAGGCAACCTCACTCCTCGGATGTGGTATTTTACAACATTCCTGGCGGGTCTGCCCGTACATCTCGGTGGGAACGTTATATACGTTTATAACGTAAGATAACCTAACCTAACCCATCTAGCCCCTCGCTGGTAATGTTTTACAGAACCCCTGTCCTGTCGGCCCGTACCTCTCCGAGGGGACATTATATACGTCTATAACGTTGTATATACTAACCTAAGGCAGCCTAACATCTCGGATGTAGTATTATACAACATTCCTGGCGGCTCGGCACCTACTTCTCGGTGGGAACGTTATATACGTCTATAACGTAAGATAACCTAACCTAACCCATCTAGCACCTCGCTGGCAATGTTTTACCGAATCCAGGCCGTGTCAGACCGTACCTGTGCGTGGGAACATTATATACGTCTATGACGTTATATATCCTAACCTATGGCAACCTCACTCCTCGGATGTAGTATTTTACAACATTCCTGGCGGGTCGACCCGCACTTCTCGGTGGGAACGTTATATACGTCTATAACGTAAGATAACTTAATCTAACCCATCTAGCCCCTCGCTGGTAATGTTTTACAGAATCACGGTCGTGTCGGACCGTACCTCTCCGTGGGAAACTATATACGTCTATGACGTTATATATCCAAACCTAAGGCAACCTCATACCTCGGATGTAGAATTTTACAACATTCCCTGCGAGCCCGCCACTACTTCTCGGTGGGAACATTATATACGTCTATAACGTAAGATAACCTAACCTAACCCATCTAGCACCTCGCTGGTAATGTTTTACAGAATCCCGGACCTGTCGGCCCGTACCTCTCCGTGGGAACATTATATACGTCTATAACTTTATATATCATAACCTAAGGCAACCTAACACCTCGGATGTAGTATTTTACCACACTC
>CAXAJV010000351.1:0-33675 GCA_963969225.1 Xylocopa violacea
ACCTACTTTTCGGTGGTAACATTATATACGTCTATAACGTTATATGTCCTATCCTAGGGCAACCTAACATCTCGGATGTAATATTTTACAACATTCCTTGCGTGTCGGCCCCTACTTCTCGGTGGGAACATTATGTACGGCTGTAACGTTATATGTCCTAACCTAAGGCAACCTAACATCTCGCACACAATATTTAACAACATTCGTTACGTGTCGACCCCTACTCCTCGGTGGGAACATTATGTACGTCTATAACGTTATATATCCCAACCTAAGGCAACCTAACATCTCGGATGTAATATTTTACAACATTCCTTGCGTGTCGGCCCCTACTTCTTGGTGGGAACATTATGTACGTATATAACGTTATATGTCCTAACCTAAGCAAACCTAACATCTCGGATGTAATATTTCACAACATTCGTGGCGTGTCGGCCTCTACTTCTCGGTGGGAACATTATGTACGTCTATAACGTTATGTGCCCTAACCTAAGGCAACCTAACACCTCGTATGTAATATTTTACAACATTCGTGGCGTGTAGGCCTCTACTTCTCGGTGGGAAAATTATGCACGTCTATAACGTTATATGTCCTAACCTAAGGCAACCTAACACCTCGTATGTAATATTTTACAGCATTCGTGGCGTGTCGGCCCCTACTTCTCGGTGGGAACATTATGTACTTCTATAACGTTATATATCCTAACGTAAGGCAACCTAACATCTCGGATTTAATATTTTCCAACATTCCTTGCGTGTCGGCACCTACTTCTCGGTGGAAACATTATGTGCGTCTATAACGTTATTTGTCCTAACGTAAGGCAACCTAACATCTCGGATGTAATATTTTCCAACATTCCTTGCGTGTCGGCAACTACTTCTCGGTGGGAACATTATGTACGGCTAAAACATTATATGTCCTAACCCAAGGCCACCTAACACCTCGTATGTAATATTTTACAACATTCGTGGCGCGTCAGCCCCTACTTCTCGGTGGGAACATTATGTACTTCTATAACGTTATATATCCTAACGTAAGGCAAACTAACATCTCGGATGTAATATTTTCCAACATTCCTTGCGTGTCGGCACCTACTTCTCGGTGGGAACATTATATACGTCTATAACGTTATATATCCTATCCTAGGGCAACCTAACATCTCGGACGTTATATTCTACAACATTCGTGGCGTGCCGGCCCCTACTTCTTGGTGGGAACATTATGTACGTATATAACGTTATATGTCCTATCCTAAGGTAACGTAGCATCCCGGATGTAATATTTAACAACATTCCTTGCGTGCCGGCTCCTACTTTTCGGTGGTAACATTATATACGTCTATAACGTTATATGTCCTATCCTAGGGCAACCTAACATCTCGGATGTAATATTTTACAACATTCCTTGCGTGTCGACCCCAACTTCTCGGTGGGTACATTATGTACGGCTATAACGTTATATATCCTAACCTAAGGCAACCTAACACGTCGTATGTAATATTTTACAACATTCGTGGCGTGTCGGCCCCTACTTCTCGGTGGGAACATTATGTACTTCTATAACGTTATATATCCTATCCTAAGGCAACCTAACATCTCGGATGTAATATTTTACAGCATTCATTGCGTGTCGGCACCTACTTTTCGGTGGTAACATTATATACGTCTATAACGTTATATGTCCTAACCGAAGGCAACATAACATCTCGGACGTGATATTTTACAACATTCGTGGCGTGTCGGCCTCTACTTCTCGGTGGGAACATTATGTGCAGCTATAAAGTAATATGTCCTAACCTAAGGCAACCTAACACCTCGTATGTAATATTTTACAACATTCGTGGCGTGTCGGCCCCTACTTCTCGGTGGTAACATTATGTACTTCTATAACGTTATATATCTTATCATAAGGCAACCTAACCTCTCGGATGTGATATTTTACAGCATTCCTTGCGTGTCGGCACCTACTTTTCGGTGGTAACCTTATATACGTCTATAACGTTAAATGTCCTATCCTACGGCAACCTAACATATCGGATGTAATATTTTACAACGTTCCTTGCGTGTCGGCCCCTACTTCTCGGTGGGAACATTATGTACGGTTATAACGTTATATGTCCTAACCTAAGGCAACCTAACACCTCGGATGTAATATTTAACAACATTCGTCCCGTGTCGGCCACTTCTTCTCGGTGGGAACATTATGTGCAGCTATAACGTAATATGTCCTAACCTAAGGCAACCTAACATCTCGGATGTAATATTTTACA
Organism: Xylocopa violacea; assembly: GCA_963969225.1. Classification (NCBI taxonomy): domain Eukaryota; kingdom Metazoa; phylum Arthropoda; class Insecta; order Hymenoptera; family Apidae; genus Xylocopa; species Xylocopa violacea. The sequence goes on from CAXAJV010000351.1 coordinate 2,271, forward strand.
AAATTCCTTGCGTGTCGGCGCAAACTGCTCCGTGAGTATATTATATACGTCTAGAACTTTATATATCCTAACCTAAGGCAACCTAACAACTCGTATGTAATATTTTACAACATTCGTGGCGTGTCGGCCCCTACTTCTCGGTGGGAACATTATGTACTTCTATAACGTTATATGTCCTATCCTAGGGCAACTTAACACCTCGTATGTAATATTTTACAACATTCGTGGCGTGTCGGCCCCTACTTCTCGGTGGGAACATTATGTACTTCTATAACGTTATATATCGTATCCTAAGGCAACCTAACCTCTCGGATGTAATATTTTACAACATTCCTTGAGTGTCGGCGCATACTGCTCGGTGAGAATATTATATATGTCTAGAACTTTATATATCCTAACATAAGGCAACCTAACATCTCGGATGTAATATTTTACAACATTCCTTGCGTGTCGGCGCCTACTTCTCGGTGGGAACATTATGTACGGCTATAACATTATATGTCCTAACCTAAGGCAACATAACATCTCGGACGTGATATTTTACAACATTCGTGGCGTGTCGGCCCCTACTTCTCGGTGGGAACATTATATACGTCTATAACGTTATATATCCTATCTTAGGGCAACCTAACATCTCGGACGTTATATTCTACAACATTCGTGGCGTGTCGGCCCCTACTTCTTGGTGGGAACATTATGTACGTATATAACGTTGTATGTCCTATCCTAAGGTAACCTAACATCCCGGATGTAATATTTTACAGCATTCCTTGCGTGCCTGCGCCTACTTTTCGGTGGGAACATTATGTACGTATATAACGTTATATGTCCTATCCTAAGGTAACCTAACATCCCGGGTGTAATATTTTACAGCATTCCTTGCGTGCCGGCTCCTACTTTTCGGTGGTAACATTATGTACGTATATTACGTTATATGTCCTAACCTAAGCAAACCTAACATTTCGGATGTAATATTTAACAACATTCGTGGCGTGTCGGCCACTACTTCTCCGTGGTAACATTATGTGCAGCTATAACGTAATATGTCCTAACCTAAGGCAACCTAACATCTCGTATGTAATATTTTACAACACTCCTTGCGTGACGGCGCCTACTTCTCGGTGGGACCATTATGTACGTCTATAACGTTATATGTCCTAACCGAAGGCAACATAACATCTCGGACGTGATATTTTACAACATTCGTGGCGTGTCGGCCTCTACTTCTCGGTGGGAACATTATGTGCAGCTATAAAGTAATATGTCCTAACCTAAGGCAACCTAACACCTCGTATGTAATATTTTACAACATTCGTGGCGTGTCGGCCCCTACTTCTCGGTGGTAACATTATGTACTTCTATAACGTTATATATCTTATCCTAAGGCAACCTAACCTCTCGGATGTGATATTTTACAGCATTCCTTGCGTGTCGGCACCTACTTTTCGGTGGTAACCTTATATACGTCTATAACGTTATATGTCCTATCCTAGGGCAACCTAACATATCGGATGTAATATTTTACAACGTTCCTTGCGTGTCGGCCCCTACTTCTCGGTGGGAACATTATGTACGGTTATAACGTTATATGTCCTAACCTAAGGCAACCTAACACCTCGGATGTAATATTTAACAACATTCGTCCCGTGTCGGCGCCTACTTCTTGGTGGGAACATTATGTACGTATATAACGTTATATGTCCTAACCTAAGCAAACCTAACATCTCGGATGTAATATTTCACAACATTCGTGGCGTGTCGGCCTCTACTTCTCGGTGGGAACATTATGTACGTCTATAACGTTATGTGCCCTAACCTAAGGCAACCTAACACCTCGTATGTAATATTTTACAACATTCGTGGCGTGTAGGCCTCTACTTCTCGGTGGGAAAATTATGCACGTCTATAACGTTATATGCCCTAACCTAAGGCAACCTAACACCTCGTATGTAATATTTTACAGCATTCGTGGCGTGTCGGCCCCTACTTCTCGGTGGGAACATTATGTACTTCTATAACGTTATATATCCTAACGTAAGGCAACCTAACATCTCGGATTTAATATTTTCCAACATTCCTTGCGTGTCGGCACCTACTTCTCGGTGGAAACATTATGTGCGTCTATAACGTTATTTGTCCTAACGTAAGGCAACCTAACATCTCGGATGTAATATTTTCCAACATTCCTTGCGTGTCGGCAACTACTTCTCGGTGGGAACATTATGTACGGCTAAAACATTATATGTCCTAACCTAAGGCCACCTAACACCTCGTATGTAATATTTTACAACATTCGTGGCGCGTCAGCCCCTACTTCTCGGTGGGAACATTATGTACTTCTATAACGTTATATATCCTAACGTAAGGCAAACTAACATCTCGGATGTAATATTTTCCAACATTCCTTGCGTGTCGGCACCTACTTCTCGGTGGGAACATTATATACGTCTATAACGTTATATATCCTATCCTAGGGCAACCTAACATCTCGGACGTTATATTCTACAACATTCGTGGCGTGCCGGCCCCTACTTCTTGGTGGGAACATTATGTACGTATATAACGTTATATGTCCTATCCTAAGGTAACGTAGCATCCCGGATGTAATATTTAACAACATTCCTCGCGTGCCGGCTCCTACTTTTCGGTGGTAACATTATATACGTCTATAACGTTATATGTCCTATCCTAGGGCAACCTAACATCTCGGATGTAATATTTTACAACATTCCTTGCGTGTCGGCCCCTACTTCTCGGTGGGTACATTATGTACGGCTATAACGTTATATATCCTAACCTAAGGCAACCTAATAACTCGGATGTAATACATAATAATTATGATGTTATATGTCCTAACCTAAAGCAAACTTACTTATCGGACATAATATTTTACAACATTCCTAGCGTGTCGGCGCCTACTTCTCCGTGGGAACATTATATACGTCTATAACGTTATATATCCTAACCTAAGGCAACCTAACACGTCGTATGTAATATTTTACAACATTCGTGGCGTGTCGGCCCCTACTGCTTGGTAGGAACATTATGTACGACTATAACGTTATACGTCCTAACCTAAGGCAACCTAACATCTCGGATGTAATATTTTACAACATTCGTGGCGTGTCGGCCCCTACTTCTCGGTGGGAACATTATGTACTTCTATAACGTTATATATCCTATCCTAAGGCAACCTAACATCTCGGATGTAATATTTTACAGCATTCCTTGCGTGCCGGCTCCTACTTTTCGGTGGTAACATTATGTACGTATATTACGTTATATGTCCTATCCTAAGGTAACCTAACATCCCGGATGTAATATTTTACAGCATTCCTTGCGTGCCGGCTCCTACTTTTCGGCGGTAACATTATATACGTCTATAACGTTATATGTCCTATCCTAGGGCAACCTAACATCTCGGATGTAACATTTTACAACAGTCCTTGCGTGTCGGCCCCTACTTCTCGGTGGGAACATTATGTACGGCTATAACGTTATGTGTCCTAACCTAAGGCAACCCAACAACTCGTATGTAATATTTTACAACATTCGTGGCGTGTGGGCCTCTACTTCTCGGTGCGAACATTATGTACGTCTATAACGTTATATGTCCTAACGTAAGGCAACCTAACACCTCGGATGTAATATTTAACAACATTCGTGGCGTGTCGGCCACTACTTCTCGGTGGGAACATTATGTGCAGCTATAACGTAATATGTCCTAACCTAAGGCAACCTAACATCTCGGATGTAATATTTTACAACATTCCTTGCGTGTCGGCCCCTACTTCTTGGTGGGAACATTATGTACGTATATAACGTTACATGTCCTAACCTAAGCAAACCTAACATCTCGGATGTAATATTTCACAACATTCGTGGCGAGTCGGCCTCTACTTCTCGGTGGGACCATTATGTACGTCTATATCATTATGTGTCCTAACCTAAGGCAACCTAACACCTCGTATGCAACATTTTACAGCATTCCTTGCGTGTCGGCACCTACTTTTCGGTGGTAACATTATATAGGTCTCTAACGTTAAATGTCCTATCCTAGGGCAACCTAACATCTCGGATGTAATATTTTACGACATTCCTTGCGTGTCGGCCCCTACTTCTTGGTGGGAACATTATGTACGTATAAAACATTATATGTCCTAAAGTAAGCAAACCTAACATTTCGGATGTAATATTTCACAACATTCGTGGCGTGTCGGCCTCTACTTCTCGGTGGGAACATTATGTACGTATATAACGTTATGTGCCCTAACCTAAGGCAACCTAACACCTCGTATGTAATATTTTACAACATTCGTGGCGTGTAGGCCTCTATTTCTCGGTGGGAACATTATGTACGTCTATAACGTTATATGTCCTAACCTAAGGCAACCTAACACCTCGTATGTAATATTTTACAACATTCGTGGCGTGTCGGCCCCTACTTCTCGGTGGGAACATTATGTACGGCTATAACGTTATATGTCCTAACCTAAGGCAACCTAACACATCGGATGTAATATTTAACAACATTCGTGGCGTGTCGGCGCATACTGCTCGGTGGGAACATTATGTACGTCTATAACGTTATATATCCTAACCTAAGGCAACCTAACATCTCGGATGTAATATTTTACAACATTCCTTGCGTGTCGGCACCTACTTCTCGGTGGGAACATTATGTGCAGCTATAACGTTATGTGCCCTAACCTAAGGCAACCTAACACCTCGTATGTAATATTTTACAGCATTCGTGGCGTGTCGGCCCCTACTTCTCGGTGGGAACATTATGTACTTCTATAACGTTATATATCCTAACGTAAGGCAACCTAACATCTCGGATTTAATATTTTCCAACATTCCTTGCGTGTCGGCACCTACTTCTCGGTGGAAACATTATGTGCGTCTATAACGTTATTTGTCCTAACGTAAGGCAACCTAACATCTCGGATGTAATATTTTCCAACATTCCTTGCGTGTCGGCAACTACTTCTCGGTGGGAACATTATGTACGGCTAAAACATTATATGTCCTAACCCAAGGCCACCTAACACCTCGTATGTAATATTTTACAACATTCGTGGCGCGTCAGCCCCTACTTCTCGGTGGGAACATTATGTACTTCTATAACGTTATATATCCTAACGTAAGGCAAACTAACATCTCGGATGTAATATTTTCCAACATTCCTTGCGTGTCGGCACCTACTTCTCGGTGGGAACATTATATACGTCTATAACGTTATATATCCTATCCTAGGGCAACCTAACATCTCGGACGTTATATTCTACAACATTCGTGGCGTGCCGGCCCCTACTTCTTGGTGGGAACATTATGTACGTATATAACGTTATATGTCCTATCCTAAGGTAACGTAGCATCCCGGATGTAATATTTAACAACATTCCTTGCGTGCCGGCTCCTACTTTTCGGTGGTAACATTATATACGTCTATAACGTTATATGTCCTATCCTAGGGCAACCTAACATCTCGGATGTAATATTTTACAACATTCCTTGCGTGTCGACCCCAACTTCTCGGTGGGTACATTATGTACGGCTATAACGTTATATATCCTAACCTAAGGCAACCTAACACGTCGTATGTAATATTTTACAACATTCGTGGCGTGTCGGCCCCTACTTCTCGGTGGGAACATTATGTACTTCTATAACGTTATATATCCTATCCTAAGGCAACCTAACATCTCGGATGTAATATTTTACAGCATTCATTGCGTGTCGGCACCTACTTTTCGGTGGTAACATTATATACGTCTATAACGTTATATGTCCTAACCGAAGGCAACATAACATCTCGGACGTGATATTTTACAACATTCGTGGCGTGTCGGCCTCTACTTCTCGGTGGGAACATTATGTGCAGCTATAAAGTAATATGTCCTAACCTAAGGCAACCTAACACCTCGTATGTAATATTTTACAACATTCGTGGCGTGTCGGCCCCTACTTCTCGGTGGTAACATTATGTACTTCTATAACGTTATATATCTTATCATAAGGCAACCTAACCTCTCGGATGTGATATTTTACAGCATTCCTTGCGTGTCGGCACCTACTTTTCGGTGGTAACCTTATATACGTCTATAACGTTAAATGTCCTATCCTACGGCAACCTAACATATCGGATGTAATATTTTACAACGTTCCTTGCGTGTCGGCCCCTACTTCTCGGTGGGAACATTATGTACGGTTATAACGTTATATGTCCTAACCTAAGGCAACCTAACACCTCGGATGTAATATTTAACAACATTCGTCCCGTGTCGGCCACTTCTTCTCGGTGGGAACATTATGTGCAGCTATAACGTAATATGTCCTAACCTAAGGCAACCTAACATCTCGGATGTAATATTTTACAAAATTCCTTGCGTGTCGGCGCAAACTGCTCCGTGAGTATATTATATACGTCTAGAACTTTATATATCCTAACCTAAGGCAACCTAACAACTCGTATGTAATATTTTACAACATTCGTGGCGTGTCGGCCCCTACTTCTCGGTGGGAACATTATGTACTTCTATAACGTTATATGTCCTATCCTAGGGCAACTTAACACCTCGTATGTAATATTTTACAACATTCGTGGCGTGTCGGCCCCTACTTCTCGGTGGGAACATTATGTACTTCTATAACGTTATATATCGTATCCTAAGGCAACCTAACCTCTCGGATGTAATATTTTACAACATTCCTTGAGTGTCGGCGCATACTGCTCGGTGAGAATATTATATATGTCTAGAACTTTATATATCCTAACATAAGGCAACCTAACATCTCGGATGTAATATTTTACAACATTCCTTGCGTGTCGGCGCCTACTTCTCGGTGGGAACATTATGTACGGCTATAACATTATATGTCCTAACCTAAGGCAACATAACATCTCGGACGTGATATTTTACAACATTCGTGGCGTGTCGGCCCCTACTTCTCGGTGGGAACATTATATACGTCTATAACGTTATATATCCTATCTTAGGGCAACCTAACATCTCGGACGTTATATTCTACAACATTCGTGGCGTGTCGGCCCCTACTTCTTGGTGGGAACATTATGTACGTATATAACGTTGTATGTCCTATCCTAAGGTAACCTAACATCCCGGATGTAATATTTTACAGCATTCCTTGCGTGCCTGCGCCTACTTTTCGGTGGGAACATTATGTACGTATATAACGTTATATGTCCTATCCTAAGGTAACCTAACATCCCGGGTGTAATATTTTACAGCATTCCTTGCGTGCCGGCTCCTACTTTTCGGTGGTAACATTATGTACGTATATTACGTTATATGTCCTAACCTAAGCAAACCTAACATTTCGGATGTAATATTTAACAACATTCGTGGCGTGTCGGCCACTACTTCTCCGTGGTAACATTATGTGCAGCTATAACGTAATATGTCCTAACCTAAGGCAACCTAACATCTCGTATGTAATATTTTACAACACTCCTTGCGTGACGGCGCCTACTTCTCGGTGGGACCATTATGTACGTCTATAACGTTATATGTCCTAACCGAAGGCAACATAACATCTCGGACGTGATATTTTACAACATTCGTGGCGTGTCGGCCTCTACTTCTCGGTGGGAACATTATGTGCAGCTATAAAGTAATATGTCCTAACCTAAGGCAACCTAACACCTCGTATGTAATATTTTACAACATTCGTGGCGTGTCGGCCCCTACTTCTCGGTGGTAACATTATGTACTTCTATAACGTTATATATCTTATCCTAAGGCAACCTAACCTCTCGGATGTGATATTTTACAGCATTCCTTGCGTGTCGGCACCTACTTTTCGGTGGTAACCTTATATACGTCTATAACGTTATATGTCCTATCCTAGGGCAACCTAACATATCGGATGTAATATTTTACAACGTTCCTTGCGTGTCGGCCCCTACTTCTCGGTGGGAACATTATGTACGGTTATAACGTTATATGTCCTAACCTAAGGCAACCTAACACCTCGGATGTAATATTTAACAACATTCGTCCCGTGTCGGCGCCTACTTCTTGGTGGGAACATTATGTACGTATATAACGTTATATGTCCTAACCTAAGCAAACCTAACATCTCGGATGTAATATTTCACAACATTCGTGGCGTGTCGGCCTCTACTTCTCGGTGGGAACATTATGTACGTCTATAACGTTATGTGCCCTAACCTAAGGCAACCTAACACCTCGTATGTAATATTTTACAACATTCGTGGCGTGTAGGCCTCTACTTCTCGGTGGGAAAATTATGCACGTCTATAACGTTATATGCCCTAACCTAAGGCAACCTAACACCTCGTATGTAATATTTTACAGCATTCGTGGCGTGTCGGCCCCTACTTCTCGGTGGGAACATTATGTACTTCTATAACGTTATATATCCTAACGTAAGGCAACCTAACATCTCGGATTTAATATTTTCCAACATTCCTTGCGTGTCGGCACCTACTTCTCGGTGGAAACATTATGTGCGTCTATAACGTTATTTGTCCTAACGTAAGGCAACCTAACATCTCGGATGTAATATTTTCCAACATTCCTTGCGTGTCGGCAACTACTTCTCGGTGGGAACATTATGTACGGCTAAAACATTATATGTCCTAACCTAAGGCCACCTAACACCTCGTATGTAATATTTTACAACATTCGTGGCGCGTCAGCCCCTACTTCTCGGTGGGAACATTATGTACTTCTATAACGTTATATATCCTAACGTAAGGCAAACTAACATCTCGGATGTAATATTTTCCAACATTCCTTGCGTGTCGGCACCTACTTCTCGGTGGGAACATTATATACGTCTATAACGTTATATATCCTATCCTAGGGAAACCTAACATCTCGGACGTTATATTCTACAACATTCGTGGCGTGCCGGCCCCTACTTCTTGGTGGGAACATTATGTACGTATATAACGTTATATGTCCTATCCTAAGGTAACGTAGCATCCCGGATGTAATATTTAACAACATTCCTCGCGTGCCGGCTCCTACTTTTCGGTGGTAACATTATATACGTCTATAACGTTATATGTCCTATCCTAGGGCAACCTAACATCTCGGATGTAATATTTTACAACATTCCTTGCGTGTCGGCCCCTACTTCTCGGTGGGTACATTATGTACGGCTATAACGTTATATATCCTAACCTAAGGCAACCTAATAACTCGGATGTAATACATAATAATTATGATGTTATATGTCCTAACCTAAAGCAAACTTACTTATCGGACATAATATTTTACAACATTCCTAGCGTGTCGGCGCCTACTTCTCCGTGGGAACATTATATACGTCTATAACGTTATATATCCTAACCTAAGGCAACCTAACACGTCGTATGTAATATTTTACAACATTCGTGGCGTGTCGGCCCCTACTGCTTGGTAGGAACATTATGTACGACTATAACGTTATACGTCCTAACCTAAGGCAACCTAACATCTCGGATGTAATATTTTACAACATTCGTGGCGTGTCGGCCCCTACTTCTCGGTGGGAACATTATGTACTTCTATAACGTTATATATCCTATCCTAAGGCAACCTAACATCTCGGATGTAATATTTTACAGCATTCCTTGCGTGCCGGCTCCTACTTTTCGGTGGTAACATTATGTACGTATATTACGTTATATGTCCTATCCTAAGGTAACCTAACATCCCGGATGTAATATTTTACAGCATTCCTTGCGTGCCGGCTCCTACTTTTCGGCGGTAACATTATATACGTCTATAACGTTATATGTCCTATCCTAGGGCAACCTAACATCTCGGATGTAACATTTTACAACAGTCCTTGCGTGTCGGCCCCTACTTCTCGGTGGGAACATTATGTACGGCTATAACGTTATGTGTCCTAACCTAAGGCAACCCAACAACTCGTATGTAATATTTTACAACATTCGTGGCGTGTGGGCCTCTACTTCTCGGTGCGAACATTATGTACGTCTATAACGTTATATGTCCTAACGTAAGGCAACCTAACACCTCGGATGTAATATTTAACAACATTCGTGGCGTGTCGGCCACTACTTCTCGGTGGGAACATTATGTGCAGCTATAACGTAATATGTCCTAACCTAAGGCAACCTAACATCTCGGATGTAATATTTTACAACATTCCTTGCGTGTCGGCCCCTACTTCTTGGTGGGAACATTATGTACGTATATAACGTTACATGTCCTAACCTAAGCAAACCTAACATCTCGGATGTAATATTTCACAACATTCGTGGCGAGTCGGCCTCTACTTCTCGGTGGGACCATTATGTACGTCTATATCATTATGTGTCCTAACCTAAGGCAACCTAACACCTCGTATGCAACATTTTACAGCATTCCTTGCGTGTCGGCACCTACTTTTCGGTGGTAACATTATATAGGTCTCTAACGTTAAATGTCCTATCCTAGGGCAACCTAACATCTCGGATGTAATATTTTACGACATTCCTTGCGTGTCGGCCCCTACTTCTTGGTGGGAACATTATGTACGTATAAAACATTATATGTCCTAAAGTAAGCAAACCTAACATTTCGGATGTAATATTTCACAACATTCGTGGCGTGTCGGCCTCTACTTCTCGGTGGGAACATTATGTACGTATATAACGTTATGTGCCCTAACCTAAGGCAACCTAACACCTCGTATGTAATATTTTACAACATTCGTGGCGTGTAGGCCTCTATTTCTCGGTGGGAACATTATGTACGTCTATAACGTTATATGTCCTAACCTAAGGCAACCTAACACCTCGTATGTAATATTTTACAACATTCGTGGCGTGTCGGCCCCTACTTCTCGGTGGGAACATTATGTACGGCTATAACGTTATATGTCCTAACCTAAGGCAACCTAACACATCGGATGTAATATTTAACAACATTCGTGGCGTGTCGGCGCATACTGCTCGGTGGGAACATTATGTACGTCTATAACGTTATATATCCTAACCTAAGGCAACCTAACATCTCGGATGTAATATTTTACAACATTCCTTGCGTGTCGGCACCTACTTCTCGGTGGGAACATTATGTGCAGCTATAACGTTATGTGCCCTAACCTAAGGCAACCTAACACCTCGTATGTAATATTTTACAACATTCCTTGCGTGTCGGCGCCTACTTCTCGGTGGGACCATTATGTACGGCTATAACGTTATATGTCCTAACCTAATGCAACCTGATATCTCGGACACAATATTTAACAACATTCGTTACGTGTCGACCCCTACTCCTCTGTGGGAACATTATGTACCTCTATAACGTTATATATCCTAACCTAAGGCAACCTAACATCTCGGATGTAATATTTTACAACATTCGTGGCGTGTAGGCCTCTACTTCTCGGTGGGAACATTATGTGCGTCTATAACGTTATATGTCCTAACCTAAGGCAACCTAACACCTCGGATGTAATATTTAACAACATTCGTGGCGTGTCGGCCACTACTTCTCCGTGGTAACATTATGTGCAGCTATAACGTAATATGTCCTAACCTAAGGCAACCTAACATCTCGGATGTTATATTTTACAACATTCCTTGCGTGTCGGCGCATACTGCTCGGTGGGAACATTATGTACGTCTATAACGTTATATATCCTAACCTAAGGCAACCTAACATCTCGGATGTAATATTTTACAACATTCCTTGCGTGTCGGCACCTACTTCTCGGTGGGAACATTATGTGCAGCTATAACGTTATGTGCCCTAACCTAAGGCAACCTAACACCTCGTATGTAATATTTTACAACATTCCTTGCGTGTCGGCGCCTACTTCTCGGTGGGACCATTATGTACGGCTATAACATTATATGTCCTAACCTAAGGCAACCTAACATCTCGGATGTAATATTTTACAACATTCGTGGCGTGTAGGCCTCTACTTCTCGGTGGGAACATTATGTGCGTCTATAACGTTATATGTCCTAACCTAAGGCAACCTAACACCTCGGATGTAATATTTAACAACATTCGTGGCGTGTCGGCCACTACTTCTCCGTGGTAACATTATGTGCAGCTATAACGTAATATGTCCTAACCTAAGGCAACCTAACATCTCGGATGTTATATTTTACAGCATTCCTTGCGTGTCGGCGCATACTGCTCGGTGGGAACATTATGTACGTCTATAACGTTATATATCCTAACCTAAGGCAACCTAACATCTCGGATGTAATATTTTACAACATTCCTTGCGTGTCGGCCCTTACTTCTTGGTGGGAACATTGTGTGCAGCTGTAACGTAATATGTCCTAACCTAAGGCAACCTAACATCTCGTATGTAATATTTTACAACATTCCTTGCGTGTCGGCGCCTACTTCTCGTTGGGAACATTATGTACGGCTATAACATTATATGTCCTAACCTAAGGCCACGTAACATGTCGGACGCAATATTTTACAACATTCCATGCGTGTCGGCACCTACTTCTCGGTGGGAACAGTACGTACGTATATAACGTTATATGTCCTAACCTAATGCAACCTGATATCTCGGACACAATATTTAACAACAATCGTTACGTGTCGACCCCTACTCCTCGGTGGAAACATTATGTACCTCTATAACGTTATATATCCTAACCTAAGGCAACCTAACATCTCGGATGTAATATTTTACAACATTCCCTGCGTGTTCGGCCCCTACTTCTTGGTGGGAACATTATGTACGTATATAACGTTATATGTCCTAACCTAAGACAACCTAACACCTCGTATGTAATATTTTATAACATTCGTGGCGTGTGGGCCTCTACTTCTCGGTGGGAACATTATGTACGTCTATAACGTTATATGTCCTAACCTAAGGCAACCTAACACCTCGTATGTAATATTTTACAACATTCGTGGCGTGTCGGCCTCTACTTCTCGGTGGGAACATTATGTACGGCTGTAACGTTATATGTCCTAACCTAAGGCAACCTAACATCTCGGACACAATATTTAACAACATTCGTTAAGAGTCGAACCCTACTCCTCGGTGGGAACATTATGTACGTCTATAACGTTATATATCCCAACCTAAGGCAACCTAACATCTCGGATGTAATATTTTACAACATTCCTTGCGTGTCGGCCCCTACTTCTTGGTGGGAACATTATGTACGTATATAACGTCATATGTCCTAACCTAAGCAAACCTAACATCTCGGATGTAATATTTCACAACATTCGTGGCGTGTCGGCCACTACTTCTCGGTGGGAACATTATGTGCAGCTATAACGTAATATGTCCTAACCTAAAGCAACCTAACATCTCGGATGTTATATTTTACAACATTCCTTGCGTGTCGGCGCATACTGCTCGGTGGGAACATTATGTACGTCTATATCATTATGTGTCCAAACCTAAGGCAACCTAACACCTCGTATGTAATATTTTACAGCATTCCTTGCGTGTTGGCACCTACTTTTCGGTGGTAACATTATATACGTCTATAACGTTATATGTCCTATCCTAGGGCAACCTAACATCTCGAATGTAATATTTTACAACATTCCTTGCGTGTCGGCCCCTACTTCTTGGTGGGAACATTATGTACGTATATAACGTCATATGTCCTAACCTAAGCAAACCTAACATCTCGGATGTAATATTTCACAACATTCGTGGCGTGTCGGCCTCTACTTCTCGATGGGAACATTATGTACGTCTATAACGTTATGTGCCCTAACCTAAGGCAACCTAACACCTCGTATGTAATATTTTACAACATTCGTGGCGTGTAGGCCTCTACTTCTCGGTGGGAACATTATGCACGTCTATAACGTTATATGTCCTAACCTAAGGCAACCTAACACCTCGTATGTAATATTTTACAACATTCGTGGCGTGTCGGCACCTACTTTTCGGTGGGAACATTATGTGCAGCTATATCGTTATATATCCTAACCTAAGGCAACCTAACATCTCGGATGTAATATTTTACAACATTCCTTGCGTGTCGGCCCCTACTTCTTTGTGGGAACATTATGTACGTATGTAACGTTATATGTCCTAACCTAAGCAAACCTAACGTCTCGGATGTAATATTTTACAACATGCCTTGCGTGTCGGCCCCTACTTCTTGGTGGGAACATTGTGTACGTATATAACGTTATATGTCCTACCCTAAGCAAACCTAACATCTCGGATGTAATATTTCACAACATTCGCGGCGTGTCGGCCTCTACTTCTCGGTGGGAACATTATATACGTCTATAACGTTATGTGCTCTAACCTAAGGCAACCTAACACCTCGTATGTAATATTTTACAACATTCGTGGCGTGTAGGCACCTGCTTCTCGGTGGGAACATTATGTACTTCTATAACGTTATATATCCTAACGTAAGGCAACCTAACATCTCGGATTTAATATTTTCCAACATTCCTTGCGTGTCGGCACCTACTTCTCGGTGGGAACATTATGTGCGTCTATAACGTTATATGTTCTATACTAGGGCAACCTAACATCTCGGATGTAATATTTTACAACATTCCTTGCGTGTCGGCACCTACTTCTTGGTGGGAACATTATGTACGTATATAACGTTATATGTCCTAACATAAGCAAACCTAACATCTCGGATGTAATATTTCACAACATTCGTGGCGTGTCGGCCTCTACTTCTCGGTGCCAACATTATGTACGTATATAACGTTATATGTCCTAACCTAAGCAAACCTAACATCTCGGACGTAATATTTCACAACATTCGTGGCGTGTCCGCCTCTACTTCTCGGTGGGAACATTATGTACGTCTATAACGTTATGTGCCCTAACCTAAGGCAACCTAACACCTCGTATGTAATATTTTACAACATTCGTGGCGTGTAGGCCTCTACTTCTCGGTGGCAACATTATGTACGTATATAACGTTATATGTCCTAACGTAAGCAAACCTAACATCTCGGATGTAATATTTCACAACATTCGTGGCGTGTCGGCCTCTACTTCTCGGTGGGAACATTATATACGTCTATAACGTTATGTGCCCTAACCTAAGGCAACCTAACACCTCGTATGTAATATTTTACAACATTCGTGGCGTGTAGGCACCTGCTTCTCGGTGGGAACATTATGTACTTCTATAACGTTATATATCCTAACGTTAGGCAACCTAACATCTCGGATTTAATATTTTCCAACATTCCTTGCGTGTCGGCCACTACATCTCGGTGGGAACATTATGTGGAGCTACAACGTAATATGTCCTAACCTAAGGCAGCCTAAGATCTCGGATGTAATATTTTACAACATTCCTTGCGTGTCGGCGCATACTGCTCCGTGGGAATGTTATATACGTCTATAACTTTATATATACTAACCTAAGGCAACCTAACATCTCGGATGTAATATTTTACAACATTACTTGCGTGTCGGCTCCTACTTATCCGTGGGAACATTATACACTTCTATAACGTTATATATCCTAACCGAAGGCAGCATAACATCTCGGACGTTATATTCTACAACATTCGTGGCGTGTCGGCCCCTACTTCTTGGTGGGAACATTATGTACGTATATAACGTTATCTGTCCTATCCTAAGGGAACCTAACATCTCGGATGTAATATTTTACAGCATTCCTTGCGCGTCGGCACCTACTTTTCGGTGGGAACATTATATACGTCTATAACGTTATATGTCCTAACCTAAGCAAACCTAACATCTCGGATGTAATATTTCACAACATTCGTGGCGTGTCGGCCTCTACATCTCGGTGTGAACATTATGTACGTCTATAACGATATGTGCCCTAATCTAAGGCAACCTAACACCTCGTATGTAATATTTTACAACATTCGTGGCGTGTAGGCCTCTACTTCTCGGTGGGAACATTATGCACGTCTATAACGTTATATGTTCTATCCCAGGGCAACCTTACATCTCGGATGTAATATTTTACAACATTCCTTTCGTGTCGGCCCCTACTTCTCGGTGGGAACATTATATACGGCTCATAACGTTATATGTCCTAACCTAAGGCAACCTAACACCTCGGATGTAATATTTAACCACATTCGTGGCGTGTCGGCCACTACATCTCGGTGGGAACATTATGTGCAGCTACAACGTAATATGTCCTAACCTAAGGCAGCCTAACATCTCGGATGTAATATTTTACAACATTCCTTGCGTGTCGGCGCATACTGCTCCGTGGGAATATGATATACGTCTATAACCTTATATATACTAACCTAAGGAAACCTAACATCTCGGATGTAATATTTTACAACATTACTTGCCTCTAGGCTCCTACCTATCCGTGGGAACATTATACACTTCTATAACGTTATATATACTAACCGAAGGCAACATAACATCTCGGACGTTATATTCTACAACATTCGTGGCGTGTCGGCCCCTACTTCTTGGTGGGAACATTATGTACGTATATAACGTTATATGTCCTATCCTAAGGGAACCTAACATCTCGGATGTAATATTTTACAGCATTCCTTGCGCGTCGGCACCTACTTTTCGGTGGTAACATTATATACGTCTATAACGTTATATGTCCTAACCTAAGGCAACCTAACATCTCGGATGTAATATTTTACAACATTCCTTGCGTGTTGGCCCCTACTTCTTTGTGGGAACATTATGTACGTATGTAACGTTATATGTCCTAACCTAAGCAAACCTAACATCTCGGATGTAATATTTCACAACATTCGTGGCGTGTCGGCCTCTACTTCTCGGTGGCAACATTATGTACGTATATAACGTTATATGTCCTAACCTAAGCAAACCTAACATCTCGGATGTAATATTTCACAACATTCGTGGCGTGTCGGCCTCTACTTCTCGGTGGGAACATTATGTACGTCTATAACGATATGTGCCCTAACCTAAGGCAACCTAACACCTCGTATGTAATATTTTACAACATTCGTGGCGTGTAGGCCTCTACTTCTCGGTGGGAACATTATGCACGTCTATAACGTTATATGTCCTAACCTAAGGCAACCTAACACCTCGTATGTAATATTTTACAACATTCGTGGCGTGTCGGCACCTACTTTTCGGTGGTAACATTATATACGTCTATAACGTTATATGTCCTATCCTAGGGCAACCTAACATCTCGGATGTAATATTTTACAACATTCCTTGCGTGTCGGCCCCTACTTCTCGGTGGGAACATTATGCACGTCTATAACGTTATATGTCCTATCCTAAGGCAACCTAACACCTCGTATGTAATATTTTACAATATTCGTGGCGTGTCGGCACCTACTTTTCGGTGGTAACATTATATACGGCTATAACGTTATATGTTCTATCCCAGGGCAACCTTACATCTCGGATGTAATATTTTACAACATTCCTTTCGTGTCGGCCCCTACTTCTCGGTGGGAACATTATATACGGCTCATAACGTAATATGTCCTAACCTAAGGCAACCTAACACCTCGGATGTAATATTTAACAACATTCGTGGCGTGTCGGCCACTACATCTCGGTGGGAACATTATGTGCAGCTACAACGTAATATGTCCTAACCAACTGCAGCCTAACATCTCGGATGTAATATTTTACAACATTCCTTGCGTGTCGGCGCATACTGCTCCGTGGGAATATGATATACGTCTATAACCTTATATATACTAACCTAAGGCAACCTAACATCTCGGATGTAATATTTTACAACATTACTTGCCTCTAGGCTCCTACCTATCCGTGGGAACATTATACACTTCTATAACGTTATATATACTAACCGAAGGCAACATAACATCTCGGACGTTATATTCTACAACATTCGTGGCGTGTCGGCCCCTACTTCTTGGTGGGAACATTATGTACGTATATAACGTTATATGTCCTATCCTAAGGGAACCTAACATCTCGGATGTAATATTTTACAGCATTCCTTGCGCGTCGGCACCTACTTTTCGGTGGTAACATTATATACGTCTATAACGTTATATGTCCTAACCTAAGGCAACCTAACATCTCGGATGTAATATTTTACAACATTCCTTGCGTGTTGGCACCTACTTTTCGGTGGTAACATTATATACGGCTATAACGTTATATGTTCTATCCTAGGGCAACCTAACATCTCGGATGTAATATTTTACAACATTCCTTTCGTGTCGGCCCCTACTTCTCGGTGGGAACATTATATACGGCTCATAACGTTATATGTCCTATCCTAGGGCAACCTAACATCTCGGATGTAATATTTCACAACATTCGTGGCGTGTCGGCCTCTACTTCTCGGTGGGAACATTATGTACGTCTATAACGATATGTGCCCTAACCTAAGGCAACCTAACACCTCGTATGTAATATTTTACAACATTCGTGGCGTGTAGGCCTCTACTTCTCGGTGGGAACATTATGCACGTCTATAACGTTATATGTCCTAACCTAAGGCAACCTAACATCTCGTATGTAATATTTTACAACATTCGTGGCGTGTCGGCCCCTACTTCTCGGTGGGAACATTATGCACGTCTATAACGTTATATGTCCTATCCTAAGGCAACCTAACACCTGGTATGTAATATTTTACAATATTCGTGGCGTGTCGGCACCTACTTTTCGGTGGTAGCATTATATACGGCTATAACGTTATATGTTCTATCCTAGGGCAACCTAACATCTCGGATGTAATATTTTACAACATTCCTTGCGTGTCAGCCCCTACTTCTCGGTGGGAACATTATGCACGTCTATAACGTTATATGTCCTATCCTAAGGCAACCTAACACCTCGTATGTAATATTTTACAATATTCGTGGCGTGTCGGCACCTACTTTTCGGTGGTAACATTATATACGGCTATAACGTTATATGTTCTATCCCAGGGCAACCTTACATCTCGGATGTAATATTTTACAACATTCCTTTCGTGTCGGCCCCTACTTCTCGGTGGGAACATTATATACGGCTCATAACGTAATATGTCCTAACCTAAGGCAACCTAACACCTCGGATGTAATATTTAACAACATTCGTGGCGTGTCGGCCACTACATCTCGGTGGGAACATTATGTGCAGCTACAACGTAATATGTCCTAACCAACTGCAGCCTAACATCTCGGATGTAATATTTTACAACATTCCTTGCGTGTCGGCGCATACTGCTCCGTGGGAATATGATATACGTCTATAACCTTATATATACTAACCTAAGGCAACCTAACATCTCGGATGTAATATTTTACAACATTACTTGCCTCTAGGCTCCTACCTATCCGTGGGAACATTATACACTTCTATAACGTTATATATACTAACCGAAGGCAACATAACATCTCGGACGTTATATTCTACAACATTCGTGGCGTGTCGGCCCCTACTTCTTGGTGGGAACATTATGTACGTATATAACGTTATATGTCCTATCCTAAGGGAACCTAACATCTCGGATGTAATATTTTACAGCATTCCTTGCGCGTCGGCACCTACTTTTCGGTGGTAACATTATATACGTCTATAACGTTATATGTCCTAACCTAAGGCAACCTAACATCTCGGATGTAATATTTTACAACATTCCTTGCGTGTTGGCACCTACTTTTCGGTGGTAACATTATATACGGCTATAACGTTATATGTTCTATCCTAGGGCAACCTAACATCTCGGATGTAATATTTTACAACATTCCTTTCGTGTCGGCCCCTACTTCTCGGTGGGAACATTATATACGGCTCATAACGTTATATGTCCTATCCTAGGGCAACCTAACATCTCGGATGTAATATTTCACAACATTCGTGGCGTGTCGGCCTCTACTTCTCGGTGGGAACATTATGTACGTCTATAACGATATGTGCCCTAACCTAAGGCAACCTAACACCTCGTATGTAATATTTTACAACATTCGTGGCGTGTAGGCCTCTACTTCTCGGTGGGAACATTATGCACGTCTATAACGTTATATGTCCTAACCTAAGGCAACCTAACATCTCGTATGTAATATTTTACAACATTCGTGGCGTGTCGGCCCCTACTTCTCGGTGGGAACATTATGCACGTCTATAACGTTATATGTCCTATCCTAAGGCAACCTAACACCTGGTATGTAATATTTTACAATATTCGTGGCGTGTCGGCACCTACTTTTCGGTGGTAGCATTATATACGGCTATAACGTTATATGTTCTATCCTAGGGCAACCTAACATCTCGGATGTAATATTTTACAACATTCCTTGCGTGTCAGCCCCTACTTCTCGGTGGGAACATTATGCACGTCTATAACGTTATATGTCCTATCCTAAGGCAACCTAACACCTCGTATGTAATATTTTACAATATTCGTGGCGTGTCGGCACCTACTTTTCGGTGGTAACATTATATACGGCTATAACGTTATATGTTCTATCCTAGGGCAACTTAACATCTCGGATGTAATATTTTACAACATTCCTTTCGTGTCGGCCCCTACTTCTCGGTGGGAACATTATATACGGCTCATAACGTTATATGTCCTAACCTAAGGCAACCTAACACCTCGGATGTAATATTTAACAACATTCGTGGCGTGTCGGCCACTACATCTCGGTGGGAACATTATGTGCAGCTACAACGTAATATGTCCTAACCTAAGGCAGGCTAACATCTCGGATGTAATATTTTACAACATTCCTTGCGTGTCGGCGCATACTGCTCCGTGGGAATATTATATACGTCTATAACCTTATATATACTAACCTAAGGCAACCTAACATCTCGGATGTAATATTTTACAACATTACTTGCGTCTCGGCTCCCACTTATCCGTGGGAACATTATACACTTCTATAACGTTATATATCCTAACCGAAGGCAACATAACATCTCGGACGTTATATTCTACAACATTCGTGGCGTGTCGGCCCCTACTTCTTGGTGGGAACATTATGTACGTATATAACGTTATATGTCCTATCCTGAGGGAACCTAACATCTCGGATGTAATATTTTACAGCATTCCTTGCGCGTCTGCACCTACTTTTCGGTGGTAACATTATATACGTCTATAACGTTATATGTCCTAACCTAAGGCAACCTAACATCTCGGATGTAATATTTTACAACATTCCTTGCGTGTTGGCCCCTACTTCTCGGTGGCAACATTATGTACGTATATAACGTTATATGTCCTAACCTAAGCAAACCTAACATCTCGGATGTAATATTTCACAACATTCGTGGCGTGTCGGCCTCTGCTTCTCGGTGGGAACATTATGTACGTCTATAACGATATGTGCCCTAACCTAAGGCAACCTAACACCTCGTATGTAATATTTTACAACATTCGTGGCGTGTAGGCCTCTACTTCTCGGTGGGAACATTATGCACGTCTATAACGTTATATGTCCTAACCTAAGGCAACCTAACACCTCGTATGTAATATTTTACAACATTCGTGGCGTGTCGGCACCTACTTTTCGGTGGTAACATTATATACGTCTATAACGTTATATGTCCTATCCTAGGGCAACCTAACATCTCGGATGTAATATTTTACAACATTCCTTGCGTGTCGGCCCCTACTTCTCGGTGGGAACATTATGCACGTCTATAACGTTATATGTCCTATCCTAAGGCAACCTAACACCTCGTATGTAATATTTTACAATATTCGTGGCGTGTCGGCACCTACTTTTCGGTGGTAACATTATATACGGCTATAACGTTATATGTTCTATCCTAGGGCAACCTAACATCTCGGATGTAATATTTTCCAACATTCCTTGCGTGTCGGCACCTACTTCTCAGTGGGAACATTATATACGTCTATAACGTTATATATCCTATCCTAGGGCAACCTAACATCTCGGACGTTATATTCTACAACATTCGTGGCGTGTCGGCCCCTACTTCTTGGTGGGAACATTATGTACGTATATAACGTTATATGTCCTATCCTAAGCAAACCTAACATCTCGGATGTAATATTTCACAACATTCGTGGCGTGTCGGCCTCTACTTCTCGGTGGGAACATTATATACGTCTATAACGTTATGTGCCCTAACCTAAGGCAACCTAACAGCTCGTATGTAATATTTTACAACATTCGTGGCGTGTAGGCCCCTACTTCTCGGTGGGAACATTATGCACGTCTATAACGTTATATGTCCTATCCTAAGGCAACCTAACACCTGGTATGTAATATTTTACAATATTCGTGGCATGTCGGCACCTACTTTTCGGTGGTAACATTATATACGGCTATAACGTTATATGTTCTATCCTAGGGCAACCTAACATCTCGGATGTAATATTTTACAACATTCCTTTCGTGTCGGCCCCTACTTCTCGGTGGGAACATTATATACGGCTCATAACGTTATATGTCCTATCCTAGGGCAACCTAACATCTCGGATGTAATATTTCACAACATTCGTGGCGTGTCGGCCTCTACTTCTCGGTGGGAACATAATGTACGTCTATAACGATATGTGCCCTAACCTAAGGCAACCTAACACCTCGTATGTAATATTTCACAACATTCGTGGCGTGTAGGCCTCTACTTCTCGGTGGGAACATTATGTACGTCTATAACGTTATATATCCTAACGTAAGGCAACCTAACACCTCGTATGTAATATTTTACAACATTCGTGGCGTGTGGGCCTCTACTTCTCGGTGGGTACATTATGTACGTCTATAACGGTATATGTCCTAACCTAAGGCAACCTAACACCTCGTATGTAATATTTTACAACATTCCTTGCGTGTCGGCACCTACTTTTCGGTGGTAACATTATATACGTCTATAACGTTATATATCCTATCCTAGGGCAACCTAACATCTCGGACGTTATATTCTACAACATTCGTGGCGTGTCGGCCCCTACTTCTTGGTGGGAACATTATGTACGTATATAACGTTATATGTCCTATCCTAAGGGAACCTAACATCTCGGATGTAATATTTTACAGCATTCCTTGCGCGTCGGCACCTACTTTTCGTTGGTAACATTATATACGTCTATAACGTTATATGTCCTAACCTAAGGCAACCTAACATCTCGGATGTAATATTTTACAACATTCGTGGCGTGTCGGCCTCTACTTCTCGGTGGGAACATTATGTACGTCTATAACGATATGTGCCCTAACCTAAGGCAACCTAACACCTCGTATGTAATATTTTACAACATTCGTGGCGTGTAGGCCTCTACTTCTCGGTGGGAACATTATGCACGTCTATAACGTTATATGTCCTAACCTAAGGCAACCTAACACCTCGTATGTAATATTTTACAACATTCGTGGCGTGTCGGCACCTACTTTTCGGTGGTAACATTATATACGTCTATAACGTTATATGTCCTATCCTAGGGCAACCTAACATCTCGGATGTAATATTTTACAACATTCCTTGCGTGTCGGCCCCTACTTCTCGGTGGGAACATTATGCACGTCTATAACGTTATATGTCCTATCCTAAGGCAACCTAACACCTCGTATGTAATATTTTACAATATTCGTGGCGTGTCGGCACCTACTTTTCGGTGGTAACATTATATACGGCTATAACGTTATATGTTCTATCCTAGGGCAACCTAACATCTCGGATGTAATATTTTCCAACATTCCTTGCGTGTCGGCACCTACTTCTCAGTGGGAACATTATATACGTCTATAACGTTATATATTCTATCCTAGGGCAACCTAACATCTCGGACGTTATATTCTACAACATTCGTGGCGTGTCGGCCCCTACTTCTTGGTGGGAACATTATGTACGTATATAACGTTATATGTCCTATCCTAAGCAAACCTAACATCTCGGATGTAATATTTCACAACATTCGTGGCGTGTCGGCCTCTACTTCTCGGTGGGAACATTATATACGTCTATAACGTTATGTGCCCTAACCTAAGGCAACCTAACAGCTCGTATGTAATATTTTACAACATTCGTGGCGTGTAGGCCCCTACTTCTCGGTGGGAACATTATGCACGTCTATAACGTTATATGTCCTATCCTAAGGCAACCTAACACCTGGTATGTAATATTTTACAATATTCGTGGCGTGTCGGCACCTACTTTTCGGTGGTAACATTATATACGGCTATAACGTTATATGTTCTATCCTAGGGCAACCTAACATCTCGGATGTAATATTTTACAACATTCCTTTCGTGTCGGCCCCTACTTCTCGGTGGGAACATTATATACGGCTCATAACGTTATATGTCCTATCCTAGGGCAACCTAACATCTCGGATGTAATATTTCACAACATTCGTGGCGTGTCGGCCTCTACTTCTCGGTGGGAACATAATGTACGTCTATAACGATATGTGCCCTAACCTAAGGCAACCTAACACCTCGTATGTAATATTTCACAACATTCGTGGCGTGTAGGCCTCTACTTCTCGGTGGGAACATTATGTACGTCTATAACGTTATATATCCTAACGTAAGGCAACCTAACACCTCGTATGTAATATTTTACAACATTCGTGGCGTGTGGGCCTCTACTTCTCGGTGGGTACATTATGTACGTCTATAACGGTATATGTCCTAACCTAAGGCAACCTAACACCTCGTATGTAATATTTTACAACATTCCTTGCGTGTCGGCACCTACTTTTCGGTGGTAACATTATATACGTCTATAACGTTATATATCCTATCCTAGGGCAACCTAACATCTCGGACGTTATATTCTACAACATTCGTGGCGTGTCGGCCCCTACTTCTTGGTGGGAACATTATGTACGTATATAACGTTATATGTCCTATCCTAAGGGAACCTAACATCTCGGATGTAATATTTTACAGCATTCCTTGCGCGTCGGCACCTACTTTTCGTTGGTAACATTATATACGTCTATAACGTTATATGTCCTAACCTAAGGCAACCTAACATCTCGGATGTAATATTTTACAACATTCGTGGCGTGTAGGCCTCTACTTCTCGGTGGGAACATTATGCACGTCTATAACGTTATATGTCCTAACCTAAGGCAACCTAACATCTCGTATATAATATTTTACAACATTCGTGGCGTGTCGGCCCCTACTTCTCGGTGGGAACATTATGCACGTCTATAACGTTATATGTCCTATCCTAAGGCAACCTAACACCTGGTATGTAATATTTTACAATATTCGTGGCGTGTCGGCACCTACTTTTCGGTGGTAGCATTATATACGGCTATAACGTTATATGTTCTATCCTAGGGCAACCTAACATCTCGGATGTAATATTTTACAACATTCCTTGCGTGTCAGCCCCTACTTCTCGGTGGGAACATTATGCACGTCTATAACGTTATATGTCCTATCCTAAGGCAACCTAACACCTCGTATGTAATATTTTACAATATTCGTGGCGTGTCGGCACCTACTTTTCGGTGGTAACATTATATACGGCTATAACGTTATATGTTCTATCCTAGGGCAACTTAACATCTCGGATGTAATATTTTACAACATTCCTTTCGTGTCGGCCCCTACTTCTCGGTGGGAACATTATATACGGCTCATAACGTTATATGTCCTAACCTAAGGCAACCTAACACCTCGGATGTAATATTTAACAACATTCGTGGCGTGTCGGCCACTACATCTCGGTGGGAACATTATGTGCAGCTACAACGTAATATGTCCTAACCTAAGGCAGGCTAACATCTCGGATGTAATATTTTACAACATTCTTTGCGTGTCGGCGCATACTGCTCCGTGGGAATATTATATACGTCTATAACCTTATATATACTAACCTAAGGCAACCTAACATCTCGGATGTAATATTTTACAACATTACTTGCGTCTCGGCTCCTACTTATCCGTGGGAACATTATACACTTCTATAACGTTATATATCCTAACCGAAGGCAACATAACATCTCGGACGTTATATTCTACAACATTCGTGGCGTGTCGGCCCCTACTTCTTGGTGGGAACATTATGTACGTATATAACGTTATATGTCCTATCCTAAGGGAACCTAACATCTCGGATGTAATATTTTACAGCATTCCTTGCGCGTCTGCACCTACTTTTCGGTGGTAACATTACATACGTCTATAACGTTATATGTCCTAACCTAAGGCAACCTAACATCTCGGATGTAATATTTTACAACATTCCTTGCGTGTTGGCCCCTACTTCTCGGTGGCAACATTATGTACGTATATAACGTTATATGTCCTAACCTAAGCAAACCTAACATCTCGGATGTAATATTTCACAACATTCGTGGCGTGTCGGCCTCTACTTCTCGGTGGCAACATTATGTACGTATATAACGTTATATGTCCTAACCTAAGCAAACCTAACATCTCGGATGTAATATTTCACAACATTCGTGGCGTGTCGGCCTCTACTTCTCGGTGGGAACATTATGTACGTCTATAACGATATGTGCCCTAACCTAAGGCAACCTAACACCTCGTATGTAATATTTTACAACATTCGTGGCGTGTAGGCCTCTACTTCTCGGTGGGAACATTATGCACGTCTATAACGTCATATGTCCTAACCTAAGGCAACCTAACACCTCGTATGTAATATTTTACAACATTCGTGGCGTGTCGGCACCTACTTTTCGGTGGTAACATTATATACGTCTATAACGTTATATGTCCTATCCTAGGGCAACCTAACATCTCGGATGTAATATTTTACAACATTCCTTGCGTGTCGGCCCCTACTTCTCGGTGGGAACATTATGCACGTCTATAACGTTATATGTCCTATCCTAAGGCAACCTAACACCTCGGATGTAATATTTAACAACATTCGTGGCGTGTCGGCCACTACATCTCGGTGGGAACATTATGTGCAGCTACAACGTAATATGTCCTAACCTAAGGCAGCCTAACATCTCGGATGTAATATTTTACAACATTACTTGCGTGTCGGCTCCTACTTATCCGTGGGAACATTATACACTTCTATGACGTTATATATCCTGACCGAAGGCAACATAACATCTCGGACGTTATATTCTACAACATTCGTGGCGTGTCGGCCCCTACTTCTTGGTGGGAACATTATGTACGTATATAACGTTATATGTCCTATCCTAAGGGAACCTAACATCTCGGATGTAATATTTTACAGCATTCCTTGCGCGTCGGCACCTACTTTTCGGTGGTAACATTATATACGTCTATAACGTTATATGTCCTAACCTAAGGCAACCTAACATCTCGGATGTAATATTTTACAACATTCCTTGCGTGTTGGCCCCTACTTCTTTGTGGGAACATTATGTACGTATGTAACGTTATATGTCCTAACCTAAGCAAACCTAACATCTCGGATGTAATATTTCACAACATTCGTGGCGTGTCGGCCTCTACTTCTCGGTGGGAACATTATGTACGTCTATAACGATAATAGCCCTAACCTAAGGCAACCTAACACCTCGTATGTAATATTTCACAACATTCGTGGCGTGTAGGCCTCTACTTCTCGGTGGGAACATTATGTACGTCTATAACGTTATATATCCTAACGTAAGGCAACCTAACACCTCGTATGTAATATTTTACAACATTCCTTGCGTGTCGGCCCATATTTCTTGGTGGGAACATTATGTACGTATATAACGTTATATGTCCTATCCTATGGCAACCTAACACCTCGTATGTAATATTTTACAACATTCGTGGCGTGTGGGCCTCTACTTCTCGGTGGGTACATTATGTACGTCTATAACGGTATATGTCCTAACCTAAGGCAACCTAACACCTCGTATGTAATATTTTACAACATTCCTTGCGTGTCGGGGCCTACTTATCCGTGGGAACATTATATACTTCTATAACGTTATATATCCTAACCGAAGGCAACATAACATCTCGGATGTAATATTTTACAGCATTCCTTGCGCGTCGGCACCTACTTTTCGGTGGTAACATTATATACGTCTATAACGTTATATATCCTATCCTAGGGCAACCTAACATCTCGGACGTTATATTCTACAACATTCGTGGCGTGTCGGCCCCTACTTCTTGGTGGGAACATTATGTACGTATATAACGTTATATGTCCTATCCTAAGGGAACCTAACATCTCGGATGTAATATTTTACAGCATTCCTTGCGCGTCGGCACCTACTTTTCGGTGGTAACATTATATAGGTCTATAACGTTATATGTCCTAACCTAAGGCAACCTAACATCTCGGATGTAATATTTTACAACATTCGTGGCGTGTAGGCCTCTACTTCTCGGTGGGAACATTTTGCACGTCTATAACGTTATATGTCCTAACCTAAGGCAACCTAACATCTCGTATGTAATATTTTACAACATTCGTGGCGTGTCGGCCCCTACTTCTCGGTGGGAACATTATGCACGTCTATAACGTTATATGTCCTATCCTAAGGCAACCTAACACCTCGTATGTAATATTTCACAACATTCGTGGCGTGTAGGCTTCTACTTCTCGGTGGGAACATTATGCACGTCTATAACGTCATATGTCCTAACCTAAGGCAACCTAACACCTCGTATGTAATATTTTACAACATTCGTGGCGTGTCGGCACCTACTTTTCGGTGGTAACATTATATACGTCTATAACGTTATATGTCCTATCCTAGGGCAACCTAACATCTCGGATGTAATATTTTACAACATTCCTTGCGTGTCGGCCCCTACTTCTCGGTGGGAACATTATATACGGCTCATAACGTTATATGTCCTATCCTAGGGCAACCTAACATCTCGGATGTAATATTTCACAACATTCGTGGCGTGTCGGCCTCTACTTCTCGGTGGGAACATTATGTACGTCTATAACGATATGTGCCCTAACCTAAGGCAACCTAACACCTCGTATGTAATATTTTACAACATTCGTGGCGTGTAGGCCTCTACTTCTCGGTGGGAGCATTATGTACGTCTATAACGTTATATATCCTAACGTAAGGCAACCTAACATCTCGGATGTAATATTTTCCAACATTCCTTGCGTGTCGGCACCTACTTCTCAGTGGGAACATTATATACGTCTATAACGTTATATATCCTATCCTAGGGCAACCTAACATCTCGGACGTTATATTCTACAACATTCGTGGCGTGTCGGCCCCTACTTCTTGGTGGGAACATTATGTACGTATATAACGTTATATGTCCTATCCTAAGCAAACCTAACATCTCGGATGTAATATTTCACAACATTCGTGGCGTGTCGGCCTCTACTTCTCGGTGGGAACATTATATACGTCTATAACGTTATGTGCCCTAACCTAAGGCAACCTAACAGCTCGTATGTAATATTTTACAACATTCGTGGCGTGTAGGCCCCTACTTCTCGGTGGGAACATTATGCACGTCTATAACGTTATATGTCCTATCCTAAGGCAACCTAACACCTGGTATGTAATATTTTACAATATTCGTGGCGTGTCGGCACCTACTTTTCGGTGGTAACATTATATACGGCTATAACGTTATATGTTCTATCCTAGGGCAACCTAACATCTCGGATGTAATATTTTACAACATTCCTTTCGTGTCGGCCCCTACTTCTCGGTGGGAACATTATATACGGCTCATAGCGTTATATGTCCTATCCTAGGGCAACCTAACATCTCGGATGTAATATTTCACAACATTCGTGGCGTGTCGGCCTCTACTTCTCGGTGGGAACATTATGTACGTCTATAACGTTATATATCCTAACGTAAGGCAACCTAACACCTCGTATGTAATATTTTACAACATTCCTTGCGTGTCGGCCCATATTTCTTGGTGGGAACATTATGTACGTATATAACGTTATATGTCCTATCCTATGGCAACCTAACACCTCGTATGTAATATTTTACAACATTCGTGGCGTGTGGGCCTCTACTTCTCGGTGGGTACATTATGTACTTCTATAACGGTATATGTCCTAACCTAAGGCAACCTAACACCTCGTATGTAATATTTTACAACATTCCTTGCGTGTCGGGGCCTACTTATCCGTGGGAACATTATATACTTCTATAACGTTATATATCCTAACCGAAGGCAACATAACATCTCGGATGTAATATTTTACAGCATTCCTTGCGCGTTGGCACCTACTTTTCGGTGGTAACATTATATACGTCTATAACGTTATATATCCTATCCTAGGGCAACCTAACATCTCGGACGTTATATTCTACAACATTCGTGGCGTGTCGGCCCCTACTTCTTGGTGGGAACATTATGTACGTATATAACGTTATGTGTCCTATCCTAAGGGAACCTAACATCTCGGATGTAATATTTTACAGCATTCCTTGCGCGTCGGCACCTACTTTTCGGTGGTAACATTATATACGTCTATAACGTTATATGTCCTATCCTAAGGCAACCTAACACCTGGTATGTAATATTTTACAATATTCGTGGCGTGTCGGCACCTACTTTTCGGTGGTAGCATTATATACGGCTATAACGTTATATGTTCTATCCTAGGGCAACCTAACATCTCGGATGTAATATTTTACAACATTCCTTGCGTGTCAGCCCCTACTTCTCGGTGGGAACATTATGCACGTCTATAACGTTATATGTCCTATCCTAAGGGAACCTAACACCTCGTATGTAATATTTTACAATATTCGTGGCGTGTCGGCACCTACTTTTCGGTGGTAACATTATATACGGCTATAACGTTATATGTTCTATCCTAGGGCAACTTAACATCTCGGATGTAATATTTTACAACATTCCTTTCGTGTCGGCCCCTACTTCTCGGTGGGAACATTATATACGGCTCATAACGTTATATGTCCTATCCTAGGGCAACCTAACATCTCGGATGTAATATTTCACAACATTCGTGGCGTGTCGGCCTCTACTTCTCGGTGGGAACATTATGTACGTATATAACGATATGTGCCCTAACCTAAGGCAACCTAACACCTCGTATGTAATATTTTACAACATTCGTGGCGTGTAGGCCTCCACTTCTCGGTGGGAGCATTATGTACGTCTATAACGTTATATATCCTAACCGAAGGCAACATAACATCTCGGACGTTATATTATACAACATTCGTGGCGTGTCGGCCCCTACTTCTTGGTGGGAACATTATGTACGTATATAACGTTATATGTCCTATCCTAAGGGAACCTAACATCTCGGATGTAATATTTTACAGCATTCCTTGCGCGTCGGCACCTACTTTTCGGTGGTAACATTATATACGTCTATAACGTTATATGTCCTAACCTAAGGCAACCTAACATCTCGGATGTAATATTTTACAACATTCCTTGCGTGTTGGCCCCTACTTCTTTGTGGGAACATTATGTACGTATGTAACGTTATATGTCCTAGCCTAAGCAAACCTAACATCTCGGATGTAATATTTCACAACATTCGTGGCGTGTCGGCCTCTACTTCTCGGTGGCAACATTATGTACGTATATAACGTTATATGTCCTAACCTAAGCAAACCTAACATCTCGGATGT